>VXBP01005777.1:192402-306810 GCA_013400115.1 Rhinopomastus cyanomelas
TAATTTGGGCTGTGAAGTGCCTCAAAACCGGGGTCCAGAGCAAGAGTAGGGGTGGGACGAGAACCCCTGTGATGCTTTTATACCTTTTTGTTTGTTTTTTCACATTTCTCAGCCACTGGAGCAGCTCTGCTGCCTCAGCCTTTGTGGGGAGGGTGGGGAGCTGCCTGGGTTGTGACTGGGGGCTGGGATGTGGGGTGGCCAAAGCTTCACCCAGAGCATCTCCCAGTGGTGCAGGTCACCAGGGAGGTGCTGGTTTGGGACAGCCCCTGCTTGGGGTGGTTCAGGGTGGAGGAGCATCATGGCCACTCCTGGTTTGTCTGTGCTGTAGCTCCAGTTAAGTTATTTGTAGGTATTTTGGGGGAGAAGTCCTCACTGGGTGCAGAAACATCAGTGGGACTCTGCTACAGATCTTGTTTGCAAAAATTAAACTGTTCTCGGTTTGTTTTTTAATTGTTTTCTATTTTTTAATCACCAATCACTTGGGAGGTGCAGGTTCTGCTCCCCCTTGTTCAGACCTGTGCCTGCAGAGTGCAGTTATGGGGTGTCCCACTGCAATGGGGGGTGGCTGGGAACAGCCCTGGGTTGTCAGAGGGGGTCAGATGGGGTTGGGGGCCTGTGTATTTCCTATTTCCCTCAGGTGGGTGGGCTGGGCTCCACAGCTCCCTCCTCTCAGTGGTGGCTCCCAGCCTCTCCTGAGCACAGCATTCTCCTGGGAAACCAGGAATTGGGGCACCCTCGTGAGGGGGGGCGTCCCATGGGATACTCCAGTCCTGCTGCTGGGATGGAGCTGGGTGAGCTGCAGGGGAGCTCTGGGGTGGGGGTGAAGCTGCACTGGGGGGCACCCAGCCCCAGGATGTGCAGCCCAGCACATATCGGGGTGCAGGCAGGAGCCCCTGGTGGCTGCAGATAAGGTCCCAGAGGAGGAACCAGCCTGTTCCCCTTCTCCAGCCCCATCTGCAGAGAAGCAGTGAAGAGCTGGATCCTGGTTCCGGGCTCTTATGGTCCCCCCACATCCCCCCTGCCCAGCTGGTGGGTTTGGAGAAGAGCTGCAGCCCCCAGGTAAGGGTTGGGTTAATGCTTAGGAGGCAGCAGAGGGTGTTGGGGCCCCCACCAGTCCCTGTGGGGTTTGTACTGGGGGTGTCAGACAGGGCTGAGCTACAGCACCAGATACTTCCCAGTGGGTTTCCCAGCCGTGGCTGAGCCACCAGCAGTGCTGTGGGGAGAGGATCAAAGCCACCCCCTCCCCAGTTCTGTAGTTTTAGGGCCCCCAGCAGATCTCTGGGGTTTCCAGGGCAGCCCCCCGTCAGAGTGGCAGCTCCCTGACCCATGGGGTGTTGGGTTTGTTCCCCAAATAGACTGGGAATGGCAATCTTGAGCTGGTTTTGAAGCGAGAATGGATGATTTCAGGGATGGAGCTGGCTGTGGGGTCTCAGGGCTGTGCTGCAGCAGGAGGGTCCTGGTGGGATGGCCCCAAAGTCAAAACCAGGGGCTGGGGTTTCCCAAAGAAGCGAGAACATGTCGTCACTTGCAAACAGCTCCCAGACCAGAATTCCAGGGGGATGCTCCCACAAGGAGGGATTTTCCCGGCTGCTTTACGGCTCTCTTTGAGGCATCCCAAACACCCCATTTTACTGGGATAAAACTCCCGAGGAAAGGGGCTGCTTCTGATCCCGGAGCCCTGTCGGGAGGGGCTGAGCCCTCGAGCGGAAACAGGACAACAAAACCCTCCTTCGCTGCAGTTTCACCCCGATGAAATCAGCACCAGTGTCTTGTGGGGTCACGGCTCTGCGTCCCCACCCTGCCCAGCTCTTCCCAGCAATATTGAATAACTGGGTGGGGGGTGTCTCTGGGACTGCAGGGAGTGGTGATGCTACCACGGTGCCCACCCTACAGCCCTGCAGCTCCAGCCAGGCTCCAGTTCAAACCCCAGTGCCCGGAGGATGCAGCAGTAACCACATTGGGTCCAGAGGAGGACAACGAGGCTGAGGAACGGTCTGGAGTGAGTGGGAGAGCTGGGACTGGTCAGTCTGGACAGAAAGAGGCTGACGGGAGACCTTAGTGCTGTCTGCACCTGACAGGAGGGTGTAGAGAGGTCGGGGTTGGTCTCTTCCCACAAGAGATGGGACAAGAGGAAACGGCCTCGAGCTGCCCCAGGGGAGGTTTAGGTTGGCCCTGAGGAGAAACTTCTCCCTGGAAAAGGTCCTCAGCCATTGGAACAGGTGGCCCAGGGAGGGGCTTGAATCACCATCCCTGGCTGTGTTTCACAGCTATGGAGATCTGGAGCTCAGGGACAGGGTTTGGGGTAGCTTGGGACAGTTGGGTTCACAGCTGGACTCGAGGAACTTGAAGGTCTTTTCTAACCTGGAAGAGTTCAGTGATTCCAAACAGGGCCCCAGGGCAGACTGCTCCTTTTGCCTTATGTTTTCTCCCATTTCTCTGCAGCAGCATCAACCCCCTCTGGACTGAGCTGGCACCTTGAATTCATCTCCTTGGTCCCTGTGACATGTCCAGAAGTTTGGCCGGGCTCAGCGCCCAGGGACCCCAGTGAGGGCTCTGTGGGGCACTGGGTGGCTAGGTGGGTGGGAAGGGAGCGGCCCCTGTGTTCACTCATAGGAACAGAATGTGCCCTGCCCATGGAGCCCAAAAATATCCCCTGGCATCCCCCGACACCCTGAGCGCCCGGTGCCAGCCCAGCTCCCTCCCAAATCCCACATGGTGCCTGGCTGTGGCACTGGGACAGAGCTGGGGGGTGGACAGGCGGTGTCACCAGGGCACACACGTGGTGCTGCCGTGTTAGAACACTGAGCTCTTCTTTGGCAGCTGGGTTTTACCCCAAAACAGCTTTGCACCCTGCTGTGCACTGAGGGGGCACCTTGGGGTCCTTGGAGCAGCAGGAGCTGTCTCACCAGTGGCTGGGAGACACCTACTTGGTGTCAGGGGGTTGGACTGGATGACCTTTGGAGGGTCCCTTCCAACCCAACACACGGTGATTCTCAGCCCCCAGGCCCCTCTGCAGCAGGTGAGGGATGAGCTGTTTGCTTTGAATCTCAGGGTGACAATTTGTCTGTCACTAGGACAGTGACTCCCTGACCTCACTGGGGACAAACTGGGATTATCTGGGGAGCAGAACTGCAGGCACCAGGGGCTGTCAATCCCAGCCGGCTGCTGGAGCATCTTAGCCGGGGCCAACCATCTGCTATGGGGTGTGTCAGGGGCTGGGACTGGAGTTCACGGTGTGACCCCAGCTCTAGGCTCTGGGGTGTCATCCTGCACCTCCAGCTCTGCGCCAGCCAGGGGATGAAGCACCCAAGTGGAGGCAGGTGGGTGCAGATGGGTGTAGGTGGGTATAAATGAGTGTAGGCAGGTGCAGGTCGGTGCAAATGGGTGCAGATGGGTTTGGGTCGATGGTGTGACTTACAAATGGCTGTAGGTGGGTGCCGGGATTAAATCCTCCCCCCCGTTTATTTACTGGGATCGCAATTTTCAACCCAAACAACCTCGGACTCAACGTGGGGGTCCCAGCCCAGACGCGGGGCTGGAAGGGTCCCCTCTCCCTCTTCCACAGCCAGGCCGGAGCTGGAGGTTCCCCGGAACCCGGCGCCTCTGCAGCTGCTCCCCCGACGGTTCCGGCTTTGCCGGGTCGGCAGCGCCGCTCGCTGGGGGCCGGCAGCAGCGCACAGGACCCGCCCTGAGGCAGCCCCATAGCAGCCTGCCCCACAGCAAACCTGCCCCATAGCAAACCAGCTCCATTGCAGACCTGCCCCACAGCAAACCTGCCCCATAGCAGACCAACCCCATAGCAAACCAGCCCCATTGCAGACCTGCCCCATAGCAAACCTGCCCCAGTCCTGAGCTGCTGGTGCCACCCAGCCCTCGATGTGACTGGGGAAGAGGGGGGTGAGCTGGTGGCTCCAAGCAGGGCACACCAGGGTGGGCTCACTGCCTCCCCATCACGGTACTGTGGCTGCGGTGGGTGCTGACCCATGGAGGCTCCCAGGGACAGGGATACAAGGGTTTTCCTCCTGGAACAGACCAGTTTGGCACCTCTGCCAGCCTCGTGTGCAAGGGATGCTGCTGGGAGGGCTGTGTTGCCCAGCAGCGGTTTCTCTGGCAGCTACAAGTCATCAGTCCTGGCTGAGGTGCTGGAAGAAGCTCCTAGCAAACAGGCTTGGCCTTGCCAGCTCTGCAGGATGGTGTCTCTGGGGTTTAGGGGTCAAAAGAGGAAGGACAGACGCGGGGATGCTGATGGATGTCCTGGGATGGAGCATGTCACCTCAGTCCTGGGATGGAGGACCCTACCTCAGCCCTGGCACAGGATGGAGGATCTCACCTCAGTCCTTGGATGGAGGATCCCACCTCAGTCCTGGCCTCGCTAAAGCAGGACTCCACCACAAGCTGCTTTCTCACTCCACGGGTTTAATTTCAGTATTTTATAGTCTGACCTTCACTCCAGACCCATCACAACCCAATCCCTTGGGTTTTGTTCACCCATCCGGTCCTCACCCTCACTGGGGTGGTGCAGACACATGACTTCCACTCCCAGCCACCCCAGTCTGGGGCTGAAGCAGGAACCCAGTTGGCTCTCATGTCCCATAGAAGAAGGAGTGAAGCTCTTCTCTTCACAGTGAAAAGGGGAAGAGCGAGTGCTGGGTCCTGGGCATCTTCACAGAGAGGCTCTGCACTGGTCCCGACAGTCCCTGGGCTCTGTCCACAGAGGGTGGTGTCATGGTGGTGGTGGGGGTGATGAGGGCCGTGACCACCACCCAAGTGGTGCAGCCCCATGGGGAGAAGCCCCTGAACACTAGCAACCTTCTGTGGGCAACCAGCATGTGCTGGAAGCTGCGAGGCCACCCACATGGGAGATGAGATGCTGCGGCCCTGGGGTCTCCTTGTGGACACCCCACAGCTGCTGGGAGCACTGGTGGGACCAAAAAATAGGGTCACTGGGAGAGTAGTCAGCATTCCCCACAGAAATCCCTCCTGGAGCCTCAATCATCCCCTAGATTTATCAGTGGAGACCTTGGGGGTCTCCAGTTAACAGGGGCTGCCATTGGCATGCAGCCCCAAAAGGCCCTGAGGTGGGGGAGAGGTGGGTGTCAAAGGACATCAGGAACTTCTCTGGGTGGGTGACCTCTGCTCCCACTCTGGCTGAGCAAACTCTGTCCATCCCAACGGGGCATGGGGAAGGGAACCTGCAGCTGGTCGATGCAGAGGTGCTGTGGGGCCAGGAGGTTTGGAGTGGTCTTGCAGTGATTTAGGGTGTGGGAGGTGAGGATGATGGCTGGGTGCTGCTGAAGAGCCATGGGGTGAGGGGTGCCCACCCCATGAGGGGTCCTAATGCCAATGGGAACAGACGGGCTGTGCCCACCTCGACCCTACAAGCTCAGTGAATAAAATAACTTTGTTTGTTATTTGGGGGGTGATGTTCTACCTCGAGGGGATCCAAAACCTGAGCCTGGATGGACTTGGGGATCCACTAATGGGATGAAGCAGCATGAGGCCCTCGCAGGGCATGGGATGGCTCAGGGAGGGAATGGTGTGGCCATACAAATAGGGATGGACAAACCACCACTGGAAACTGGACCCAGGAGCACAGGGCTGGGCTCAGCCTGTTGTTGGTTTTCAGAGGAGCATGAGGAGTTTGGTTTGGTTTTGGGGCACCCCAGCAACCCCCAGCACCCCAGTGACTCCCTGACCCCAAAGCCTCACCCCAACCCCTCCAGCATCCTGGTGCTCCCTACCCCAAACCCCCAGTACCCCATCATTCCCTACTCCAAACCTTCACTCCTTAACCCCAAAATCTCCCCTTTAGTATCCCCCATGCCAAACCCTCAGCACCACCGTCACCCTGCACCCAAAGCATCACTCCCCACCCTAAACCCCAAGACCCAGTCACCTTGTGACACTCACTCCAACCCCCACGCAGCACCCCAACACTCCTTCCCCCAAACCCTCAAATCTTGACCCCAGAACATCCCTTTTAGTATCCCTCACCCCAGATCCTCACCACTGCTGTCATCCCCTACCCAAAGAATCATCCCAATCCCCCCCTCAGCACCACCCACTCCAAATGCCAACAATATTGTCACCTTGTGACCCCAAAGCCTCACGTCAACCCCTCCAGCACCCCAGTGCCCCCACCTCAACCCTCTAGCACCCCATAATCCTCACCCCAACACCTCACCTCTTGACCCCAAACCCTCCCCTTTGGTATCCCCCATCCCAAACCCTCACCACTGCTGTCACCTCCCAGCCAAAACATCACCCCGCACCCCATGACAGTGTCACCTCATGACCCCAAAGCCTCCCCTCAGCACCCTCTTACCCCTCCACCCCAAACCCCACAGCCTCCCTCATCCCCAATCCCAAAGCCCCACCACGAACTCCCTTGACACCCCTTGAGGCTCCTCCCACCACCCCATTCCGCGACTGGGGGGCGTGGCCTATTATCAGAGCCAGACCCCTGTGGGGGCGTGGTCTCCAACAAGGGGGCGTGGTCTTACGAAGCGTAGTCTCAAAGAGGGGGCGTGGTCTCCTGGCGGGGGTGTTCCCGCAGGACTACACCTCCCAGCATCCTNAGGAGGGTGGTGAGGGCAGGCGGCCCCGGGGGGTCCCGTTGGAAAGAGAGGGTGAGAGCCAAGCCCTGTCCGGCCCTCGGTCCCGGCGGCAGCGCTGCGGGTGAGGGTCGGTGTGTGAGTGGGTGGGCTGTGAGGGGTGTTGGGGGGCGAGAGGAGCTTGTGGGAGGGATGGAAGGGCCTGTAAGGGGGAAGAGGGGCCTGTGAGGAGGATGGAGGGGCCTGTGGGGGGGATGAGAGGAGCCTATAGAGGGTACCTAGGGGTTGGTGCGGGCTTAGCCGGGGGTCGCTGAGGGGATGTGTTGGTAGCCGGGGACGAAAGGTCGCTTGGGGCTCGGCGGGGACCCCCGGAGCTCCTGGCTGACCCTGGCATGGGGCTACCTAGGCGGGGAAACTGGCCCGGGAGTTGCTCTGGAGGTCAGCCTGGGGCTCTAGACCCGTGTTCAACCCAAGGCACGCGGTGCTCTGAGCGGGACCGGGGCTGCCAGTGGAAGCTGCTGGTTCTTGTCCCAGCTGCCATCCCGTTGGTTTCTGCAAGAGCGACTTCACCTTTGCTTGATCCCCTCTCGGTTATTTCTTTGTTTGATCTATTCTGTCTTCTAATGTTGACTGAAACTTGAACTGGCCCCGCTCTGCTTTGCTCGATTGTTCTGCCCTGTTTGCCTGCAGATGAATTATTTACCTCCCTGCCCTGTGCTGGGCTGGGCTTGGCCAGGTGGAGGTGGATGAAGGCTTGGTGCCCCCCTCTCTAGGGCTGAAGGTGCTGGAAAAAAGTGTGACTTGAGGTGAGAAAGTCCTTTATTGAGGCTGGAATGAAGTGGAATGCTTCTCTAGTTGAATTTAAAGATGCTTAAATTGTGCTTCCAGCAGCCAAAAAAAAAAGCAGTGGGAGGGAATGTTTGTGATTGCCCCCTGATGTGTGAAGAAGCCTTGAATTCTATAGGAGTGAGGTGTAAACTTGGAGCTTGGCTTTGAAAAAGCAAAGAAGAATTGAGTTTGCTGGCAAAGGAATGGGGAGGATGAAGTTTCTCTGGTTTATTGAAGACTAAAGGATCAGTTCAGCTGAATTAGCTTGATGTGCTGGAGAAGTTGCAGGGAAGTGTAATTAGTGTAGAGTGAAGGGCAAGTAGGCTGGGGAGAGGGCAGGAGAACAGGCCCTATGAAGAACAGCTGAGGGAGCTGGGGTTATTTAGTCTACAGAAGAGGAAGTTAAGAGGAGACTCCAGTGCTCTCTACAGCTACCTAAAAGGAGGTTGTAGTGAGGTTGGTGTGGATGTTTTCTCCCAAATTACTAATGGTAGGATATGGGCAAATGGCCTCAAGTTGTATCAGGGGAGGTTTAGATTGGATCTTAGAAAGAAGTTCTTTGCTGAGAGAGTGGTTGGGCACTGGAACAGGCTGCCCAGGGAGGTGGTGAAGTCACTGTCCCTGGAGGTGTTTAAAAACTGATTAGCTGGAACACTTGAGGCAATGTCTAGGGGTTAGGGAGCTGTGGGTATGAGGGCTGGGCTTGATGATCTTGGAGGTCCTTTTCTGCCATGGTGATTCTGTGATTCTGTGAAATGCATCTGCCTGCTGTTGATTTACTCTTAAGTGCCTGTTGCTCTTCAAACACTGTGTTAAAATGAATCCAAATTGCTTTTAAGAGGAGAAAGGACCTAAAGTTGTAGCTTTATGTTCAATTCCTTTTTAAATGAGAGTGCAGGAAAGAGGGAAAATAAAGCCAAAATGAGGCCACTTGTGAGGAAACCCTCTTGGCACACCAGGTGAGGTTCCTACTTTGGGTGGGAAGGTAAGGTAACAAACCTTTTTTCCCTACTCAAAGGAGGTTTAAACTTGTTCTTCCCAGCAGTGCTGGAATGGACTGTGCTGCTGTGTCCTAAATTATCAAAATGTCAAGTGTGTCATCGAGTTCTTTCCCAGGACTGGCTTTGTTACCAGATAGTATCTCACGGGGTGGTTTTGTAAGAAAAGTTTCCTTTCTGGGCTACCAAGATGAGCTGTGTATGAGGAATGGAGCATCCTCCAGCCCTAGATGTGTGGGGAGTCCTGTTGGGAATATGGGGCAGTGCAGAGAGGCTGCCACGAACAAGGGGAATGTGATTGCATCCTTGTTTTCATGCCACTGGATCAGTAATCTGTGATTATGCAGCTTTCTCCTTCATTCAATCACTGGTTAATTTGATTTCCAGTTTAATTTGATGACAGTTTTGAGAGCCAAATCACTTGTATTTAAACAAATGGCTTCTATTTTGATCCAATTTCATTGTGTTTGGCATGTGTTTGGGGCATTATATGTATTAAAAACCGCTGACACTGCACTTCCTGCAGGTCCATTAGTTACTGATGAATATTCAGCTACAAGCTGCACAAAAACCTGCGTCTGGCAGGGTATAGGAGAGGGGGGGGTTGAAAGCAAAAATCCCTGTGATGGTGAAAGTTTTGCTCTGACAGTGATTTTCTGTCACTGGCCTAAAGGATGCTCTGCGTGAAACTAATGGCAGGTGTCCTCAGCATCATGGGGTCACCTCAGAACAGGCTCATTTTTCATGCAAATACCACAACTTTGGGCTACAGGGGAGGGGAAGGCAGCTGGTAGAGGCAAAGATGTCACACAGAATAACAGAACGTTAGGGATTGGAAGGGACCTCGAAAAATCATTCAGTCCTATCCCCCTGGCCAGAGCAGGATCACCTAGATCAGGTCACACAGGAACATGTCCAGGTGGGTTTGAAACCTCTCCAGAGAAGGAGACTCCACAACCTCCCTGGGCTGCCTGTTCCAGTGCTCTGTCACCCTCACTTAGGGAGAAGTTCCTTCTCAGATTGAGGTAGAACATCCTCTGTTCCAGCTCACACACAGTGCTCCCTGTCCTATCATTGGGTGCCCCTAAGCAAAGCCTGGCTCCATCCTCCTGACACCCACCCTTTCCATATTTATCAACATTCATGGGTTCACCCCTCAGTCTCCTTTTTTCCAAGCCCAAGAGACCCAGCTCCCTCAGCCTTTCCTCATCAGGAAAATGCTGATCTTCATCATCTTTGTGGCTCTGTGCTGGACTCTCTCCAGCAGCTCTGTGTTCTTCTGGAACCGAGGGGCTCAGAACTGGACACAGTTCTGCTGCCATGGAGCAGGAGTGTGGAGTGAGGAGACACTCCATGTTGCTCAGAATGGCTTCCCTGATGCTGTTCAGTTGAGATTTTCAGCTTCAGCATGCCGTGTTGGGTGTTTTACTGTGAGCGTGAGTGCTGGTGAGTTTGGAGCCTGTGGTGAACTAATGGATGTGCAGAGTGTGGCAGCGTTAGGGCCTCGGCTTTGTGTCAAGGGGGGGGGGGGAAGAGCCCTTTCAGAGATCTATTTTTATCGTTTAATTAGTGGCTCTTGCTGAGTTGTCAATGCCACGGTGATAACTATTTCCAGCCCTTTCTTCTGCGCAGTGGGGTCACACATTAAGGCAAGCAGTGAATGCACCAGCCTGCTGTTATCCCCTTGGGTTTAACTCCTTGCAGACTGCGGCCCCAAACCCAAGGGGTGGATTCCAGGTGAGGTGTGTGGATACACATAATTAGGACATCACATCTAGGGACATGAATTAGGACAGAGGTTGGAAGGGGAGGCTGAGGGGGTGACCTGAGAGTGCTGGTTAACTGTTGGACTTGATCTAGTGAAGGTGTCCCTGCCTGTGCAGGGAGGTTGGAACGAGATCATCTTTAAGGTCCCTTCCAACCGTGGCCATTCTAGGATTCCATGGTCTTAAAAGATCTATTCTAACCAAACAGATCCTGTGAATCTTCAGCTGCGGGTTGCTGAGTGCTTTCCAAAGGGTGTCTGTCCTTAATTTGTTGCTGCCCCAGAGGTATTTTTCTATCTCAGACGGTGCTGAGACTGCTGATGGCAGGGTCACACATTTGGGATTACGGGAAAAGGCTGCTAATTGCCTGGTTCTGGCCCCTTATCTGTTGGGTTTGAATGACTTGAGTCAATCTTTTGGGGGTGGAAGGTGCTGCAAAACCGCTGATGATGACTAATGATGGTATTTATGGCCCTTACAAACAAGGAGTTGCTGCTTTGCTCATTTCTGAATGACGAAGCCCTGCATCTCCAGATACTGCTCTTGTGCTGCTCCTCCTTTTGCTCCTGGCATCGACTTGTTGTGGATTATCAGCTCTGCCGAGATAGGGAGGTGAGAGGCAGCTCTTGGCGCAGCCTGGCTGTCCTACTGTTTGAATTTCTTTGTTTACTGATGACTCGGTGCTCTTTCCACTTTGTGAAGGGGAAGGGATGGGGGAGGGAGGACTAATTATCTCCAGAGAGAGGCTTTTAATGCTGGTAGCCAAAGGAACGGGTTTCATGAATCCTGCGAAATAGCTTGAAGCACCGGTGGCGAGGATGGGGAAAATTGAGAGCAGCTCCCAGTGATTTCTCTCTGTTGAAATCCTGCTAATAGCTTTTAATTTTTTCCCCCCGTGGCAGCAGCCATCAGAGGAGAGGATGGAGGGGGCATCTGGGAAACAGATTGTTAACTTTGTGCTTTGGTGTTTGTGCTTTTGGCTGGTGCTGATTGGGGAATGTGGTGGGGAATCACTTCCCTGCCAGCTCAGTTCAGCAGTAGCGATGGGCACTGCATTAGCACCAATTAATTAGCTGTGGCTGCTGCGAGTCATGGGGCACCAGAAGGTGCTTATTGATGACAGCAGGATGTGCCCAGCCTAGCACTTGTCTAGGACCTGCACTGAGGCAAGGGAGCTGGTGAAAGGCCTAGACAAGTCTAATGAGGGAAGAGGCTGAGGGAGCTGAGGCTGTTTAGTCTGAGGAAGAGGAGGCTGAGGGGAGACCTCTTCACCTTCTACAACTACCTGAAGGGACACTGCAGGGAGGCGAGTGCTGGTCTCTTCTCACAGGTCATTAGTGACAGAACAAGAGAGGCCAGCTTCAAGATGTTCCAGGGGCAGGTTAAAACTGGGCAGGAGGAAGAATCTTGTCATTGAAAGGGTCTTCAGGCCTTGGAACAAGCTACCTAGGGAGGGGTCTGAGTCTCCATCCGTGGAGATGCTTAAAGATCATTTAGCTGTGGTGCCGAGAGATCTGGTCTGATGGTGACCTTGGTAGAGCTGGGTTCGTGGTAGGACTGGATGATCTTTTCAAACCTGAATGATTATATGATTTGGAAGGAGATTTGGGAAGGATGTTGGACTTTGATAAAGTCTAGTGGCGCTTAAACTAGAGGGTTGGAATCTTTTCTCTGTGCCAGCTTCAGAAAGCTGCTGCTAAAAGCAGTTTGCAGACAGGTCAGGTGCTGGCAGCCAGGTTTTCCTTTAACTGCCCCACGAAAGCAAGCCCCATCATTAGAGCTGTGTCTAAAATCCATCAAAATTAATCCCAACCACTAATTTTAAACTGGAGGCAGCCCCCTATGGGCTTCCTTCATTGCCTTACACTTGTCTACAGTGAGGGGTGGATCTTTCTGCCTGATTTTCTCAGCTTTGAAGGGCACAAGCAAGGAAAATTTGGCCCGAGTCCTGCTGCAAGGCCTTGATTTGTAAACTGAGCTCAAAGTCAGAGCAGGGTCTGCACAGTGTTTAGCACCAGAGTGAGCTCAGGGCTTAGAAGGTTATAAACATGGTGGGGCAGAGAGTGTCTTAGCAAACAAAAGACGTTTTTGCTTCCAGGCAGAGGTTTGGGCTGGCAAATGGGGTCTCTGTGGGTTTGCAGAGACTGCTTGTGGAGGTGAAGTTCCCAGAGGTGCCTGTGGACAGGGGAAAAGCCAAAGGTCATTGCCTTCAGAGAGTTTGAGCTTTGAACAAAGCATGTAGCTGTCTAAGCCAGTTTTAAGGGGACTTTGGCATTTGCTGGGCTCGCATGCCTTTGCCAGTTGTGTCCTCCTGTCCGATTCTCCTATTGAAAGTCAAACCAGTAATGTTTATGTCACTGACTGGTGTAGGTCTGGGGCAATGGGCTGCTCCAGGAGCACCTGCTCTAAGTGTGATTATTCCTATCAATAGTTTTCCTGCTTTGGCAAGAGCTCCCCTGCAGATGTTATTGATTCCTCTCATCTCCAGAGCCACCTCAAGGGTTTTGCAGGTTGGTGCTCTGCCAGGATCCGCAGGACATAGGTTCACAGGTCCAGCTATTGCCAGCCAGGCTTTGCATCCTGGCACAGAGAGACCTGAGTGGCTTTTACACAGGGCTGGAGGCGGGGTTGGGGGGTTTGGACTGGGCTTTACTGGCTGATCTGGTTTTGTGCTGCCTAGGTTATCTTTATCAGCAGGGACCTAGAAGGAAGGGGATGATAATCATGGAAATAAGTGACAATGTGTGATTAGTGCTGGCACAGTTGGTCTCCTACTTTTGGGGACCTTTTTAAATTTGGTGCAAACCAGGTGTAATTCACTACTAGGTGAGAAGAGTAGAAGTAGGGACAGGGCTGTTGAGTCTGTTTGGGTTTGTTTCCCTGCCAAGGGTGTTTGGAGGGTGCCAAAAGAGAGAAGAAATAATTAGAAGCAAAGTCTTTTTGTTTTTTTTTTCCTCTTACACCTTTAGAAGAGCAGGTGAGAAGTGGCCTGTTCCCTGCAGGGTCACCTCAGCTTCGCTGATCTTGCGCTGAGAGTTAAATTAGGGCTCAGATCCTGCTCCTGACTCGATCTGCGTATCCTGTTCCTCCTGGCTGTGGATCAGGGCCAGAAGTGAGCAAGCTGGGTCACGGGATTTTTCACCTTGCACTTCCAAATCAGATTTTACCGTACACCCTACAGTTACCAACAGAAACCCCAAGACTGGTGACCTGTTCAAACGTGAGTTCTCTCGGCTTGGCTGGGCCTTTTGAGGGCAATTTCAGCCTTTGGGTGGAACTGTCAACTGAGTGCTATCAGGCTCTCTTGGCTTGTGCTGTTTTATGCAGTTTTGGCATCCGCTCTGGCTTTGAGCCATCTGGCTTTGCTGCTACCTGTTCAGCACGAAGCAAAGACCCTTAATAGAGGGGCTGGTGCTTGCAGAGAGGGGAAACTTGAGGAAAATTCTTGCCTGACACCTGCCATTACAAGGCATGCGGTTTTTTACTGCTGTTACTGTTCTGTTTCACTTGTCTTTAAATACTAGGTTGTTTTTGGAGGGTTTTTTTTATTTCTGAATATGAAGACAAATAGGGTTTGCAGGGAGGGAAGTGCCTGAGCTGGAAACCTTTGAGCTGGTTGCTGAGTTGAGGCTGGTTCCTCCAGGACCTCATCCAGCATCACGCTCCTGCGAGTTGGGAGCCTTCTGAAAGTATCCAGCTTCCACAGAACATAGCTGGGGTTCTCATTTATCAAAGGGACTTTCTGAGGTACCTTGAACACGCTGCAGTGTTTGGCAGGTCCATCCACCAGCACAAGGAATGCTGGAACGTGTGTGAACCCCTGGAGCTGGGAAAGCGGAATGAAGGAGTGTGCTGGGAGGCTGCTGATCCTGAGGTCACTGTGACACTAGTGTTGGCACTAATCAATGCTATGTCTCATTTGCTTCCTGAACAAGGCCTTCAATTTGGGTTCTAATGTTTGGTTCCTGCCTACTGATCAGCTGGGCTGAGTACAGGGCAGTTAAGGATGCTGGGAAGGACTGGAGGTCTGGTCCAGCTCCCAACTGAGCCTTCTGATGTCAGGACAGTCACCTTTTCCCTTGCCTGTTCCCTCCTGACTTTGCTGATCAGAGTGTAGTCACCCTGCTGTTTGTAGCCACAGGGCTCTATTAATGCAACTCAGTCTTATGGACTGTAATTAGCATCCAGGTTAGACTGGTCTGGGTCCCTATGGGGTGTAGATGGGGCCTCTAATCAACACATCTGAATAACAGGAGGAAGCATTTGTCTGAGCAGCAGGTTTGTGGGGGTGGATCCAGCAGCTTGAACTGAACCAGCAGCACCCAGGTACCTGTTTCTTCCCTTGCACCACGTCCTGTGGTTCATAAATGATTGAATGTTTAGTTCTGTGTTTTGTTGGGGTTTTTTTTTTTTTTTTGTTTGAATGGGTTTTTTTCTCCAGGTTTCACACTGGAATTTTTCTGTCTGTGGATTTTGTTTTTTAATGCCTTTGGCAGGGGAGGATTTTTCAGAGCCTTCCTAGCATAATAGGAACAAGTTTGCCTTAATGCTTGGCTAAATTACTGCTGGTTGTGGAAAAGGGGTATTTACAGAGCTGCTGTGCTGCATGGCCATGTGGAAAGGGAGGCGAGGGGAGAGCCCCGCAGAAATCTCTCTCCTTTAATAGGAAATTGTGTAGGTGATGCTCTTGCATGGAGACAGCAGCAACCCTTGCGTAAACCCTGGGTATATTAACGTTTCTAACTAGTAAGTTTACGGATAATCTCTTCTTTTAGAGGATTTATTCTGATTTGAAAGCATTAGTCTCTGGGAATATTAAACCTCTTTTAAATCCACTTTGTTCAGACTAGAGTGGGGAGTGCGGTAAACCCGGCCATCTTCCCCCAGATTTTCTGGGGGCTGGGGCAGGGAAACAGCTGGTCCAGAGGTATCTGGGTCTTGGCTTTAGGTACTTGATCCACTCCTGTCAAGATGCATTTGGGAACTTGGCTCTGTTGCTGTAAGGAGCAGCACTGAGTTCCTGAACCAAACCACCTCAAAGGTAAGAATTGCTCAGAGAGACTGTGAGTTGCTTTAAAGATGGAGGTGGGGGATTTGGGGTGCTGGGGGGGTTCTTTGACTGAAATACCAGTCTGCCCACAGTGCTGGGTGCTTCCACCATTGCCCAGGCTGTACCTGGAGATCAGGCAGCTGATTCATGGTCCTGTGTGTTTAATCATAAGGCCGTGAAATCTTGAACGAGAGGGTGGAGTTCACTTTCAGTTCACTGTGGGGTTGGCATGGACTTTAGGGCCGACTGGTTACCGCCTTCTGCTGAGCAGAGTGGTTTTTATAGGGGACTAACCTGGAAGAGTGTTTGTGGTGTCTATGAAGAGTGTGAAAACCTACCTGAAGGCAAGTTGTAGTGAGATGGGGTTCGGACTCTTCTCCCAGGCACCCAGCACCAGGATGAGAGGGCAGAACCTGAAGCTGCCAGGAGAGGGTCAGGTTGGATGTTAGGAAGTCCTTCCTCACTGAAAGGGGCATCAGACAATGGAATGGACCTCCCAGGACAGCAGCATCCCTCGAGGTGTTGAAGGACAGGCTGGCTGTGGCTCTTAGTGTCCTGGTGTGGCCACTGGGGAGATGTTAGGTCCTGGGCTGGGCTGGATTTGCTCAGAGGGCTTCCCCAGCCTCAATTTTTCTGCGATTCTGTGAAACAGCTCTGACTTTAATAACCAGCCTGAGCATTGCTTTTGAGAAGGGGGGTAATTTCCTTTGGAGGGGTTTGTTGTTTGCTATGTGCCTGCATTGCTAAGTAAACGGAAGAGCAGCAGGATTTCTCCTGCTTAAATGTAGTAGGATTCCTCATGTTGGTGGAGATGTTTAGTTTTCTATCTTAACTGATCATCAAAAGGTAGTACAACTACCTGACAGGCTAAGATGCCTCCTGTGCTCTCCACAAATCCTTTCCTGAGGGTTCCGATGTTATCTGCTGGCCCAGAAGTTACTGCAGTTTAGTCCTGTCTTCCCCAAAGCTCCAGTTCTTGGATATTTCCAAGGTGACTTTGCTGCAGGAAGCTACTGGAGAGGTTCTTAATGTTGGTAGCAAGGGGTTTGATTTGCATAATCAAGACAATGGGGTGGAGAGTGTTTCTTTGTGTATTTACAGCCACATGTCACCTCATGTCTTACAAAAATACAGTAAGTTCTTGAACTTGGAGCTGAGTGGGTCCTCTGGGCAATGCAGCTGCCAGCAAAACCTCAGCTGAAGCTGGCAGGGGGGTTGCTGCTTGGGAAGTGAGACAGCTCTTGCTGTTTGCCCACATCATCCTCTCTGCTCATCCTTGTCTGAGTGTGGACACTTTGAACGCAGATACAGCTTCCTCGTCTGAAATTATTCTTCTCATACAGCATGTGTCCAGTTCTGGAATCTCCCACGTAAGGACAGAAAGCTCCCACAAGGTGTCCAGAGGAGAGCAATTCATACTTCCATCCCTGGAAGTGTTGAAGGCCAGGTTGGCTGGGGCCCTGAGTAACCTGCTTTAGTGATGGTGTCGCTGCCTGTGCAGGAAAGTTGGAACTAGATCATCTTTAAGGTCCCTTCCAACCCTGGCCATTCTATGATTCTATATGACTTGTTTGTGGCAATGAATGGGGTGAAATAGGAACCTGTTGGGAATGGGTTTGTATCTGCATTAAGTGGGAGAATGCATCAATTGCCGGGAGGCTGTCAGGGAGACGCTGGCTGAAAATTGTTGATTAACATTCTCAGTGCTGGGCTCACCAGCACCAGCCTGACTTTTGCCCATGTTCCAAAGAATCATTAAGGTTGGAAGAGACCTACAAGATCAGCAAGTCCAATTGTCAAATGAGGAATAATCTTTAGGGTTAATCTGCTAGTCAAAATGGGCTGGTGAGGCAGTTAGGAATGAGGTGGATGAGAAGCTGGGCTGGTCCATGTCAGCATCTGGCTTAGTCCTGTCACTGCCTGCTGTGGTGGTCAGCTCCAGTGTTACTGTCAGTGCCCCTTGTGGGTCAGAGACACTTGAGCTTTATTTGCCAGCTGGAGGCAGAAACAGCCTGACTGTTGCTTTCTGGAGCACGAGACCTCCTAAACGTCCATTTGCAGCACTTTCTCACAGCCTGGCGTCTTAAAGTTGTGTCCCCACAGGCTCTTGTGTTCGAAAAGATTCACTCGCTAGGAAGCTGTTCCTGATGGCTGTTGGACTGTGTTTGAAGTCATCATTGTGGGCGAAGTGTTTGCTGTCTTCCAGCAGAGAGCCTGTCAAACACTTCCATTCACTGCACTGGGAACAGACTGGGTAGATTTCTTTTTTCATGAGCCCGGGTAACCACAGTGATTGTTTAGTGAGGTGAGACATTGCTGTCTTGACAGGCAGGAGAAATAATCACGTCGTGTGATTCATTAGAATCTTTGGGCTTGGATCAGTGAAGTTATTAATGTTTGTCTTCAAAGAGATCTGAGTTGAAAGTGAACAGAAATGGTTCCTGAGTGGTGCTGATAGGGTGAGTCTTGTGGATAGAGCTCCCAGTATGCTTGAGGGGGCTGGAAATGCTCCCTGTGCTGGGAGGGTGGCACCGTGGCTGAGGGCTCTGCTGGGCACGGGTCACTGCTGTGCCAGCTGCGGCTTCTCGAGGAGCTGTGGAGCAGCAGATCTGCTTCAGTTCCACTGGGGAAATGATTAACCACAGCAGGAATTCAGTCAGGGGCCAGTGCTTCACGTGGTAGCGTGCTGCATGCGGACAGGTTGCTCACAGCACGTAGGCACCACAGGTAGGGGAGAAGGGAGGGAGGTTTGGGTCTCTGGTGCTGGGTGTGTGTTGCTGAGCACCACAGGAATGGCCTCTTGTGTCTTGGCAGCAGTGGGAGGTTTGAAGAGCAAGACAGTGCCTGGTAGCCAGTTTGGCTGGCACCACCCTGTTCCTGCTGGGGACCCAGATTTGAGGGATTAGATTGCTGGCAGCAGGTCCCGCAGGAGTGAGCAGGGCAGGGGTTGTTCTCCCATTTCAGTGGTTTATTGCCTGCTCTAAGGGCCATCTATGGCTTCCTGCCCTAAGGGGTTATTTCCTTCCTGTGGTGGAATTGAATGGGAGGAGGGTGTTGTAGAAAGTGAAAATCTCTCCTTGTCTGGAGCTGTTTAGTTTCCAGTTCATCCAGTTACTCTCTGTGGACACCCAGGGCAGCTTATACATCAGTTGGACCTGGGGAGCTGATGTGCCCCAAGTTGAGGGACATGGTCCCCCATGTCAGAGCTCACATGTGTGTGTTTTAGTGGACTACCAGTTTAATTGGGCTCTGCGTGACCTGGAGCTGGATTTGTGGCCGCAGGATTGCTGGTTTATGTTGTGATCCCTTAATAAAACAGGCTGTGCCCTTGGGCCTTGTGTCTCAGGCTGATGCCAAGAGGCAACGGGTTTTCTGTGCCTGTGTCCATTCGCCCACCCTGCTCTGGTGGGGAGAACCCTGATGTGGAAATAACCTGTCATTGTTTTGGGGTGGGGAGCAGGTGGCTTTTCACTGCCTGGGTTTCCAATGAGTTGTTTATTTCTGTGTACATGAGCAGGGTTTTGTTGCTGTCTGTTGTTCCAAGAAAACGGTTGGAATGAGGGGCAGAAAGGGTGGAACTGGTTCAACTGGAATTCCAGGGTCATGTGTGGCCTTGGGTTATGAACAGCAAAGTCCTGCTCATTTCAAAACCTGGGGCTGGCAAATACTGGCCCACTGGAATCTTGCTGGCATTCCAGGGATTTGCTCCCAGTGGTATCTGAGGAGTTTAATAATAGCTTTGTAGCAGAGATCTCAAATCATCTTACGAGTCAACAAGTCTTGGTTTGTCACAGTCTGAAATACTGAGTCCCCAGCATGGATACTCCTGGCTGCCTCAAACATCACAGAAAGATGGGGATGGCACCTTTCATTTGTTTGCTGTGGAGAAAGAATAGAGGAGTGGGCTGCTGATTGATGTCACAGAGTCACAGGGTGGTTTGGGATTGGAAGGGAACTTCAGAGCTCACCATCCCTTGCAGTGAGCAGGACCATCCCCAACCAAAGCAGGTTGCTCAGAGCCCCAAGGTCCAACATGACCTGGGGTGATTGCAGGGATGGGGCTTCTCCCACCTCTCTGAGCAACCTGGGCCAGGCTCACCCCACCCTCAGTATCTTCTGTCTCATCTGAATCTCCCTCTTTCTCATCTGAATCACCCTTGGTCCTGTCACAGCTGCTGAAAAGTCCATCCCCATCTCTCTTATCAGCCTCTTTAAGCCCTGAAAGGGGCCCTAAGCTCTCCCCGGATCGTATCTTCTCCAGCTGAACCCCCCAACTCTTCCAGCCCGACCCAAAGCAGAGGGTTCCACCTTCACATCACTTTTGTAGCCCCTAGCCCTGCTCCACCAGCTCCATGTCAGATCTTTCAAGCTTGTTTCTGGTGCTGGGAAGCCTATCTTGATGCCTCCATATCTCTGTCACTGCTCTCCAGGTTGAGACCCTCTCTTGGACTGCAGCACTGCAAACCCCTACAACTGCTTTAGGGGCTAAAGAAGAGATCCCAGGTGTTCACTCCCTTCTCTTATAACCCAGTCAGTGTTTGTGGGCCGTGTGAAGAACAGATTGAGGAAGCAAATTGGATTCAGCTGTTTCTGCACCAGACTGGTTTTGACTGGGGGCAGCTGCCGAAGAAGAACCCAGATGCCAGCAGAGGGAAGAGCAGACACAGCCACCCAGCTGCAATCCTGCAGCTGTCATTGCTGTCTCTAAGGAGCTGTTTTGGGGTGCAGGAGCTGTTGCTGTGGGCTGTGTGTGGTGGTTGTGCCTCTGTGCTTTCACCATGAGGAAGCCTTTGGGTTTCGGTGTTTCTCCAGTTTCGTTTTCAGCTCAGCCCAACCTTGAAGAGCTGTGACGATGCAGGCATGGAGGAGCCTTGCTGAGCTCCATAGGCTGCACTGGCTCCTAACTGGGGGGGCTTTTACTGTTCAGTTTTGTAGGGAGCCTGTGTGGCTCCCTCAGACAAGTGTTTGCTCCTCGCTAAAGTTGTATTTTATCCCAAATCTACCACTAAGTTCTGTTTTTGCAAGACAACAGGGGAATTTTGGGGGTTTTTGGTTGTTTTTGTGGTGGACTCTGCTCCAGTTCAGATGTAGGATGTAGAGACATGGGAAAAGCTATGCAGAACCTGACTCTGCCACAAGATAGTGAATCCCAGACCTAATCCAAGACTGAAGGGAAGCCTTAGTGACAGGAGGCAATTGGGGAAGCTGAAAGGTGAGATTTAGGTTGGAAGAAATTCCACCCTGTGAGGATGCAGAGACCCTGGAACAGGTTGCCCAGGGTGGTTGTGGCTGCTCCATCCCTGGAAATGCCCAAGTTGAATGGGGCTGATCTGGTGAGAGGTGTTGCTGCCCATGGCAGGGGGTTGGAGCTAGGTGAGCTCTGAAGTCCCTTCCAACCCTAAACCATTCTATGAAATCAGTCACTTTGGCTGCTCAAACTGGGCTGGAGTTGGTACAGAGTTATGGCTGAGTGGCGTGAGCCCTGCTGTGGGCTGCCCTTTCCTGGAGCTCCCAGACCCCTCAGAAGGGACAGGAGAGGCTGCAGAAAAGCTGCAGTTACAGGTTCCAGCAAAAACAAATACCTGAAGTTTGGCAGAGCTCCTGCAGCTTTCTACACGCTCATGTCTCACTGCTGGGGTGGGACACTACAAACCTGTGAGCTCCAGCGAGAGCTGCTGTAGGTGCTTGTTGGCTTGTGTGGAGGTGTTTTACAGCTCACTGTGTTCTGGAGTGGCTCTTTATTGCTGGGATGCAGCCAGTGTGTATTAAACACGGGGTTGGGTTTTTTTCCTGGGCACCTCTTTGTGTATCGGTGTTCTTCAGATGAAGGCAGTTAGGGACTTGCCTGCAGAGAACCCCAAAGCTGGTTGACAAATACCCAATGTGACCTTCACATGAATCCCACATCCAGCTTTGATGTCAGAGGGGAAAGGACCCAGTGTCTAAAAGGTGTGATTGTTGACCATTGGTGGGTGGGTGATGATCCCCTCCATGGCTGACCACATCTCCTTGGAATGTTCCTTAAAGTGGATACATGGAATCACAGAATGTGCTGAGTTGGAAGGGACCCCCAAAGGGCATCCAGTCCAACCCCCTTACACCAAGCAGGATAATCTCTCACCAGACCAGGTTGCCCAGAGCACCAGCCAGACTGACCTTGAATGGCTCCAGAGATGGGGGCCTCTACCCCCTCTCTGGGCAGCCTGTTCCAGAGATCCCCCCACCCTCAGATTCAGCAACTTTTTCCTCCTGTCCAGCCTCACTCTGCTCTTTTCCAACTTCAAACCATGACCCTATGTTCTATATTTCCTTGCCCGTGGGAACAGTCTTCCCCAGCCTTCTGACAGCCCCTTTCAGGGATTAGAAGGGCGTGAGAAGGTCCCCCTGGAGCCTTCTCCTCTTCAAGCTGAACAACCCCAACTCTCAGCCTGTCCCCAGAGCAGAGGGGCTCCAGCCCTCTGTGCATTTCTGTGGTTGTCTCTGAACCTGCTCCAACAGCTCCTCATCCTTCTAGTGTTGGGGACTCCACCTGCTCCCTTCTCTAAGAATTGAACCAAGGTGTGTTTCACATGATTAAAGCAACTTTTGTTTCAAAAGAGGTGGTTTCCTGGCTGGAGGTGAGGTGACAACCCAAACCCGATCTCAGTGGGTTTTTCCATTTCCCGCTCAGGGCTGCCTGATGCATGGTCAGCTGTCTGACTCCTGGGGCTCACTCAGAGCTACCTTTGAAGTCTTAAAAGCACACCAAAGCACTTTTCAGCTTTATTTCTGGTTTATAGGGCTCAGTTTGGATTCAGGTGCTGCTTGTGTTAACATTTTTTTAATCCAGGCTCCTTTTCCAGGTCAGACACACTCTCACTCATTGTCTCACTCATTTCACTCATTGTCTTTGTTGCCCTGATTCAGCCAAGTCCATTCCCAGAAACCTTCTCCTTTAAAATTTGCTGTGAGTGCTGGTGTAGGGGGAATGGGGGGACTTGTGTAACTATTACTCATGCTGGCACCTATCAAAAGGTCTTGTTTGCTGAGCAAACCGGCAGTTTCTGGCTCGTCGCTAGCTGTGCTTGGGGATGGGGGGCGTCACGGAGTGTGTTCATGGTCCTGCTCTGATGTCCAAGGACACAGCGGCTGAAGAGAACAGAAAGGCTGGATCTGGTGTTTGGGATGTCACAAAGGCAGTGCACTCTGCTCATTTTTAAAGGATTTGCCACTGACTGGGTTTTAATTCTCCTCTGAAGTTCCTAACAGGATCTTTCTCATGCTGGATTGCTCTTAGATCAGCTTTTGAGGCGGGTGTTACCCTCACTTAGCTCTTAGATGGGTGATACAGGGAAGCAGGTACCTGAAAAGGGCTGTCAGAAGGCTAGGGAAGACTTATCTCAAGCACAGAAAATTACATGACAAGGAGTCATGGTCTAAAGTTGGAAAAGGGCAGAGTGAGGCTGGACAGGAGGAAAAGTCTTGAAACTGAGGGTGAGGGATCTCTGTAACAGGCTGCCCAGAAAGGGGCCCCACTCCTGCAGCCATTCAAGGTCAGTCTGGCTGGGGCTCTGGGCAACCTGGTCTGGTTAGAGATGGCCCTGCGTGGTGCAGGAGGATGCCCTTTGGAAGTCCTTTCCAACCCTGTGATTCTATGAATCCAAGTGCTGCTGTCCCAGGGTTCCTGTCTTGTGTGTAGGGGATCCTCCACTTGTGAAGCAGGAGCTGAGCATTCCCTGGGTGTCTGGACCAGAGAGCCAGTTGCAGTGATCTCAGAGTTCCCACACCCCATCTAAAGGCATCTCCTCACCCAGCAGCTTCTGTAAACAACTTGGAGAAGCTGCTTTCCCTTGCCATATCCTAACTATTCACTGCTCCACTGGCTGCTATTGAAATGGATTCTTTGGGTTTAATTGTGCATGGATGGTAGAGGAGCAGTTTCCACTGGGTTGACTTTCTCCACTGGGGCTCAGCTCACCTGCTGGCGGTGAGATTGGCTTATTCAGTTGGGTGTTTTTCCAGCTATTGTTATGGTGGAAGGTCCTTTTGTGGCTGAAAAGAAGCTGCAATAGTTTGTTGAGCTCTTAATGCAGCTGAACGTTGGCTGGAAGTTGTCATCTCTGAATTGAGTGGCAACTAACCAAACCTTCCAATCATGGAGGAAGGGGGGCTGATGGGAGACCTTATTGCTGTCTACAGCTACCTTACAGGAGGGTGCAGAGAGGTGAGGGTTGGCTCTTCTCACAAGGAACTAGTGACAGGACAAGAGGAAATGGCCTCAAGTTGCTCAAGGGGAAGGTTAAGTTGGACATGAGGAAAAACTTACTGGAAAGGGCCCTCAACCCCTGGAACAGCTGCACAGGAAGGGCTGTGTTTCACAGTTGTGGAGATCTGGAGCTCAAGGACAGGGTTTAGGGTGGGTTGGGTTCATGGTTGGGCTTGATGATCTTGAGTGTGTTTTCCAGCCTAAACAAGTGAGTATGCTGGAGTTCCAGACCACCACTGCCTGGTTCAGCTTGATCTTCTCTGAGGTTCAGGCACACACATCAACCCAAAAACTTCCAATGGCTCTGAAAGATGAATGACCCCATCCGCACTGGCAAAGGCATGGATCCCTCTGCGGAAGCTTTGGGCGGAACTTGAGCAAAGGCACAACTTTCCCCTCAGATTAGAATCATCTTGGGACATGTAAGGTCATGCTGTGGTATCAAGCGAGTTCCTCATGCCAACAGTGTTGCTGCTTCATAAACTTTGTGCGGTGCAAGGAGAACTACCCTTGATTTATTTTTTTTTTCAAGGAAGTGTTTTCATGCAGAGATTTTATGGGCTAATTTTCACGGTGGGCTGCCTGTGCTTGGCTTCTAAGGAGTCTGCCAGGCCAGTAGTGGGAATTAATTTCTATTTTCCTCATTATGATTGGGGCACCTTTTTATTAAAGCAGGAGCTGTGTGACACAAGAAGAATAAATTGCCTGGGGTAGGTTTCTTTAAGGAAATTCAATATCTTAATCAGAAAGAATTAAAAATGACTGCAGTGAGACTGGGAAGGGGAAAAAAAATAAGGCTGCAACTGAATTAGAAACTGGACCTGAACTGCTTAGGGTTTGGGAAAATCAGAAGGTGAAATTTTAAAACTCCTGTAGGTGCAGTGAAGCTCAGAGATTGAATTTTAAGTAGCTGTGTCCTGCTAATGAGTGTTGACTCTCTCCTGTCTGAAGGCTGTGGAAGACTGTTTCCAAGGAATAATAGCACAAGGGGTCATGTTTAAAGCTAGAAAAGGGCAGAGTGAGGCTGGAAAGGAGGACAAAGTTGTTGAATCAGAGGGTAGGGGGATCCCTGGAACAGGCTGGCCCAGAGGATGGGGTGGAGGCCCCATCTCTGCAGCCGTTCAAGGTCAAGCTGGCTGGGGCTCTGGGCAACCTGATCTGATGAGTGGTGGCCCTGCTTGATGTAGGGGGATTAGACTGGATACCCTTTGGAGGTCCCTTCCAACCCTATGATTCTAAAGTTGATAAAGGCCCCTGCATAGCTCCAGTTTCCTGGATCTCACTTTTTTTTCAGGCAGGAGGTTCTGTTGCCTTTTCAGAATGGACTTGATTTAGAGGTGCCTGATTCATGTAGTCAAGTGCATAGGGGTTTAATCAGATTGGGGGGACCCTGCTGTCTCCTTATCCCAGGTGGGGAGCAGACTCCCCTTGGGAAAGACCCAGATGGGCAGGACTGCAGATTCAGCTCCTGCTTTGAGCACTGCTGGCTTCCTCGGAGCTCGGGTGAGCTCAGGTGAGCCCTTTGGGGGTGAGCTCAGGTGAGGCAGCTGTGATAGACTGACTGAATCCCTGTGACTTCTTATAAAGGGACAATTTGCAACCAGGCTTTGCGGTGGGTGAAGCAGAGCCTCCTCATTTTGGTGAGGAAACAGTGGTTTCAAATGAAGTCGTCTATCAAGTCGTAATTACAGGGGGCGTGTGTGCTCAGCCGCTTGGTTTACATTGAAAGTCTGACGAAAATGGAAACCACAGCACTTGAGGGGAAGGTGGTTTGTGTTTTCCCCCAAGGAACCAGTGGGTAAATAAGTAACCCAACAATTAGGTGCCCTTGGGGTGATGTTAGCCACCGGTTCGATACAGCCCAGATGGGCTGTGCAGCCCACAGTCCTCAACCACACACCCTAATGGTAAGTGGAGGATGGAGGGGGGTTTGTTGCTGATCCATCCAAACCAGCTCGTTCTTATGCTTTGTGACAGACAGCCACAAGCTGAGGACTGAGTTTGTGTGTTCAGCAGCATTTGTCAGCTTGAAGGGGGTTTTGTTCAACAGAGACAGGTTTTCTTAGGAGGGACTGGTGCTGTGAGAGCTGTAGATGTCTGTGGAAACCAGGAAATCTTGTTGCTGAGTGAGTTCTGTGGGCAGTGCAGAGACCTGATGAGTGATGGTTATCTCCTTTCAGTCTTCTGTGGCAGAGGTGTGAGACTGTTCACAGGTCTGTCTGCAATTTCAAAAGGTGGAAAATAAATGTTAAAATTGGGGGGCAGAAATGCAACCTCCTCTGTACAATCGAGTGCAAGTCATGGAGTCAAAGAGTGGCTTGAGTGGGAACGGACCTTAAAGATCCTCTAGTTGCAACACCTCTCACCAGACCAGGTTGCCCACAGCCCCATTCAACCTGGCCTTGAACATTCCAGGTGTGGAACAGCTGCAGCCTCCTTGGGCAATCTGTTCCAGGGCCTCAGCACCCTCACAGGGAGGAATTTCTGCTCCTCTCCCCTCTTTTAGCCTGAACCCATCCCCTGTGTCCTGTCACTAGAGTCCCTTGGAAAAAGTCCCTCTCCACCTTTCCTAAAGGCCCCCTTCAAGTACTGGAAGGCTGCTCTAGGGTCTCCCTGGAGCCTTCTCCATGCCCAACAGCCCTAATTCCCTCAGCCTGCCCCAGAGCAGAGGTGCTCCAACCCTGGTATCATCCCTGTGTCCTCCTGTGGATCACTCCAACAGTTCCACATCCCTCTTACATTGGGGGCTTTGGAACTGGCTGCAGGACCCCAGGTGAGGTCTCACAAGAGCAGAGCAGAAGCAGAGAATCACCTCCCATGACCTGCTGTGACAGTTCTTTTGCTCCAGCCCAGCTGGAAGGTTTATTTGGAACATTTATTTCTCATCGTGACTCTGATTACTTTGCTTTGCAGCACTAACCTCCACACAAGCTCTGCTGTTCTTTCAGCCTGTGCCATTCTTCATCCTGGACTCTGTAATCCTCTTGCTCCTAATTGTGTTCCTGGATCCATATGGATAGAGCCAGTTAGAAGTTCTTGGGGTAAATTAATCTCCTGTGAGGTGTGGAATGGGAACAAACTGTTGTGTGAGCAGGTGCAGGCGTATCACAAAGGAATTTGAATTTCTCACAAACCCCATTGTACTGAAATCACTTGTGCAGAAAGACACGGTGGAAACTTGCCAGTTCCAGAGCTGGAACCAGTGTGCTGCTGCTGGTTCTGGGATTTCATGTTTGCTACAAGCTCCCTTTTCAATGGAGAACGTCTGCAGCCCTGTATCTACCATGTTTTGTCCTTTTTAAACCACTGCAATTTGTGTTTTTGTGCAGAAATACTGGAAGATATATGGGTGAAAACAATGGTGGCCTGAGTTTAGGGTGGGTTAAGGCAGCCAGGATGACCTTGGGGTTTCAATCTTCAATACCCCATGGTTAATATCTTAGGTGGCCTTTAGGGGGGAAAAAAGGGCATCTTAAGGCTTTCTGACCTTGACTTCCACTTTACCCTCTCTGAGAGGCCAACTGGACTCAAGGCATTTCCCCATCTCCTGGGTACTTCAGAGTCACAGAATTACTGAGGCTGGAGAAGCCCTCCAAGCTCACCCAGCCTAGGACCTAACATCACCCCAATGGCCAGACCAGGGCACTATGGGCCACAGCCAGTCTGTCCAGGACATCCCTGGAGGTGCTGAACACCTCCCTTGGCAGTCCATTCCAGGGTCTGATCCCCCTTTCCATGAGAAAGGGCTTCCTAAAATCCAACCTAACCCTCCCCAGCAACTTCAGGCCCTACCCTCTCATCCTGGCACTGATTGCTTGGGAGAAGAGCCTGACCCCCACCTCACTACAACCTTCCTTCAGGTAGTTGTAGAGAGGGAGGAGGTCCCCCCCTTTAGTCTCCTTCTTCAGGCTAAACACCGCCAGCTCCCTTAGCCTCTCATATTTTATGAGGACATAACCAGGTGGATAGATGTTGGCAGAGCAGTGAATGGGGTCTATCTTGACTGTGGTAAGGCATTTGACAGTCTCACACAGCATCCTTGCAGCCAAGCTGTGGCAGTGTGGACTGAATGATCAGGTAGCAAGGTGGATCATGAACTGGCTCCAGGATAGAAGCCAGAGAGTAGTGGTCAATGGGACAGAGTCCAGTTGGTGGCCTGTATCTAGTGGAGTCCCCCAAGGGTCGATGCTGGGACTAGTCCTAGTTAATCTAGTCATTGGTGACTTGGACGAGGGATTAGGATGCACTGTCAGCAAGTTTGCTGATGACACAAAGCTGAAACCCCAGCAGACTGTGCTGCCATTCAGCAAGACCTGGACAGGCTAGAGAGCTGGGCAGAGAGAAATTTATTAATGAAATACAACAAAGGTAAGTGTAGAGTCTGGCATCTGGGCAAGAACAACCCCAGGTACCAGTATAGATTGAGGACTGACCTGTTGGAGAGCAGTGTAGGAGAAAGGGACCTGTGGGTCCTGGTGGACAGCAGGATGACCATGAGCCAGCAGTGTGCTCTTGTGGCCAAGAGGGACAACAGCATCCTGGGGTGGATCAGAATGGGGGTGGCTAGCAGATCCAGAGGGGTTCTTCTCCCCCTCTACTCTGCACTGCTGACACCATGTCTGGAGGATTGTGTCCAGTTCTGGGCCCCTCAGTTCAAAAGGGATGTGGAGCTGTTGTCCAGCGTAGGGCAACGAGGCTGATGAAGGAAGTACAACACCTCCCTTCTGAGGAGAGGCTAAGGGAGCTGGGTGTTTTTATCTTGGAGGAGACTGAGGGGTGACCTCATTAATGTCTATAAATATTTGAGGGGTGGGTGTCAGGAGGATGGAGCCAGGCCTTTCTCAATGTCATCTAGTGATAGGATGAGGGGCAATGGGTGTGAGCTGGAACATAGGAGGTTCTGTATAAATATCAAAGGAACTTCTTCACAGCAAGGGTGACAGAGCACTGGAACAGGCTGCCCAGGGAGGTTGTGGAGTCTTCTTCACTGGAGACATTTAAAACTCACCTGGATGTGTTCCTGTGTGACTGGATCTAGGTGATCCTGCTGTGGCAGGGGGATTGGACTAGATGATCTTTTGAGGTCCCTTCCAATCCCTAATGATTCTATGATCAGACTTTCCCTGTAGCTCCCTCCTATTACTGCACTAATTAATTTGTACAGACCTTGCTGTGGTGCAGGCTGAGCTGGGCTCTGATGTTACAGAGGCTCTGCTGGTGATTTTGGAGCCAGCTAGTCCTAATGTGGGATTTAGGGAGTCAAGAATTCATTTTGTCACATCATGCTCTTTGGAAAGAGGGAGGAATATAAAAGCTGGCTTAGATCTGGAGAAATGAGCTCTGCTCTTCAAACGTTCCTGGGGATGTTGGATGCAGTGCGCTGAGGCAGGTGCTGGTGGAGCTGCTTCATTATCTTTCTGTACAAAATGGCATTGGATACTCAGGTAACTGGGATCCTCTGTGAAAACCCTACAAAACCCATCCGTTCTTTTCCTTCTGTCCTTTTGCTGTGCCCAGATCTCTCTGGGTGAGAGCAAACTGTGTGCACTTGGCTCTTCAGCAGAAGAGTTTAGGAACAGGTTTTGAGGGTTCACATGTGTCAGTACATTAAACAGGCTTCGGGCCGTGTCTAGAACATCGTTAATTATATCCAGCCTTATCTTTGCTTCTAGTTCTCATCTCTCACTTCCACCACAGGGCTCTTTTGTTTATTCTCTTACAATCAAATGTGCCTTTTCCTCTACTGAACAGATTTCTGCAGCAGATCTGGTCGTGGTGCTGCTGGGGAGTTTGGAGTGTTGAGGTTCAAGTGGTAGCTGTTGAGCTGAGTGAAAATCTTGCTGAGCCAAGCTCAAAGCTTGTCTGCTCTGAAACTTCTCCAAGCTGCCACCTGCCTTGTTAAGTGTTGGGCAGGGAGCTGAGAAAATGGAGCTTGGACAGGACTGGGCACTAAATACCAGCTGTACACAGATGTGTGGTAACCTGCAGGCAGTGAGTTCCTCTGTCAGGCCTTCTAGAGAGAATCTTCCATAGCAGAGGGAAGTGCAGAGTTTTACAGTCTAGCTGCTGGTCAGGAAGCTGGAGGATAAATAGTCTCCTGTTCTTGGTGGCTTAGAGCTTCCATCTTTTGGGAGTTTGATCTAAGAATCATGGAACCATGGAATGGTTTGGGTTGGAAGGGACCTTCACAGCTCCTCCAGTCCCACTCCCTGCAGTGAGCAGGGCCATCTCCAAACAGAGCAGGTTGCCCAGAGCCCCAAAGTCTGACCTGACCTGAGATGGTTCCAGGGATGTGGCTTCTCCCACCTCTGGGTGTCACTACCCTCAGTATCAAAAATGTTTTCCTTGCTACATCCCTTCGGATTCTTTTCCTCCTGTGTCAGCTTCCACAATAAGAACAAGAACATCTGCCCTCTGCACAGATCAGCCACTCTGCTTGAATGTTACTCTCTGCTTTGATCCAGCAGATAATTTTGGTCCAGACAAGCCCTTCAGTCGCTTCAAGGACAGAGAGGAGGGCAGCTGGCTCGCTGGATTCATACTGCAGGTTTTTTCCCCCTCGGTGCATCCACACCTCCAGAGCAGTTGATCAGCTGCCAGAAGGTCTGCAGGCGAGGCACAAGTGTTTACCATGCCGATAGCTAAATAGCAGCAGCGTTTGTCACTGGAGCTGCCTCACAAAGCCCTCCTGTGTTCATCTCTGGGCCATGCTCTCCTCTAGGCTGCTGCCTTTGTGTTTGAGGTTTGGTAAATACAGCTCGTGGGACATCTGGGAGAGGCTGCAGTGGCTTTTTGAGGTTTAGTATAATCTGCATCAAGTAGAAATAGGGAAAAAATTCCCTGTTTTGTTAGGTGAGTGTGTGATTGCTGCCGTGGGAATCCTGTGTAAGGCAGCAGCTCCTAGGAAATGGGGTAGTGCAAGTTTTTGTTTGAATTGAGAGAGCCAGGGCTGTTCAGCCTAGAGAGGAGGAGACTGAGGGGAGGTCTCATCGCTGCTTACAGATATCTAAAGTGTGACTGTCTGGATGATGGGAACACTCTCTTCTCAGTGGTGCCCTTCAATAGGACAGGGGGGCAATGGGCACAAACTGGAAAACAGAAGGTTCAGTTTGAACAGAAGGAAAAACTTATGGTGAGGGTAACAGAGCTCTGGCACGCGCTGCCCAGAGAGCTTGAGGAATTTCTGACTCTGGAGAGATTCCAAACCAACCTGGATGTGTTCCTGTGGGATCTGCTCTAGGGGATCCTGTTCTAGCCAGGAAAGTTGGACTAGCTGATCTTCAGAGGTCCCTTCTAACTCCACCACTTTGTTTGCTTTACAAAAGACATCCCTCTTTAAGAGGGGGAACTGAGACACAAACAAAGACCTGAGGATCCAATGTGTTGGTCAGGAGCAGAGAGTGGAGAGGGCTGGAGTCCTGCTCCAGTGGTTTTTACGTTTAACTTTACACTAGCGATGAAACCCCCCCCTCGCCTGCCACATCTCGCAGCCTCGGAGGACACAGCTCCCTTCCCTTTCCAGTTCCTCGCTGGTATCGTTATATTACTGTGCCACCCACAGGCAGCTTCCGTGCTGCTGAAAAATCTTTGCCATTTGCTTGAGGAACCAGAAATCCAGCGTTCAGTCTGTGCTGAGCAGCCACCAGAAACATCTCCTGCACGTCCCTGTCTCAAACCTGGTTGTCCTATTTAAACTGTGTTTAGAATCACAGAGTGTAATGGATTGGAAGGGACCCCTGAAGAGCATCCAGTCCAACCCCCTGACACTCAGGAGGGCTATCTCTAACCAGACCAGATTGCCCAGAGACCCAGCCAGCCTGACCTTGAATGGCTCCAGGGATGGGGCCTCCACCACTCTCTGGGCAGCCTGTTCCAGGGGTCCCCCACCCTCAGATTCAACAGCTTTTTCCTCCTGTCCAGCCTCACTCTGCCCTTTTCCAGCTTCAAACCATGACCCCTCATCCTGTCTTGGGAACAGTCTTCCCCAGCCTTCTGACAGCCCCTTTCAGGGGTTGGAAAGTCGCTAGGAGGTCCCCCTGGAGCCTTCTCCTCTCCAGGTTGAACACCCTCAGCTCTCTGTTGCACTCTTCCAGTTCTTTCACAAAACCCTTCTCTGATGCTGCTTGTTCTCAACACGAGGAAACACCAGCTATGTTCCTGTTGGAGCGCTGGGATCCTTGTGAGGAGAGGGGAAGCCCAGGGCTGTGAATTACCAGTGCATTGTGGTGCTGCTCAGTGAGGCTGGGAGAACCACTTGGTTTAATCTGGGTCATTTTATTGTGGGGGAATACACTGATTTACATCCAGGAACTGACCTCGCCGTCGCTCTGTGTGTGATTAGTGCAAATCTGGGTCAGCAGAGCCATCAGCTTGAGGGATTGGGAAAGCAGTGAATCCTCCTGTAGCACCCCATGGCCACACCAGGATCACTGAAGGCTGGGAGCAACCCCAGATTTCTAGGTGGAGCTGATTTTGTTGCTAGATGAAGTCAGAAAAGCACACAATGCTTCTGCTTCTTCTGGGTTCTGCTGTCCTGGAGAGCTGGTGCATCCCCCTTCCCCACTGTTTGGGTAACAACAGGTTAACTCTGCTTTCACACCTTGTCTTGAGGTTTCTAGGGGCTGTGATTGTTTGGGCTTTTAAAGGATTTCCTTAAACTGTGTGTGTGCACCTGTGCTCTAAGCTGCCCCTCGGGAGAGCTGGGCTCTGCTGGTGAGTTATTCCGCTTTGTAGAAGAGAATTTGAATGTTGTTTACCCTGCTCTTAATCACAGCACTGACAGATAAATGGAGTTACTTTAACCCTTCCCCTGGGGACTTCACGAAGCTTCATGGCCAGCGTCCCCACAGTGTTAGGTGGAGTTATCTCAGCTTTGCAAAAATCCACCCATCTCTCTTCCTAGAATGAGTAAGTGATTGGGGAGAGAATCAAATGTTGATAATTGTGTCATAGTTTCGGTTTGAGCTGCATTCAGAGCAGAAGGCATGGCCAGCCAGCCAGAGCTGCTGGGCAGTTGGGTGCACCTAGTCCTTCCAGTGGCTCAGTTCAACCATTCAAATAAAGGTTGGTAGATCAGGGATGCAAACGTAGCTCAGAACCTCCCCAGCTCACTTGGGTGGTGGTGAGCAGGCTGCTCCCTGCCTGGCCTTGGTCTCCCACCCAGTCTGTGTCTTGTTTTTTCTTGTGGTAACTGAGCTCTGATGGTGCCAACCATAGGTGGCACCAGGAGAGATTTAGACTGGAAGTTGCAAAGAATTTTGTCACTGAAAGGGTGATCAGACCTTGAAACAGGCTGCCCAGAGCACTAGTAGAGTCATTGTCCCTGAACAATTTAAATGAGGTGTGGACCTGATGTTGAGGGAGATGGTTTACGGATGACCTGGCAGTGCTGCATCAAAGGTTGGTCTTTATGACCTTAAAGATCTTTTCCAACCGAAGAGACCTCGACATTCTCTGAGCTACCTGGTCTAGCAGGAGGTGTCCCTGCCCCATGGCAGAGAGATTGGAACTAGATGATCTTTAAGGTCCCTTTCCTTGTCATTCTCTTTGGGCAGAAGCAGCCCCTCTCTGGGCTGATCAGTGAGGACCTGCTTGGAGTTTGGCTTCCTGAGTGCTGCTGTGCTAAAATCACATTTAAACCAGTGCAAAGCACACCATGATGTGCTTTACTGGGCAAGCATAGTGAGTCAGAATCTTTTGTGTGTTATTCACAGAATCCCAGAACATTAGGAATTGGAAGGGACCTCGAAAGATCATCTAGTCCAACCCCCTGCCAGAGCAGTGTCATCTACATTCACTGGTACCAGCGGCTCTGGGTGACCCTGCTGGACTAGATGGTCTCCAGAGGTCCCCTCCAACCCCCACCAGTCAAATTATGTTGAAATAAACTGTCTTCTGGGAGGCTGTGCAGTGAACTTGGTTTCATTCTGCGGGCATGTCCCTTGAGCCATGGTCTGAGCTAATGCAGGACCTTGTTCTTCAGGCTACAGGGTGTCTAACGCTTCCCTCTCCTTTCAGGTGATGGGTAGAGCCGGACTGTTACAAGAACATCCTTTCTCTCCCCCACATGCTGGGTTGTTTTTTTTCCAAGACACCCTCTGGGTTTGTCTCTCATTACAGTAGGAGCCCTGTAGTAGCTGCCCAGCTGCTGTCGGTCCCTCTCTGGAATGGTGATTTAGAGCTGAGCCAGCATGGAAACTGGTTTTCCACGCCTCAGGCAAGCCTGTTAGCAGACGCTGTGGAGCAGTAATGTGCCACTTCTGCTCGGAAGAGTTGTCAGTTTTTCTAGTTTCGTTGGAAAAAAACAACCAACATTGGCTTGGTTTGCAGTCGGACTTTGGGAAACATCCCTCAGTGCTTTGAAGGAAGCTGCGGAGTGGGGCTGGAGGGAGGAGGTGAGCAGTCCCAGATCAGAAACACCACTGAGGACAGAGCAGTGCAGCTAATGAGCTTCGCTGTGGAGGCCGCTGAAAGCACAGCGTTCCAGAGGTCTGCTAAGGGCTGCTGGAAATGAGACCGTGAGGACGTGGGTAAGCTGGTAATCAGGAAAGCTCGGAGCTGAAGCGTGTGGATTGCCAGAGGCTGGAAAAAAACCAGTGGCACCTCAGTGGGGACAGGATTTAAGCTTCAATGTCCTGCCGTTCCCACCCCACAAGTGTTTGGTTTGCATCTGAGGCAGCTTTTGTGGTTCCCCTGAAAGTATTTAAAGCCAGGCTGGATGGAGCTTTGAGCAATCTGATCTGGTGAGAGGTGTCCCTGCCCATGGCAGGGGCTTGGAACTAGGTGATTTCTGAGGTCCTTTCCAGCCTAGACTATACTGTGATGATTCTGTGATTCCTGGGGCAGCTGGAAACAGAGGAAGGGGGGAAAGGCAAGGTTGGCGTTCCAGAGTCTGGGCTTTGCTTGGTTTGTGTTGCTGTGGGACCACAACCTCAGGAGGCTGCAGCAGAGCTGAGCACATGGTGGGTAGAGCTGGAACAGCTGAAATTCCCTCCTTGTGCAGAGAAGACTGCAGAAACAGAGTGGCAAACAGTGCAGGGAACGCTGCAGCCTGGGCACGGAGCAGCTGCTTTCCGTTGTGTCTGGATTAGTTGCTGCGCTGGAAAAAAGCCATCGCCCTGCTGCTGCAAGTTCAGAGCAGGGTCAATGGAACACGAATCTGTTGGAACGAGGGGATCTCCTTAGATTGGTAGGAAGAAGCGTTTGGACTAACGAGGCAGCCAAAGGCCGTGCTCCCCTCCGCGCAATGCGGAGCAGCAGCGAGGGGCAGGCAGAGCACTGTGTGCTGGGGTGCTGACAGGAACTGTGCCATGACAGAGGAATTTCACACAACTGTCAGGCCCGGGAATGTGTGAGCTCTGGGAGGACATGAATATTCAGAGAGCTGAGTGTCGCGCTGAAGGAAATGCACAATCCTGTTCTCTCAAGCTGAGGTACCTGGGAAATGCCAGCCGACAGGGAATAACAGTCATTTTCAGTTCTGTGGGGCAGGTTATCTCAGAGTGGCTGGTACAGAGCGCTGCTTCCCAATTAGCCAGTCCCAGTTAACACTGGCAGCGGGGTCTGTGCCGCTTAATCCACTGCGTCGGCGAGAAATCTCCTGTTCAGTAGCTGAGGCAGAGCTGTGTTGCTCTGGCAGCCTCGTGGCAGTGCGGGGAGCCTGACTTCTCTCCCTCCTGCTCTAACCTGGCATCACTTCTTGTTTTCCCTCTGATGTGCTGTTTCTGCTTGTCCTAGTCATAAGCAGATGATTGTGGAGTTAGTGTTTTGCTCGGAAACCCGAGGCTGAGGTGGTTCCGCCGTACCGTCGGGCAATGACAGATGTCCTTGGTGCTCACAGCGAGCGTCCAGCAGCGTCGGGCTGCCAGGATTAGTATTCCAGGCACAACCAGAACCCCTTGTAACATGCAGAGCTCAGCGCAGCCTGCACAGGAATGCCCTTGAAAGGCAAATTAAACCCAGCTCCCTGGTGGCTTTGGGGTAAGCGGGAGGGTTGTTGTCATCTACACCAAGGTTCAGATAGGTTTTGAGGTGTCTTTGTGTTTCTCTTCTGCTTTCCCTTCCCAGAAGGGCTCTGTGGAAGGGCAGACAGGGAAACAAGTTGCTCCTAACTACGGGTTTGGCTTTGTATGACGATGGTGGCTTGATAATGACTCCTGTAAAAATCATGATGGACCTTCTGCCTTCAGCAGGGAGCGTCCGTTCTAGCTGTTGTAAACAGTGCCCTCAATGCAGCCTGTGGGCGCAATCGCGTGGCAGAACCAAATCATTCATCTCACACACACGTGGAGCTTAGCAGTGCTGTAATGGATTGGGCTGGAGGGCCTCTGAGGGCGTTTCCCCAGGATCCCGGTGGTGATCTGCCTCTTACATGGAGATCATCTGATCTTCTTAGGTGACTGAGTAGCTGCCCCCAAGTCTGTCCAGATGAGGCTTCTCTTTAAATGCCATGATTGTCCACCAGGTTTTGAGAGCTGAGTGGCTTTGTCGAGGTGCTCTCGTCCTCTAAGAGCAGTGCCCCAAGCATATTCCAGCTGCAGTAGAGAGAAGCAGCCTGGAGCATGGCTGGCTGATCAAAAGAAGTCTTTCGCCCACACAGTTCAGCAGAGCAGAGCTCTGAAGCCCTGCTGGCGATAGCTGGCTCAGGCACTGCCAGAGCAGCCACAGCAGGGTTATCTCCTTCACACCACAGCCCTGCCACACTCTGTGGGGTTCTGTGAGCTGGACACGTGCTGTGGAGCCAGCAGATTGTCAGATGGAGACGATCCCATCCCATGTGGTGTTGAGTTAGAGCCACCAAACTGTGCTTTGCTGCTGGGAACTGGTGAGGAGCTGGCCTGGACCTTATGGGGAGGGGTTAGACTGAAGTGGACTGAAGGTTCATCAAAGGTACTTTTGACTTCTCAGTACTGGCAAGCAGCTTGTTTTTGTAGTTCCTTCCCAACCACCCCTCTCTGTGCCTGTTGACCTTTCCTGTTGTGGTTGCCTGGGTTTGAACTGCAAACTCCAGAGGACAGAAGCTCCCTTTTTCCAAAATGCTGAGCGTGTCTTTATGAAAGAGATCACAATCAGCGTCTCCCCATTTCCCCAAACTGAGTTCCTCTTGCATCTCCAGACAAAAGCTGGGGTTTGCTACTCAAATCCTGGTTCCTCCTTCTTGCCTTTCAGAGCCGTCTGGCTGTTGTGTGACATCTAAAACACTTCCCATGCACGTGCTGCTCTGTCTTGGCTAGATAAGCGTGAGCTGTTCCCTTTTCCAGCAGACACGTGGCTTCTGGAAGAGGCGGACGTGGGCTGTTGTCCCTGGGAACAAACATTTGATGCTTTGTAGTTATTCCACCTTAATCTTGTTTCTCTTCTTTGCTTTCCAACACCACCATGTGTGCGATTAGAGCCTGGTGATAGCTTCAAAGACGGGTGAAGATGCCACACTCTCTCATTCCTAGTTTGCTGGGTCGGGAGTTGTGCTCTGAGTTCCCTCCACGCTGGTTCTTTGTTGACTGAGCAAAACTGATAGAGAAGTGAAACGAAACCTGAGCTGTGGTCACACTAGGGATTTTAATTTGAGTGTTTTGTTTCCTGTGTTTGTAGGAATTGCTTAGAAATCTCGTGGGCAAGAGGCATGGAGGAGAACGCTGGTGAGTACACTCCTGGATACCTTAGGTCCCAGACCTGTTGTTTACTCCCTGGTTTTAAGCATCATCAAGAACTTTATCACTTTACACTTTCATGCCTTCAGTTTGCACACAGAAGGTGATTAGAAAATCAGTTAGTTTGGCAGTTGCAACCTAACAGTGTGGAGCAGATCTGATTTGAAGCTGCGTTGTACATCTGGAAGAGCTGCTTTGGAATCTCCCATTAGTGAAACCTGCAGTATTGATTTTCCTGAGCTCTAGAAATCCACTCTCTTAATAGGCAAGAAGCTCAAAGCATTGAGATGCAGTGTGGTTTGAACAAGGCACATGGCAAGTGAGGCTGGAAAAGCCATCTGAGCTCATCCAGCCCAGCCTAGGACCTAACATCACCCCATCAGCCAGACCAGGGTGCTAAGGGCCACGGCCAGACTGTCCTTCAACACCTCCAAGGATGAGGACACCACCACTGCCCTGGGGAGTCCATTCCAGGCTCTGATCACCCTTTCAGTGTGAGAAAGAGCTTCCTAACATCCAACCTAACCTTCCCCTGGCAGCTTCAGGTTCTGGCCTCTCGTCCTGTTGGTAGTTGCCTGTGAGAAGAGCTCAGCCTATGACAGCTCCCAACTCCTCTTTCCATTTTTATCTCTTTAGGCTGCTCTGTCTTACAGAAGATACAGGATTTTTTGTATTAAGCAAAATTTGGCTGTAAAGCTCTTGCTTTAGGCACTGTGTACTACTTGCCCCGAGGCGAGCAAACTCTCTGCTGTTGGGTTTCACTCCATGCAAGGATGTGGTTGCAACTGAAACTCACAGATTGTTGGCTTAGAAATTGCCTCAAACAGCTTTTCCATCCAATTGCCTGAAACATCTCTGGAAGACACGAGTGAAATGGCCATTTCCCCCCTCCCATGGAGATGCGATTCACCGTGAAACTCCTACCTGCACCATGTACTGACCTCATGTCTTGTGGTCCATGACCTTGCAGTTGGTGGCTTCTAACTGTTGTGAAGCACAACTCCATGACCTTAAATATCATCCCTAGTCAGCTAGGTGGTACTGTCCTGAAAACTTGAGAAGCAAGGTCCTGTCCGCAGCGCCCTGTGCTTGGCCTGGCAAGTTTTGTCTTCGTTCAAAGCTGGTTGGAGCCCAGTGGCCAGGCTGGAACCAGCTACGAGCCAAAAGGACTGTCATAAACCCTCTCCTTATTTATAATCCTGATGGGGAGAACTACTGCTGTGCCCTCTAATTGGCAGCCTGTAAGGCACACGTTTCATTTGTGGTGATTGCTTTTCCCTTATCATTTGCTTGTGGCAAACTAATCCAAACTGATGCCTGTGGAAGGGGGAGGATGGGTGAAGTGAGTGTGGTGCTGGAATCTGATGTGGACACAATGGCTGTGGAGATGACAGCCCCCTGCTCAGCCCTAGGACAAAGCTCAGGCAGCAGCAGGGTGAGGTTGTCCATCTTTCCAGCCTGCACTGATGGAATGGCTTTGAGCAGCACTGTCACCTCTGCTTGGTCACCAGGACTTGGCCTCTGCTGGCACTGCCAGCAGCCAGTTGTCGTATCCCAAGGCTTTCTCTGCCTTTGCACGTGCAGTTGAGCTCCATTTGTGGGGTGGATCGTGAGACATCGTGGAGTTGGAGCCTGTTGAGGTTACCGAGAGCTGTGACTCCCAATCTGAGAAGCTGGGATGTGGGAGGCCTTATGGTCTGTTTGCATTTTGCCAGCTGAAGTAGAATTCCCTCCCCTTTCCCTCTGAACAAGTTGAGCTGTGCCAGGTTAGGATGGAGGATCCGTGCTGGATCGTGGTGTGCACAGACACCCCACACTGCTGAACGTGTTCTCTAGTGCTGGGAAGAGCTTCAAGCTCCATTTTAAAGGCAGAATAAGCACATGGGTCTTTTTATGATGATTTCCTTAAAATTACTTTGCTTTTAAGGACTCTCATTCTCCAAGCGCTGCTAAAGCTCAGGACTCCTGGGTTGTTCCTGGCACTGAGGCTGGAGATGAGGTAAGGCGGAGCTGCGGGCAGGGCCTGAGCTCCTGTCGCTGCCCTGTGTCCCCTCAAAGCCTGGAGCTGTGTGGCTGTCCTGCGCTCCTCGTGCATTAACCGCACTCTCACCGCTGCATGGCTGGCTCTTGTCTGACCCGCGCTGGCGTGTGTCGAGGGCTGCTGTGCTTGCAACGGCCGCGGGGACTGCACAGCGAAGCAGAAATCCTCTTCAGCCGTCAGGCTCCGCCAGCCCTGGGTGGGAGGCTGGGTGGGTGGGAGAACCCTCCTTGGCTGGCTGCCCTGGCTAATTAAAAGTGAAATTTGCTGTTGTCTTCAGATTTTAATTCGGGCTGATCCCTGAAGACCAGGGGAAGCAGAGTCTCCAGGCAGCTGCAATGAAGTTTCAGAGCTTTTTTTATGCACAGTTATTTTAGAACAGGTATGCAACTTAAAAATCTCCTCTCAACCCTATCCTGGGTTGTTTTTTGAGAGAAACTTCTAGCAAGCGCAGCGACATGGCACTCAGCCAGGGTCTAAAGCTCGAGTCCCCCCATGGCAGTGATTTGGATGTCTTGTAGGAAGGCACCATCTGATGACTTAGTTTTTTTCTCACTGGAACTTCAGCTAAACTCTGCTGTAGGCTGTGCCTGTGGGACTGACATCAGTTAACGAACCTCAAAGCTGTTCAGATCACCACGACTTGTGTAGGGTGTCAGCCTCGTGCTGTGAAACCTCCTGGAGACACAAGAAGTGGTGGGAACCCGCAAGGTTCTGTGTAGGAGCCGAGATGGCGGTGATGGTTTGTGCCTGGGTGTGAGGTCAGGGCACGGTTGGTGCTGCCCTGGCGCTGTCAGCGGGGCTGGAAATCTATAAATATTCTGGCATTGCTGGGCTGTGTCTCCACAGTATCCAAGGTCCCACCTACACAGTGATCTGGGGAAGGGAAGTGTCACTGGAACACCTTTCCCCCCACTTCAGATCCCTCTTGAAGGATCACACTCTATTTTCAGAGCTTGTTTCTGCTGTTCCATCCCCTGCCCACGCTTTTGCTGCCCAGACCCCCTCCCACAACACCCTCTCGTATCTTGGTGGGGGATGAACAGAGTTTGAACCTTCTTAGCCAAGGGACTGTCTCCATTCCCAATGGTTCATCTGCCTGGAAGCCTATGAGATCTTAAAATATTGAAGAAGCAGGAGCTCTGTGCTTGGCACAGCAAGTGTCCCCTGGTGCCTGTGGTTCCTCCAAAGCTCTGCTGTGGTGTAGGGGTGACCTGCTGTGGAAGCAGTCCCTGCAGATCACTCTCCCAGTAAAATCTGAACTAAGCATTCATGATTAGCTGTGGGAGGGAGCATGGCAGCCCCCTTCATGGGAAGGGTTTGCTCTAGGGTCCTTTAGTGCTCTGTGTGCAGCTTCTGCTTGTGGCTACATGCTTCCTCTGCAGTTGTTGGGGTAGGAACCTAGAAGGTCTGAATCTCTGTAGGACAACTGTGAAGCGTTTTGGGAAATGAGCGAAGCAGCCTTTGCACACACAGGCCCTTCCCCAAAGCTGCTTTTTCAGAGTGACACTTGGAACAGTAAATTTAGGGCTGCTTTAAGAACCTTCTGCTGTATTTCTTTATTCAAGGCTGACTTCCATCCCCTTTGACTGTCATCCCCTTCAGCTCCTGCTGCACGACCTTTCTTTTTTTTTTTTAAAATCCAGTTTTTTTCCTACCAAAAATAGGAAATAACTCCTTGAGTCCTTAACCTTTGTGCAAACAAAGAACCTGGTCGAGCATCTCTGCTGACTTGTGGGCTCTGTGCCTCATAGGGAAACCAGTGTGATAGGGATCTGCTGCTTTCGGAGACTTCAGACTCCAAATAAAGGCAGAGGAAACGCTTAGAAATGTGAGCACTTGCTTCTTGTGCCACCAGCTCTGCTCCTCGTTCCCGGCAGGATGTGTGGCTGCGGACCCCATTCCCATTTTTATCCCTTAAAATGGGAGTGATGCCTCCTGCTGGAGTTTGGAACTCTTATGGGAATGAGGGTGTGATTGTTGCCTGGGCATAGGGTTTTGCAGGTCACTGTGGGGTCACTGCAGGTCAGAGTGTGTCTGCAGCACCAAGCCCTTCCAGCGCCCATCCATTGCTGCCAACTTCCAGCATGAAAGGAGGCTGGAGTTTAAAAGACATTGAGCTGTTACAGAGCTGGATTGTCTGAGCAGGTTCTGGCACTGCTGCCTCCTCATGTTCAGAAGGGAGATGGAATTTGGGCTCTTCAGCCTCGGGAAGAGAAGGCTCCGGAGCTGAGGCAACCTTAGAGCAGCTTCTAGTACCTGAAGGGGCTACAAGAAAGCTAGAGAGAGACTTTTTCCAAGGGACTCTGGTGTTGGGACAAGGGGGATGGGCCCGAGCTGAAAGAGGGGAGATTGAGATGAGATCTGAGGCAGAAATTCCTCCCTGTGAGGGTGCTGAGGCCCTGGAACAGGTTGTCCAAAGAGGACGTGTCCAAGGCCAGGTTGGATGGAGCTCGAGTAGGACATTTATCATGCGGCTCACGGTGGAGTGTACACTCTGCCAGGACCTCTCACTGTGGCCACCAAGCCCACCATCACCTAAAGGGGGGCACTGTGTGCAAGCAGGAGAGAGCAGAAGACTATGGATGTGCAGAGACTGTTATGAGAAAACAAAACCTGCTCAGGAAAAGCGGCTTTCTACTTCTGAGGTGTCTGCCAAGTGACTTTCTTCTCACTGTTCCTTTGTTTATGAAGCCCTTTGTGTTTCCCAGCAGTGAAAGCTGAGGGAGTGACTGCTGGGATGTGAAATGTTTTGTTTCTAGGTTGTCAGTTTGAACCTGAGGATGGAGGTCAGGAGTCTCACTCTTGTGCTTCTGGAAGGGATCAGGGACTGGTGGCCAAGACAAGGACTTTGCAAGGCCACCACTGCCTCTGTGGGAAGGAGTATCCTGTGGTCATGGGGTATCATGGGTGACGAGGAGCCACACACTGCTCTCCATGTCTTAAGATCAGAATCATCAAGGTTGGAAAAAACCTTCAAGACGATCAAGTCTAAGCACTTGCCCTACAACCTGCCCACTTCTCCAGCTCAAAAGACCCAGCTCCCTCAGCCTTTCCTCATCAGGGAGCTGCTCCACTCCCTTCGTCATCCTCATGGCTCTGTTCTCGGCTCTTTCCAGCAGTTCCTTCTGGAATTGAGGGCCCCAGAACTGGATACCATTCCAGATGTGACCTCACCATGGCAGAGCAGAGGGGGAGAAGAGTCTCCCTCAACCATCTGGTCTGGAGCAATAGAGCAGATTCTAGTTCCAGGAGGACCCCAGAGCTTTGAATGTCTCGTGAGATCACATAGTTGCGTATTCAGCAGCGTGAGAACAATAGAAGAGACAGAGTGGTCAGAGGGGCTGAGATGAGACATTTCTTTACAGTCCATGTGCACAGAGACCAATTCCTGCTGTTCTTAGGGTGACCAGGGGGTTGAACTGGTCTCACTGGGGGCTATTTGGCTTTGAACCAAGGTCTGGTACAGAACCTGCATGACAGCAGCACAGCACGTGGGTTGAAGGCAGGCTGAGGGAGCTGGGATTGTTCAGCCTGGAGAGAGGAAGGCTCTGAGGGGGACCTTCTAGTGACCCTTCAGCCCCTGAAAGGGGCTGTCAGAAGGCTGGGGAAGACTTCCCAAAGGCAGGGAATTATAGGATGAGGGCTCATGGTTTGAAGTTGGAGAAGGGCGGAGTGAGGCTGGACACGAGAACAAGGTTGTTGAACCTAAGGATGGAGGATCCCTGGAACAGGCTGCCCAGAGAGGGGGTGGAGGCCCCATCCCTGGAGCCACTCAAGGTCAGGCTGGCTGAGTCTCTGGGCAACCTGGTGTGGTTAGAGATGGCCCTGCTTGGTGTCACGGGATTGGACTGAATGCCCTTTGGGAGTCCCAGCCCAACATACTCTGGTTGTGTGAGTGCACTGGACAGGGGAGCAAAACACTCTGGGATGGTGTGCTGGTGGCCTTTTGTTCTTAAATCTGCGATGGACGTTGAAGTTCTTGGTGTGATCAAGGTGCTGAGCCCTGTTGGGATGCTTGGAGCAGTGGGGATGCTGCTGCTGTTCCTCCCCAAAGTGAATCGGGTGACTTTTCCACCTGCTAGTGCAGCATTTAACAAAAACCCCAATAATTCCCCCCCGGAACAAACCCCTTATGACTTGAGGAGATGACTGAGCTCTTGCTGACTCTCCTGACCTACACGTCAAGTGCTGAACAGGGATTATTTGCTGTGAACCCATGGCCCCCCCATTCCAAGTGACTCTGAAAGCCGTTGTAGTAAATGGCCTGGAGGAAAGCAGAGGTTCATTTTGCTGGGCTTGTGGTTTTTAGGGGCTAAGCTGGGGATGTGCTGGGAATGAGACACTCTGGCCTCCAGGCTGGCAGGAGCGAGATAGCAGCCCAGGCCGATGTTGAGTGAGAAATGTTGGATCCACTGAAATGCTTTGTGATTGCATTGAACGATTCTATTCCTTGTATGAAGAGATAAGAGCTTGTAGGACATGTAATCAATCCTCCGGATAATTTGGGGCGGCTCACCGGGAACCGGTGAGTGGGGAGGTGCTGTGGGTCACTAAGTAGGACGTGGAGCACAAGGGGCTGATTTGCGGAGTTTCTAGTTTTCATTTTCAACTCGTCAGACCTTAAATTCACCTTGTGCTCCGCAACGTTGAGCTGTAAATTCCATCAGGGGATTTTAGTAGCTGATTTTATTGGGGTTGGGGGGTAGCGGAGGAGCCAGCCTGGAACCAGAGCTAAGTGGGGTTGAGATAAATGACGCCATTTCTGGTTTTTACTGGGTTTTTCTCTGGGCTGAATAGCAAACCTGGATTTATAGAAAACAAAACACCAAATGTTCTCATCAGTGTTGCTGCCCCAGTGAGCTGTGACTAGCCTGGGCCGAGCCAGAGGCCGAACAAAGCAGCCCCCAGCCCCACTGGGCTGTGGGACTGGTGCTGGTCCCCAGTGTGGCTGCTCCTGTTCCTGTGTTGGTCACTGCTGACGTAACTGATTTATCTGTCTCTTTCTCCTTTGTCTTGAGCAGGAGCCTGGCTCTGGTTTCTGAAGGTGGCTTTTTGTCTCCTAAACTGCTTGAGTGCAACCAGAAACCAGGGACCTGATGCGTGGGGCTGTGAAAAAGGGTCGGAGCGATCTGGCTGTGATGGGACCAGTGATAACCACTACCTGGTGTGGAATAGCATCGCTCCTAACCCACCCTGGTTTGGCCTTGAGTTGATTCTAGGATTTCAGAAAGAGTTACCAATAGGTTATGATAGACCTTTGTACTGAAAGAGGGAAGATTTAGGTCAGATCTGAGGCAGAAATCCCTCCCTGTGAGGGCCCTGAGGCCCTGGTACAGGTTGCCCAGGGTGGTTGTGGCTGCTCCATCCCTGGCAGTGTCCAAGGGCAGGTTGAATGGAGCTCTGGGCACCCTGGTCCGGTGAGAGGTGTCGCTGCCCATGGCAGGGGTTGGCACTGGGTGAGCTCTGATAGAGCTCCCAACCCAGCCTGAGATTCAAAAAGTAGTAGCTATGGAAGTCACTAAATTCCTCTGCTGGGGCTTAGGCTGTGCTGAGCTTTGCAGAGTTGGGATCTCGGTGGATCCCAGTGTCAGTCAGAGCTCGAGTTAAGGACATGTGAGGTCACCGAAGCTTTTGGGAGAAATTTCCATCTGGAAATGGAACAAATGGTGCTTTTTAGCCATGGGGGAATGTGAGGCAGCAGCTCCCTGCCAGCACCCTCTCACACGACACCAAATGGCCCAGCTCCTCCTGGGAGCGACCCGGCACCGAGTGCGGTCCCGGCGGGTTCCGCCCCGGCCCCTGTAACCCCGCAAACCCCCGGTTGAGGGGCACCGGTCGCGTAGCTGCGCTGCGGCCGCCAGAGGGCGCCCGGGACCGGGGAGCGGCCAGAGAGGGACCTGGAGGGGTGGGACTGGTGTCCAGAGCAGAGCCTCCTGCCCCTGGGAAGGTGGGGTTTGGTCAGAGAACCCCAGACTGAGTTGAATTGGGTTGGAAGGGATCTTAGAGCTCACCCAGTGCCAACCCCCTGCCATGGGCAGCGACACCTCTCACCAGAGCTGGATGTCCGGAGCCCCTTGGACACTTCCAGGGGTGGAGCAGCCATAATCTCCCTGGACAGCCTGTTCCAGGGCCTCAGCACCCTCACAGGGAGGAATTTATTTCTAAGATCTAACCTAAATCTCCCCTCTTTTAGCTTGAACCCATCCCCCTTTGTCCTACCACTGGATCTTCCTCATATGAAGTTCCTCTCTGTCTTTCCCAGAGCCCCTTCAGGTACTGGAAGCTCCTGTAAGTTCCCCCCAGAGCTTTTCCTCTCTAAGCTGAACAGCCCCAACTCCCTCAGCCTGGTCCCACAGTACACATATTCCAGCCCTCTGATCATCCCTGTGTCCTCTCCTGAATTCACTCGTAACAGCTCCATGACCTTCTTATATTGGGAACTCCAGAACTGGAGTTCTCTGCAGGAATGCAGGAGTCCAGGTGAGGTCTAACCAGAGCAGAGGCAGAGAATAACCTCCCATGACCCGCTGGTCACAATTGTTTTAATGAGTTTCCATGCTCCATAGTCCCATGTTAAACCCCATCCTGGTTCCACTGGGTCTCCCCAGCTTAGTGTGTGTGTATTTTCCTTTCACCTCCCCAGCCAGGGACCTATCCCCAAGGTTGAGTGAACAGTAAGTCACTGCTCAGCAAGCAAAATAACCCCCAGAGACTCTCTGGTGATCCTTGTTGGACAGATCTGCTGGTAGCTGTTATTGAAGAGCAGATCAACACCCTTACCCCATCCCAGGACGGCAGAGTTAGGCTGATGTCTGACTCTTCATCATTGGAAGGACCCTAAGCAGCCTCTGCCATGATTTTCTTTGAAATTGAACCAAAATGTTGAAAGTGCTGTCTCCCCCCAAACCCTCCCACAGCTGTTTGATCTCAACATCAAATCCCTGAGACTTCTGATGAAGAGGGATGGAAGAGTTGTAGGATCAGAGAATCATTATGATCAGCTGGAAAGGACCTCAAGGATCAGTCCTTCCATCGCAGGGGGAAGGCAGAGGTTTGTTCTGCTCAAGCTCTGAGCACTGAGGGGTTAAGTTCCGTTTTGCTTTGGGAAGGAAACAAAAATCTCTCCAAGTAATTAACTTAAGATGCTGACGCTAATGAACGGGCTTTGAGAGCTGGGGGTGGGGTGGGAGAGTGGGTGATGGGAATCCCCCCCCCACCATTGAATCAATGACATTAGGGCCTTAGGAGCGATTCCGCAATTATTAGGTTGAAATGATGTCGAACACGAAGCTAATCCTGTTATCTCTCCAGTATTGAGCAAACTGCTCGCTCTGGGTAACTCTGTAATGGGATTATAGCAGGCAGTCTGGCACTCTCCCCACTCCCTTTCTCTTCAGAGCTTTTCCTGTTTGAGATGAAGTATTGATCAGCCTTCCTAGAGTTAATATGGGGTGGGTGGTGCAATCTGGGCTCTGCTCCCCACCAACACTAGACTGATTTTTACTGAAAAACTAGGTTTGAGAAGGAGCACCCCACTGACTGACCGAAGCCAAGATCCCTCGAGCCCATCCCTAAATAACTGTTTAGGAAAAGAACCAAAGAACAAGGCCAAGTATAAAAGGAGACTTCCCTTCGTCATGCCTTCCTGGCATCAGGAGTCGGTACTTGCGTGAGTTCCTGTGCTGGAGATGGTTTGGCGGCCACTCTGTGTGCAGAGCACAGCCAGCCGTGGTTGAAACCCCAATTCCACATCCTTGAGAGCCTGCACCAATTGTTCTCAACAAAAGGAATGACTCGAGGACCTCAGTTATGGACAGAAATGGTGTGAGAGGTAAAGTGAGAAGTAGGATTTGAGTTTCAAAGTCAGGGAAGTGTTTCTCTCTATTTTATAGCCAAGAGCTCCATTAACAATAAACCAGGGAGGGCTCTTCAGCATCACCAGGGTATAGAGGTGGTTCCTGTAGCCCTCCCTAAACCAGCAGATGCTGAGCTGGTTAGGCTGAGCCAGACATTGCCATCAGGATGGGAAAGTTCCATTATAGAGTCGGTCAGCTCTTATTTCCAAGCTTTGATATTTTAATTCATTTGCTTTAGGGTTGATCTGAATCTCATTAAGATCTGCTAATTTTTTTTTAGTGTAGTCAAAGGTTTGGTTTTTTTCCTATTCACTTGATGAAGGTGCAAATTGCTTTGGAAGCTCTAACAGCATCAATGTGTGTGGCTGGGGCTACCTCTCTCAAAGGCAGCAGTGAGAAGACTGGAGTAGCCAAGGGGCCACCTGGTGTTTTGGACTGAAGACCCCCAAACAGGAGTTGTGACGATGCTCAATGTTGTGTGCTGTGGGTCCTAAGGTGGGAACTTGGTGGTGGATATCATGGTGGGGAGGTTGTGCTGCCCCATCCCTGGAAGTGTTGAAGGTCAGGCTGGCTGGGGCCCTGAGTAATCTGATCTAGTGAAGGTGTCCCTGCCTTTGCAGGGGGTTGGAACTGGATGGTCTTTAAGATCCCTTCCAACCCTGGTCATTCTATAATCTTGCCTGTAAGATCTTCCTCTTGAAGCCACAGCGCTGGGAAGTGCATCAGAACCCCATGGAGCTCTGGGGCTCTGGAGCTGTGATTCTTTCATCCAAGTCCCTATCTCAATGTGTTTAACTTAGATATGAGGTTTCCAGAGGTGCTGTGGGGAGGAGCGAGGTGGATGGTGCTGCTCTGTCTGACCCCCCTGCCTTGGGGGTTATCTGTGCTGCAAAGGAAGGTGGGACAGCAGCTCCCAACCCTTCCAGGGCTGGCTGGGAGCTCGTAGTTTACATACTTGAAATAGTAGTGCACTACAACTCTTACACTGCAGAATTTGTCGGAGGAGGTGAGTAAATATTTGAGTAGCTCGTCCTTGTCCAGCTCACGGCTGCTGGAAGCAGGTGGCTGTTGTTGTTTGAGGTGGTTGCTCCACAGCCAGCTCTGATGGGCTGCAGTGGTCCTGCTGGGCTGCAATCATAGAATCACAGAATCATCCAGGTTGGAAAAGACCTTCAAGATCATCAAGTCCAACCATCCACACTATAACCCCCAAACACTAACCCAGCTCCTGAAACACCCTGGCTGCCCAGTTGTTGAACCCTTTCAGGGATGTTGCCTCCACCCCCTTAAACCTCTTAGGGGCTAAACCAGTCCAGTTGCAGTGGAACCAACTTTCCTCTCCTGCAGCAATGCCCAGGGCCTGTCTGCAGCCCCATGTTCAGCCAAGCCAAATGTGGGTAGGCAGGAGGGTTATTGGAGGGTCTCAGAAAGGGGTTTTGAGTGCTTGCTCCTCACAGAGGTCACTGCTGGTGCTCAACACAAGCAGGAGCAAGGGAGTGAAGCAGAATGAAGTGAAATGAGGATTCTGGGAATGAACAGAGGATCACATTTGCATGAAGCAGGGAGCAACTCTGGGAGAAACAGCTTCTCCCAAGGTTCCGATGAGATGTTGGCATTATCTCATCTCTTGACATTTCCTTTCATTATATGAAGTGGCCTTGACACTGTAAACAATTGCCATGGCATTGTCTCGGCAGCTCCAGTGAGTCAACACCAGCGTAAACAGCGACTGGGTTGGGGACTCCCATCTGGGCAAAGCTTGGGACAGAAGGGTTACCTGCTGGCGATTGTCACGTCTGCTCTGTGTCCCTTGCTCTGGGCTGGCTCCTAGCCGCCACCGGCTTGTGGTCACAAGAGCTCTTGGGGCTGGCAGAAAGCAGAAGGAACCTCAGGGATTGTGGGAGCTTGCGAAGGAAGCTCCCATCTTGCTCTCGGCCCCTTTAGACCTCCACAGTTCCCTCCCCAGTTCAGAAGAGCTGAGGAAAGGGGTGATGATTCACAGCCCAAACCCCAACGCTGCTTTTACTCGGCACATTTCAGTCTCTGGCCTCGGCGCTGCTTGGAGACACCGAGGCGGTTGAGCAATAGCAGCTATTCAGGGAGCTGAGGTGCACTCACCATCTCACTGCTCTGGTCTGGGTGTGAGCAGTGATCTGGCCACTGTTTAGGGTGGTCCCTGGTAGATCCATGAAATCTGTTGGGCTAGATGAGCTTCCGAAGCCTTATCTTGTTCCTTAAATAGAGAATCGAGCCTGTATCAACATGAATCACTGAGTTGATAAACTGGAATGGTTCCTCCTGGGGGTTNCCAAGAGCTCCATTAACAATAAACCAGGGAGGGCTCTTCAGCATCACCAGGGTATAGAGGTGGTTCCTGTAGCCCTCCCTAAACCAGCAGATGCTGAGCTGGTTAGGCTGAGCCAGACATTGCCATCAGGATGGGAAAGTTCCATTATAGAGTCGGTCAGCTCTTATTTCCAAGCTTTGATATTTTAATTCATTTGCTTTAGGGTTGATCTGAATCTCATTAAGATCTGCTAATTTTTTTTTAGTGTAGTCAAAGGTTTGGTTTTTTTCCTATTCACTTGATGAAGGTGCAAATTGCTTTGGAAGCTCTAACAGCATCAATGTGTGTGGCTGGGGCTACCTCTCTCAAAGGCAGCAGTGAGAAGACTGGAGTAGCCAAGGGGCCACCTGGTGTTTTGGACTGAAGACCCCCAAACAGGAGTTGTGATGAAGCTCAATGTTGTGTGCTGTGGGTCCTGAGGTGGGAACTCGGTGGTGGATATCATGGTGGGGAAGGTTGTGCTGCCCCATCCCTGGAAGTGTTGAAGGCCAGACTGGCTGGGGCCCTGAGTAATCTGATCTAGTGAAGGTGTCCCTGCCTTTGCAGGGGGTTGGAACTGGATGGTCTTTAAGATCCCTTCCAACCCTGGTCATTCTATAATCTTGCCTGTAAGATCTTCCTCTTGAAGCCACAGCGCTGGGAAGTGCATCAGAACCCCATGGAGCTCTGGGGCTCTGGAGCTGTGATTCTTTCATCCAAGTCCCTATCTCAATGTGTTTAACTTAGATATGAGGCTTCCAGAGGTGCTGTGGGGAGGAGCGAGGTGGATGGTGCTGCTCTGTCTGACCCCCTGCCTTGGGGGTTATCTGTGCTGCAAAGGAAGGTGGGACAGCAGCTCCCAACCCTTCCAGGGCTGGCTGGGAGCTCGTAGTTTACATACTTGAAATAGTAGTGCACTACAACTCTTACACTGCAGAATTTGTCGGAGGAGGTGAGTAAATATTTGAGTAGCTCGTCCTTGTCCAGCTCACGGCTGCTGGAAGCAGGTGGCTGTTGTTGTTTGAGGTGGTTGCTCCACAGCCAGCTCTGATGGGCTGCAGTGGTCCTGCTGGGCTGCAATCATAGAATCACAGAATCATCCAGGTTGGAAAAGACCTTCAAGATCATCAAGTCCAACCATCCACACTATAACCCCCAAACACTAACCCAGCTCCTGAAACACCCTGGCTGCCTGGTTGTTGAACCCTTTCAGGGATGTTGCCTCCACCCCCTTAAACCTCTTAGGGGCTAAACCAGTCCAGTTGCAGTGGAACCAACTTTCCTCTCCTGCAGCAATGCCCAGGGTCTGTCTGCAGCCCCATGTTCAGCCAAGCCAAATGTGGGTAGGCAGGAGGGTTATTGGAGGGTCTCAGAAAGGGGTTTTGAGTGCTTGCTCCTCACAGAGGTCACTGCTGGTGCTCAACACAAGCAGGAGCAAGGGAGTGAAGCGAAATGAAGTGAAATGAGGATTCTGGGAATGAACAGAGGATCACATTTGCATGAAGCAGGGAGCAACTCTGGGAGAAACAGCTTCTCCCAAGGTTCCGATGAGATGTTGGCATTATCTCATCTCTTGACATTTCCTTTCATTATATGAAGTGGCCTTGACACTGTAAACAATTGCCATGGCATTGTCTCGGCAGCTCCAGTGAGTCAACACCAGCGTAAACAGCGACTGGGTTGGGGACTCCCATCTGGGCACAGCTTGGGACAGAAGGGTTACCTGCTGGCGATTGTCACGTCTGCTCTGTGTCCCTTGCTCTGGGCTGGCTCCTAGCCGCCACCGGCTTGTGGTCACAAGAGCTCTTGGGGCTGGCAGAAAGCAGAAGGAACCTCAGGGATTGTGGGAGCTTGCGAAGGAAGCTCCCATCTTGCTCTCGGCCCCTTTAGACCTCCACAGTTCCCTCCCCAGTTCAGAAGAGCTGAGGAAAGGGGTGATGATTCACAGCCCAAACCCCAACGCTGCTTTTACTCGGCACATTTCAGTCTCTGGCCTCGGCGCTGCTTGGAGACACCGAGGCGGTTGAGCAATAGCAGCTATTCAGGGAGCTGAGGTGCACTCACCATCTCACTGCTCTGGTCTGGGTGTGAGCAGTGATCTGGCCACTGTTTAGGGTGGTCCCTGGTAGATCCATGAAATCTGTTGGGCTAGATGAGCTTCCGAAGCCTTATCTTGTTCCTTAAATAGAGAATCGAGCCTGTATCAACATGAATCACTGAGTTGATAAACTGGAATGGTTCCTCCTGGGGGTTGTCGTCTTGTATTGGGCAAATATTTATCCACCTGGTTTCAAAAGGGCCCTATTTGTGCAATAGAAGAAGGTCAAACCTGTAATTACCTGTCGGATTCACCCTGGTAGAAACAGCTTGTAAAAGCCCAGCGTGTCTGAAAGGAGACTCTTAAACCCCAGCTTTATGTGCAACTCTGAAGTTAGGGTTTACAATTTCAAATGTGATGGGAGTTTTCAGTGACGTGGGGGCAAGAAAGCCTTTTCTGGCTGAATTCCAGCCAGGTTTATCCGCCAGTCCTTTTCCTATCTGAACAGTGGCTGGCAACTGCAGTTTCTCTTCCAGACTTATCTGCTGGGGATGATCTCAAGCTGAGACCAGGGGCCGAGCTGGCCTTGCGTTTGGATGAGCCCAGTCCATGATCACCATAGAGTCATCAAGGTTGGAAAAGACCTTGAAGGTCATCCAGTCTAATCATCCACCCTGCAACCCCCAATCACTGACCCATCTCCTGAAACACCCTGGCTGCCCGGTTGTTGAACCCTTCCAGGGATGGTGCCTCCACTCCCTCCCTGGGCAGCCTGTTCCAAGGTGTCCCCACTCTTTGTGGGAAGAAGATCCTGAGCAAAGGCTGGCTGCCCCCAGTTATGCTGATGGACATGGCAAACACTGACACGTTCTGGGATTTAAAGGCATCTGGTGTTTTCAAAACCTCTCGTGGACCAGCTCAGTCCCACACAACCGCCCAGTTTCAGGGGTTCGTGCTGAGCACCATTAACTGCACCCACATACTCTCTTGGGTGCTGATGGACTGAGCTCAGGGCAGCACCAGCCTCGTAATGCTGGTTTAAGATTTTGACTGCTGCTGCTGAGTAGGTGCAGTGGGGAAGCTGGGAGTTCCCCAAAGCTGAACCAACGAGCTTTTGTCGAAGCAGCCTGGGCAGAGATGAGTGAGCCAGGTGTGGTTGGGTGCCCTGGCGTTGGTTGGCTGTGGACAGTCATTTGGGAGAAAAAGTAACTTGGGTCTGGAGAGCTCTAGGGGCTGAAGGGTTGTTTGGCTTCTTGGGGCAGACGGAGGTTTGTGTGAAGAAGCAGACTTCTACTGAGAAATCCCGTTGCCTTTCTTTTCAGGAAGCCCATGGGCAGAGAGGGTTTCAGCTTAAGGTGGATGATGTTGTCTTAAGGGATCGTAGAATCACAGACTGGGTTGGGCTGGAAGGGAGCTCAACACTCACCCAGTGCTAACCTCCTACTATGAGCAGCAACACCTCTCACCAGACCAGGTTGCCCAGAGCTCCATCCAACTTGAACACTTCCAGGGATGGAGCAGCCACAACCTCCCTGGGCAACCTGTTCCAGTGCCTCAGCTTTAGAGGTAGGAAGAGAAATTTGGGATCACACGTGTTTTGGTGAATTAGAGCAGGGATACCTTTGGTCTGTGGACCTTGACCCCTCTACATTGTGAACTGGCTTCTAAATACAGGGCTGCCTCTGAGGGGTAATTTCAGTTTAATCTTCCTTGAGAGGTTTAATATTTCCTGCAATTCCTGCTGTTAATTTACAATCTCCAGTGCAAGGCTTAAGAGTTTGTCCCACACATGGCCTTAGCTCTTTGCCAATGCACTCGTTCATTTTGAACAACGTCTGTGTGGACCTGTAAAATCTTGTGTGAGTTCAGTTCCTCTGGGAAGGTCTTTAACAGGATGATGGGACTGTCTGGTGCATCTGAGCCACAGCCCAGCAGCTTGTGCTTGTGCTGGGCAGTGCTTTAAAGGGATCATGGAATCACAGAACGTGCTGGGTTGGAAGGGACCTCCAAAGAGCATCTGGTCCAACCCCCTGACACCAAGCGGGGCCGTCTAACCAGACCAAATTACCCAGAGCTCACTGCAGCCTGACCTTGGATGGCTCCAGAGATGGGACCTCCACTCCCTCTCTGGGCAGCCTGTTCCAGGGATCCCCCACCCTCAGATTCAACAACTTTGTCCTCCTGTCCAGCCCTTTGCAGCTTCAAACCATGACCCATCATCCTATCATTGCTGCCCTTGTTGACAGCCTTCCCCAGCTGCCTTGTAGGCCCCAACAAGACACAAAGATGATTCTGGTTTGTGCTGAAGCTGGGTTGGTTTTGCCCTTCCTTATCTCTAGTGTTTTGCAAAGAGAAGCTGTAGGTGATGCTGGTTTATCAGTTCTTCTCCGGGTATCTCAGGTTTTGCTGTGGGGGAGAGGGTTAAACAAGAGTTAAGCTGAACACCGTGCCTGTGCCTTCCCTAAACAATGGAATCATTAATGTCATTTTCTTCTCTGTGTTTTCACTTAATGTGTTCCTAACCACAGAGCTGGAAGTGGCAGATGGGCATCCTGCCTCCCAGTGCTCTGCTGCTGGGAATCCGCTGACACTTCGCCCATGCCTGATGCTTCGCTGGAACGTGTCCTATAGCTGCTCTTCCTCTGGCTCCCCACCAGAGTTTTCCTTTAATGCTGCTGCAAGGTGCTCCAAAAAGGAGTTTGTCAGCACTGGAGGAGGTTCCTTTGCCCTCCAGCTGGTGTAGCCATGAATCACCACCAGCATCCAGTTAGCCAAGATGGGATTGAATCTTTAATGTTGTCAGGGTTACATTCCTCCGTGTTCCCTCGCTAGTAAACAAGAAAATCCTTAGCATCTGTTGGAATGACAGGGAGGCAGTGAGGAGAAGACCTCTTCAGTACCACTCTCTTGGAAAGTTGTGCTTCCTCTGTTTGGAGCACAAGGCTAGGGATAGTTTGGCCTTGAGTGCCTTTTGGGCCCAAGACCTGCTGCACACGGAATCATGGAATAGCAGCACATTAGGGATTGGAAGGGACCTCAAAAGATCATCCCATCCAGCCCCCCTGCCACAGCAGGATCCCCTACATCCAGTTGCACAGGAATGTGGCCAAGCGGGTTTTAAATGTCTCCAGAGAAGGAAGCTCCACAACCCCCCTGGGCAGCCCCTTCCAACGCTCTGTCACTCTCACCATGCAGAAGTTTCTTCTCATATTGATGTGAAACCTCCTCTGCTCCAGCTCACACCCACTGCCCCTTGTCCTATCACTAGGTGCCCCTGAGCAGAGCCTGGCTCCATCCTCCTGACACCTGCCCTTTCCATATTTTTCAACATTCATGGGGTCACCCCTCAGCCTCCTTTCTTCCAAGCTAAAGAGACCCAGCTCCCTCAGCCTTTCCTCATCAGGGAGCTGCTCTACATCCTTCATCATCTTTGAGGCTCTGTGTTGGGGTCTCTCAAGCAGTTCTGTGTCCCGAACCAGGTCATTGAATTCTCCGAGACATGACAACTGATTTCAGAAGCAGCACAATGTTCTTTCAATGCACAAATGTTCTTTAGGCTGATCCTTGTGATGGTTAAGCAATTCCTTGTGTTCCAGCCACCTACTGTGACCGCGAGGCTTTCCAGGAGCACAGCATCAGCTTGATTTTCCCTTCCAAACATGAGGCTCAAAGTGGTCAGAGCTTCTGAGCTGTGAGCTGTGTTCTTCCTCCAGCTGTTGCTCCATCCAGTCAACCTCTGGGCTGCTGCAGGCCATGGGTCACTCACCACCCCTACCAGTGGCACATGCGTGCTGGTTCCGCCTGAGATGGAGGAGCCGCTATCGCAGAGCTAATTGGTGGGGACCAGAGGACTGGAATGCTGTGGGAAATAGGAGTTTCCCCTCTTGGAAATGTCATGGGAAGTGTGTAGGAAATCGCGTGGTGTAGGAGTGGTTACCTCACTTTTCTGTCTCATCCGAACCAGCGCCCTTTCATCAAAGCCTCCAGAACCTAAACAATGCCGTGCCAGCTGCCTTATAAATAAACCCGTTTCCATTTCCACGGCGGCTATCGGCCTGACACCGAACGTCACGTGAGGAGAAGGGAAAAGCGTCATGCTGGGTTGGCTCATGACCTTTCAGATGGGCTGCCTGGCTCCCTACCCACTCGCTTCCCCTTGGCCGCAGTTAATCTCTCTGCCACACGCACAGCCCAGGACTGCTTCTCTCTGTAGGAGGCCAGAGCTCTTCCCTAGATGTAATTTCATTTTCTCCTTGTTCTACCAAAGCTGCTGAGGGTTGGTAGCAAATGGAATGTGCTTGTGAAGCTGTTGGGCAGGTCTAGAGGAGGCCATGAAGATGCTCAGAGGGCTGGGGACCCTCTGCTCTGAGGATGGGTTGAGAGAGTTGGGGTTGTTCAGCCTGGAGAGGAGAAGGCTCCGGGGGGACCTTCTAGCAACCTGCTGACCCCTGAAAGGGGCTGTCCGAAGGCTGGGGAAGGCTGTTCCCAAGGACAGGGAATGTTAGGACAAGGGGTCATGGTTTGAAGCTGGAAAGGGACAGAGTGAGGCTGGACACGAGAACAAGGTTGTTGAATCTGAGGTTGGAGGATCCCTGGAACAGGCTGCCCAGAGAGGTGGTGGAGGCCCCATCCCTGGAACCATTTAAGGTCATGCTGGAGTGGGCTGTGTGCAACCTGGTCTGGTGAGAGATGGCCCTGCTTGGTGTCGGGGGTGTTGGACTGGATGCCCTTTGGGGGTCCCTTCCAACCCAATACACTCCATGATCCTATAAACTGCATTTGGAATCTTGGTGCTGCTGCTTTTCCTTCTCCCTGCTCACCCTGCTGCTAAGATGTTCCCATGGGTGGGTGCATCTCCAGTAAGGAAAGAGCCTTAAACATCCTGTAGCTGAAGGAAAACGCCCAGTATCACTGGTTTTAAATAGGCAGCTGGGTCTGCGTGGACAGGAGCATGCAAGAGCCTTCTTTAATGTTCCTGTGGCTGAATCATGGAACATCAATGCCTGAGTCACTGCCGATGAATGCGGTGTTTCACGTCGGTGTGAACTGAAATGTGAACAACAGTGGCTTTATTAGAGGAGCTAATATTTGGGCTCATTATAGGTTTCATTAGATTTTGAAGTGAAACAATCCAGAAGAGTTCCTTTAGCAGGGGATGTAAACAGAGCCAGGTTTTTAATGGGATGCTGGGCTGGATGGGAGAGGAAATGAAACTACAGAGGAAAGCAATTTTTCTCCACTTCTTGGGCGGTTACTGCCCGTAACCCATCGTCTCCTTCATTTGTTGTAGCCATCTGACTGCCCTGAATCCCTGTAAAATCCTCCCAGAACTGGGATTTCTTGGTTAGTGCAGAGAAAATATTGAAGGGGACTATCGGCTGTAGCCCTCTCTGCTTTCCTGAGTGAAGTTTTTTTGCTGTTCCAAGCTCTTTCTTCTCACCCAGAGCCTGAGGAGTAAAGGGTTTGCTTTGCCCCTTGTTGCTCTGTCCCAAACTTTTCCTCAGATGTGAAACAGAGCTCTGTGGGTGCATTGGGTTAGCTTAGAGCACCCCAAGCATGGCTGCTTCTACCCTCTTTCCTGAGGCAGAGCTGAGGCAGGAGCAGTTGTTGTGTCTGTTGGTGCAGGAGTCGCTCCTTTCTGTGCAGAGCTGGCAGTGAAGGGTGGACCCAGCAGGTTCTGGAATCCACCTTGAAAATAAAGACATTGGTGGTACTTTGAGTTTGGATTTCCACTCTGTTCTGTGTTTTGTGAAGTCTCTTCTGTGGGATTTTCATTCCCTCTACCCCCAAAAGCTGTGGCTACTCCTGAAAGATGTTGGAAGTCCAGAGCCAGCAGTGATTTGAAACAGATTCATCTCTTCACCTCTTGAGCTTCACAATTCAGAAGCAAATACCTAACTCTAACCCTGACCCCCCAACCCTTTCCTTTCCCCCACCGCCCCTTGGATTAGGGTTAGGGTTAGCAGGGTTTGTAGCTCCTGCTACCAACTTTATCCTCTGCCAAACAGCCCTGTTCTCCTGGTGCTGGTTCATACCTCTTGGTCAGAGCTACAGCAATACGGGAGGGTTTCATTGCGTGATGATGTTTTCACTGTTACTGTCCAGCACCGAAGCCTGAGGAGCTGTCGTGGGGGCTCCTGGACTGCAGCTGCGGTGAATTTCAACTCATGTGTTTGAATCATTTTGATTGAAATGTAAAATGTGATAGTTTCAATCTCCTTGGAAGTTAGGCGAGTCCTGCTGCGCCGTGTGGCGTTCTGTAGCCTTCCGAGATTCAGGGATATTTTTTTCCAGCCCTCCTTCCAAGCTGGGCAGCTGATTTATGGACTGGGAGAAGTCTTCCAGCCTCTATCTCAGAACTTTGTGGGTCCCAGCCAGATGGCAGTGGATTTAAATGGCTTTAAAAAGGCTTTTTCCTTTGTTTCAAAGCAAAAAGTCTGCAGGAGGTGGAGCACAACTGTAAATTGGGGTGGTAATTGCTCCCGATGAAAAAGAAGTCCTTTGGAAGACCAGGGCTGACCAGTCACACACACGAGCTCCTCTTTGGGATGGTGGTGGGAGGCTGAGAAGAGCCAACACTTTTAGGAATGTCCCATCCGTGTGTGTGAGGGAAGTGAGTGCCATCTGCTCCTCCACCCCCTCGTGTCTGCTGATCCCAGGCTCCTCCACCTGCTCTGGCTGCCCATGGGGATGGGGGCATCTGCTCAGGAGCTGCTTGGGGAGGAGGTGCTGAGGGGTTCTGCTTCCTCCTGTGGTTTTAGGATTATGCTTTACTGGGGACCTGGCAGTGCTGGGGTGAAGGTTGGACTTGATGATCTTAAAGGTTTCTTCTAACCAAACTGATCCTGGGATTCTGAGAGGGGAAGGGCTTTGTACACCTGTGCTGTAGGTTGGTGGTGGAACCAAGAGCACCAGCGGCTTCCAGCTCTGTTTGTGGCTTCCATGGAGTTTGTTTTATTTCCCCCCTTCTCTTTCCTGGGGTTCTGAAGGACTGACCAGGACAGGGACCACGAGGGCTGTGGTAAATCTTGGTGTCTTTAAATCTGCTTTTTCCTCCTGTAGGAAAGAGAGTGAACTGGATGGGTCAGGCAGGTTCAGTTAATTAATCACTGGTGTGATCTCGCAGCATGGTTTTGAAAACTGGCTGTTTCCCTCTGAAGTTGAAGCTTCTGGATGGATGTTGAGAGGTTTTCTTGCTCCTCTGTGATTGGAAATGATCTGTAGGTTCTCACTGAAATCCTGACACCCGTTTTGCTGAAAAACTCCCAAATCCAAGAGAACTTATTTGAACCCTGGAGATCCGTGTCGCTGTGATGCAAATGCTGAGGCAGGGATGTGTTACCTTAACCACTCAGAAGTGACACACAGAAAGGAAAGAAACTCTTCCTTATTAAATTCAAATTTCCCTTTGTTACATTTAAATGGAACCAGAAGACGCTCTCTCCCTGCCCTGACCTTCTTCCCGCTGGCTTTAGCGGAGAAAGAGGGTTTGCTTGGAGGTTGTGTTACCAGCTAGATGTGCATCAGCTCCCTGTAAACCTCCCTGGCTCTGGGCTGGCAGCTCCTGCAGCAGACAGAGCAGAGCACCACGTTTTCTCATTTATGACCAGCTACACGATCGCCTCCTTGATTCCTTCTGGGAGCTGAGACCCTCCCGGTGCTGCCGGCTACGGCTTCTCCAAACTCCTCCTCGAGCAAAACGCCCGCGTTTCCCCGTCTCCTCTCTCACAGCTTTTCTCTCTTCTTGCTAAACTTGATGCGAAGGAAGGAGCAAGGGGTGTTGATGATTTGGATTATGCAGCTCAGAGGCTGGAGCGTGCCTGGCTGTCTCCTCCCCTTCCTGAGCTTCAGCCCTAGCCCGCTCAGCTCTGGAATGAGCGGCATTCCTGCGCCAGGGGAGCTGGCACCGACGCCTAGTTATGAGGATCAAGTGCCCGGCCATGGGCTGTGGGGAGAGCAGGACCTGCACTGGACCATCCAACAGCCCCGTGGCTCTCTGAGAGCTGGCAGCCACCGGGCTCTTCCCTAGTCCGAAGGGTAGATTTCTCGTTCCCAAGGACTCAAGTGCTCTCTCAGGGTAGACTTCGGTTTTTTTCTCCCCTTCCCGCCTCCTCCCAGAGAGCTGCTTAGAGAAGAATCTAATGGGGCAGCCGCACTTCTCGAGACCGGTAAATCCAGCTGCTTTCGGTGAGTAATGGAGGGCAGGGGAGACAGAGGCAACTTTGGGGCTGCGGCAGGGCAGGATTGCAGGTGAAACGGAGTCGCTGGGAGGAGAGGAATGTGGGGCTTGTGTAACCTGCACCCGGATCGGCAGCTGGGCTGAAAAACCCGAGAAATAACTCCATTTCCTTCCTTTCTCTCACTCGTGTCACATGCAGTCGCTGTGCAACACGCTCTGAGCTTCAGGCGGGCTCCAAGCTGCTGAGTGTAGGGATAACCTCTGTCTTACCTGACCAGGCTCAGGGACAGGCGGGTTTGCAGGGTCCTTGGACAGCGGTAAAATGCCCCAGCATGGGCTGGCAGCCAACCCCGACGGCCTGCCCAGGTCAAAGCTGCCTCCTCGTGCAGCACGTCACCCAGATTTTGGGGACAGCTACAGTAGTTCTGGAGTAGAAGGGACTTGGTAGGCACCTCCCTGCTTGTCTTCTCACTCTTGCTCCAGCTCCTGGGAGCAGAGTGACTTCCAGAGGGTGGTGGGTTGGTCAGTGTTGTTCCCAGAGCTGTTTCAGGAGCTGTTCCCAGCGCTGGACTGGGATGCACTGGCTGTAAGAGGACCCTTTACGTGTCCTGCTGTTGTTCCCTTTTATCTCCTACAGACTTGCTGTCAGCTGTCAGGGCTGAGTGAGTTGCTCTGGTCTGTGAAGTGGAATTAGCTGGTTTGTAGGGGAGTGCTCAGCATTTGTCCAGGGACACAAGGTTGTTCTTTCAATTTCTTTTTTTACTTGTATAACTTTGAACCTACCGAGTGTTTTTAGGACTCTGATTAAACCGGTGACTGTCTGTTCCCCACCCCCAGTTCACTCCTGTTCAAGAGCTGCTAAAAATAAGTGGGACTGAGAGAGTAGAAGGGACAAGTACAAACTTCAGTCACCTTAGCAGTGTCGATGCAGGTTAACAGCATCTTCTCCCTGGATTTACACGTTGCTAGAAGTCGCTGACCCCTTCAGTCATGGGCTCTTTCTCTCTTCCAGCAGCAGAGCTGGTGGTTGACTTTCAGGGTATTGGGCTGACCCCAGTGGAATGACACTGACCTTCGCTGAAGGCTGGAGCAGGCCTGGTGTCCCCTCAGCTGATCCTTTGCCCTCTGAAGTCTCTTTTTTGCACAGCACAGCTCTGACAGAATAAATTGTGAGTGTGAAGAGATGGTTCTTGTGTCGACTCTGGCAGGATGCTGTTGAAAAGAAAATAATTGTGAAGGTGATGGTGTTCAGGAACCTCGGCAGGGAAGCTGAGGGCTGGGACTGTTTGGGGCTGTTGTGTGACCACAGCCTTTTATTTCTTTGAGGTCAGGATTCACATGTTCCCTGGACCGTCCAGGAAATGCACATGAAGGTTTCAGGGCTGTTCTAGGAAGCTTAGAAATGTTTCCCTCAAGTGCTGGGTTGATTCTTCAACCGTAACTGCATTTCCCTCAAAAGAGCCTTTGTTTGCTTTTCTGGAGTTGTAGCTTATTTGCTTGAAAGCTTTTTGGATCCTGAACTTCTCTGCCGGGGACAACAAAGCCCAAGAGGAGGAGGAGGAGGAAGCCAAATGTTTCTCCATCCCCTCTGTTTTGGCAACAGGAGGGTTTGTTGCAGCCCTGTAGCCACTGAGGGTCCCGTGCAGGCTCGATGCTGCGAGGCAGCTGGTCCCGCTGGGGCTCTTGGTCCAGGCACAAGATGCAGCTGGGTGATGAGCAGCCACGTTCTCAGTGAAAGCTCCTGTGGCTCCTACCTGGGCTTGTGTGAGAGCAGCACCTGTGTGTGATGTAGAGAAATGAAGGTGATGGAGTCCAAGTGTTCTGAGTGGCTACTGTGGCACTGAAGTGCCTGGTTTGCCAGGTGTCTTTAGCTCTCAGGCTAAGTGTTTGCACCGACTTCGCACAGTCCTGCTGCCGTGGTTCTGTCTGGGCGGGAGCATTGAGGCTACAGCTGTGACACAAATGCTCAGTGAGGTCCTTGTGAACAGAAGCTCCTGGGATTTGTGAAAATCTGGTAGGAGCTGCTGTGATAGGAGATGGATCAGGCTCTGGGTGAACTGTGGTTCACAGATGGAAAGAATCTGGCTCAAGCTGATGATTCGCACCCTATGCAGGTCTGGTTTCAAGGCTCAACACTGATGCTTTCTCACTGTCTTGGTGAGGGTGTCTCTGAAGAAAGAATTGTAACTTCTCTGAGAGGGACTGGGGCAAAGGACCCGTAGTGCAAGCAATATGGAGATGGATCTTCCTTTGGAGCTCAGGTCTGCTGCACCAGCTCCTGGATGTCTGCAGAGATCTTTCAGAGAGAGAAGCAGCAAGTTCTCAGTCTTCTCCTCACAGCTTCATCTTGTAGTCCTGGCCCAGGGCTCACTGACCCTCCATCCTTAAAAGATTGTGCCAGGAAGACTGGAGAGAGACCTCTCCCAAGTGGATCTAGCGATGGGACATGGGGAAATGGTTCGAAACTGAAGGTGAGGAGGTTCAGACTAGCTCTGAGGAAGAAGTTCTTCAGTGCCAGGGTGGAGAGACTCTAGAACTGATTGCCTGGAGAGACTGTGGCTGCCCCCTCCCTGGAGGTGTTCAAGGCCAGGTTGGATAAGGCCTTGAGCAACCGAGTCTGGCTGAGAGGTGTCACAGGGGGTTGGAGGAGATGAGATCCCTTCCAGCCTGAGCCAGTCTGGAATCTTCCCCTCAAACCCTGGCAATCCGCAGTTTCCCTCTCAGGCAGGTAGCAGTAGAACACGAAGTGTCAGCATCTGGGATGCAGCTCTGGGATTCCTTTGGTCCTGCTTTGTTTAGGATCTTGAACTGGGACCTTGAAGAGTTTTTTAGCTTGTGGAAACCAACACACACCTTCTGCAGAGCCCTGCTGGCCTTCAGGCTGTGGCCCGAGTGTAAATGGTTTAGAGTCACCAGGACTGATTCTGCACTGACCCACACTAGTTGCGGCTCGGCTTTAGTGGGGATTTTTTAAGACTGAAGGGTGCTGCAGTCTCCTTACAGATCCAGGTGCCTGCCCTACGAGAAATGGTCCCTAAATGCTTTTTTGTTGATTCGTGTCGATAACCTGGAGGCTCTGCTGCACCTTTTCCAGAAATCTCTGAAGATGGGGGTTCACTTTGCTCACGCTGTGGCTTTTCCTCCCTTGGACGGTGGTGTGAGTGTTAGACCACCCCATTGTTCTGGTGGTGGTTCCTAGAGGCCAGCTGGAGCTGCTGCATGGCCATGGTGTGAACACATGTGGGGTTTCTAATAGAGCCCACAGATCCTGGCTCTGCTGGTTTGACCTGTGGAGAGTGGAGCCAGAAGTGAAAGCTTCCCCATCTCTAATAAAAACAGCAGCCCCAAGCCCTACAAAAGCCATAGAAGTGGGTGGCACGTGCAGCACCACAGCCACTCATTTGTCCAGCTTGGAGATCAATTGTGATCCTCCAGCTTCTTCCACCAAAATGGTTTCTTTGCTCTGGAAAAAAAACCCCATTACTGAGGTAGATCAGCACCAGTTGCTTTCTTGCACAGCAGTTTGCCCTGACCCCAGGGGGCAGTGGGAGAAGAACTTAGTTCCCCTGTGATTTAACAGCACAGCTTGGTGTAATGTGTGAGTAGCAACACACAGAGGGAGGGCTTGGGGACCAGCTGGCTGGGCACGTGGATGGAGAGCTGCATCCTGAGCTGTTGGTGCTGCTGGAGCTTGCTGCCGCCTTGTGTCTCTGGACTCTGCCAATGCAGTGACGTTTCCCTAGGCTGTTTCAGTCCAAATGCTTGGGGTTAACTCCAGTCTGCTGTTTAAACCTACATGTTTGGATGGAGTGGGATGAGGACATGGTTAGTATTTCAGAGAGAAGCTCTGCAATGGGGGCAGCTCTGGTGGGGAAACTGGGAGATGGCAGAGCCCAGCCGGGTCCTGGGGCTCCTGGCAGGTTGGGCACCCCAGGCCATCTATGTGAGGAGAAGCACCCACCTCTGGAAGGGACCTCTGGGGATCATCCAGTCCAACTCCTGCTCCAGCAAGGTCACCAGAGCAGGTCCAGATGGGTTTGGGATCTCTGCAGAGCAGGAGACTCCACAATTCTCTGGGCAGCTCCAGCACCCTCACGGCAGAGCAGCTTCTTTTTTGTGAGAAGAACAAACCAGGTCATACTCTGACATGGGGGCACCTTAGGAACCTGCACGTTGGAAAGCTCTTGACTTTGTAAAGAGGGGAGTCTTTTGGTTCACTTGCATGACCTCGTTTAACCTCATTCACAAATCAGAAATGGCTCTTCCAGCCCGGCAGCGCCGTCAGGGTGAGCCTGGGCTCTTGGACCCAGACCTAAAGAGCTCAGTGGTGCTCAGCAGGGTTGGGTCGGGTGAAGACATCAACTTCCTGATACTTCTTCCCCTCCCTTAAAGTCCAGTCTGCCTTTTTTTAACTTTGTTCCTTTCCTCAAGCACTGTCCTTGGTTCCCCAGCAGTCTCTCAGGAGGCAAAAATCAGCTTAGGAACCCTCCTGCCTCTTGTAGAGCAGAGCAAGAGGAGGCTCAGAGAACTGCCCTTGCCCAGGTGAAGTCACCCCAGGCTCACAATGTCCCCTCTGCCCCATTCCATGGAAATAGGAGCTGCAAATGGGCTGTGAGTGGAAGGGGAAGGTCCTTTTCTGAGGAAGGATCTAACCTGAACAATGGCTGAACAATGAGATGATTTAAACTAGAGGAGAGGAGAGCACACCTAGAGCTGCTCATCCACCCGCTCATTAGCACTGAGTGCAGCTCTAATTGCATCACAACAGGCTCTTCTGAGTGTCTGTGTCCTGCTGGTAATTGGGGATGATCAAAGGAGCTGGAGAAAGAGCTCTGGAAGGGCACCACAGGCTCCCCTGGGAGCAGCAGAGCTGACCAGAATCCCTCCAGTACTGTACTGGGCAGGCAGGGAACTGCTTTGATGGCCCCAGCATGGTGGTGGCTGTGTCCATGCTGTCCAGGTCAGTTCTACCCAGAGCACAAGGGAGGATGAGGATGACCTACACAGTGGGTTCATGCCACGGAGGGCTACGTGGTGGCTCTGTGTTCCTCCTCCATCGCTGTTTTCAGACAGGACACCAGTTCTAAACCAGCAAAGCCAGTGTTTGCCTGGTGGATGGGACCAGCATGAGGCTCCAGGCAGCTGGGGAAGTCTCATGGCAGAGAAGTGAGAGCTGAGTGATTCGATATCGAACATCGTTGTGAAACCTGGATTGTGTATTAACCGCATGATTGCGGTTGAGGGCAGTCAGGCACCTGCTGGGAAGCTCCACCCTGAGATGGTATTTGATTTGACAGCCAGACCTGGACTGCAGGAGCTGCTGAAAGAGGTTCTGCTGCCCTGTGGGCTCTCCCCGACCCTCTGCTCCTCCTGTGTGCGGCTGCAGCTTTGGCTCATCCTTTCACGCCCACGCTACCTCCATCGCTGCTCAGAGGTGGCAGGGGAGCGCTCGCTGTCCTCCCTCTCATTGGAATTGGAGACATCCCAGCCTGCTGAGGTCTCCCTTGGTTCATCTGCAGACCTGATGGTTGAGTTTTCTTTTAATAACTGACTCTGCCTAGCGCAGCACTCTGACCCCTCGGGTGGCTGAGGCACATAAGTGACATTCCTGCGAGGGAAGGGAGCTGGGTGAAGTGAGCGCAGTGCGGCTGCCTCCAGAGCTCTTACTGCTCCTCAGAAAGCTGAGGGAGATGCCTTTGCATGGCTCTTGCGATCCAGATTCAGCCCTGAGCCTGGCAGAGGGTGTCTCTTGCCTGCCCAGGGAGCTATGGGAATGCTCCCCTGAGCAACGTGAATGCTGCTTCAAAGAATTACACCTCCAACTCCAGGGCTAGTGTGTGCATTGATAAAGAAATTGCCCCTGAACTCCCAGACAATTCAGCTTGGGGTTTGGGGAGCTTGAAATGCCTTCTTTTTCTCCTTTTTTTTTAAAATCCCCACTTCCTCCCACCCTCCCTCTCAGCAGAAAATCCCAACCCAGACCCAAAGAAAATCACAGCTCAGAGCTGACATCTCGCATGTTCCTCGCCTGTAGGAGACTTCTCTCCTGATAGGAATCCAGATTTTGTTAAAGCAGCAGCTCAGATGCTGAATTGATCTGAATTTGTCAAATAAACGTTGGCTGGCATCAGCTTCCCCCTGGTTCCCATGGAGTTTTACTCTTACAGGGCTGATAACATAAAACACAACCTCCAACCAAAGAGAAGAACCCCATTGACACCCCCTGCGTGAAGTCTGAGGGAGGGGAGAGAATCTTGTAGGGATGAGAGGGCCATAAGTTTCAGGCAAAGTCTGAAATGGCCACAATCAGCTTTGAAAAGGCTTTTTTTCCTGCTGGTTTAGTGCAGTGGTGCTTCCTTCCCAGTCCAGCGTCTGGGTAAACTGGAGACCTGGGCTGGTTTTCTTCACTGCTAGGTTAAAGACTGAAGTCCTTGCACATCATCTCCATAGGAGAAAGGAAATGGGTTCAAGCTGCCCCAGGAGAAGTTTAGGTTGGCCCTGAGGAGAAACTTCTCCCTGGAAAGGACCTTCAGCCCTTGGAACAGGCTGCCCAGGGAGGGGATTCAGTTGCCATTCCTGGCCATGTTTCACAGCCATGGAGATCTGGAGCTCATGGACAGGGTTTAGGGTGGGTTGGGACAGTTGGTTTAGGGTTGGACTTTTGATGATCTTGAAAGTCTTTTCCAACCTGAATGATTCTAAGAGTCTGTGATTCGTACTGAAATGTTCTCAGGTTCCCCTTGTGCTGCCTATGGCCTCTCTTGCTCTTTCCTTTGGTCTCTTGTTCTTCTCTTCCCTATTTTTCAGGGATCTTCATTTCATTTGTGCTCAGACTGACAAACTCGGGGTCCACCAGTCCTGCAGCGTCGCTTGGTGACAGCCTGTTCCCACCCAGCTGTTCTGAGGCTTCTTGGAACCCCATGACTGGGGCTCCCCATGCCCTTCCTGGGGTCTGAACTCTCACACTGTTAAGGGAACCTCTACCAAACAGCTCTTTTATCTTTGGAGGGGCTTTTTCCCCCCTTCTGACTCTACTCTTCCCCATGCTGACAGGAATCTGCCTTCTCACAGCCAGGTCAGTGTCCTGTGTGTGGGATGTAGCAGCTACATGATTAGCTCCGTCCTATGTGCAGAAAGGCTTTCCCCTAAAATTCCTTAGCCTCAGGAGATGGGGTTCTTGACTGAACTTTTCCACGTGGCCTACAGGGTATTGTCTTTTCATGCAGGCACATCAGCCAGGCTCGTCTGGAGTTGAGTAAAAGGTCTTATGTGATCCCAGATGGCAGCTCACAAACTGCCCAGTGTTCGACTTAGAGCCTCAAAAGTGCAGGCACAGGAGTCTTAGTGGATAGGAATTTCATCCTGGGACAGCAATGGGCTCTCGTGGCCAAGAGGGCCAGTAATATCCTGGGGTGCATCAAGAAAAGTGTGTCTAGCAGGTCTAGGGAGGTTCTCATCCCCCTCTACTCTGCCCTGGTGAGACCTCACCTGAAGTCCTGTGTCCAGCTCTGGGTTCCTGAGTTCAAGAGGGACAGAGATCTACTGGAGAATGTCCAATGGAGGGCTTCAAGGATGTTGAAGAGACTGGAACAGCTGCCTTATGAGGAAAGGCTGAGAGTCCTGGGGCTTTTTAGTCTGGAGAGGAGAAGACTATGAGAGGATCTCATTAATGTCTATAAGTACAAGAGGGCTGGGAGTCAAGAAGGCATGGACAACCTCTTTTCACCTGTGCCCTGGGGCAGGACGAGGGACGGTGGATTCAAGCTTGAGCACAGGATGTTCCACCTCAACATAAGGAAGAACTTCTTTACAGTGGGGGTGACAGAGTCCTAGAACAGCCTCCCCAAAGAGGTTGTGGTGACTTTCCAGAGCTATCTGGATGCCTTTCTGAATGATCTGCCCTAGTTTTGGTTCTGCTCTGGCAGGGGTCTTGGGCTCAATGATCTTTGGAGGTCCTTTCCAACTCCTACTGTGATTCTTCCCCTCTACTTTGCCCTGGTGAGACCTCACCTGCAGTGTTGCATCCAGTTCCTAGTTCAAGAGAAACAGGGATCAACAGGAGAGAGTCCAGCAGAGAGCTATGAGGATGATGAAGGGATTTGAATATCTCTGCTACAAAGAAAGACTGAGAACTGAGGCTGTTTAGTCTGGAGAAGAGAAGGCTGAGAGGATCTCATTGCTGTCTGTAAATATCTGAGGGGTGGGAGTCAAGAGGAAGGGGCCAGGCTCTTCTCAGTGATGCCCAGTAACAGGACAAGGAATAATGGAGGTAAGCTGAAACATGGGAAGTTCCATCTCAACAGGAAGAGAAGCTTCTTCCCTGTGAGGGTGATGGAGCCCTGGCCCAGGCTGCCCAGAGAGGTTGTGGAGTCTCCTGCTCTGGAGACTTTCAAACCCACCTGGATGTTCCTGTGTGACCTGTCCTAGGGGACCCTGCTCTGGCAGGGGGGTTGGACTGGGTGATCCCTAGAGCTCCACTTAAGGAGCACAGCGTGTGGAACACAGCCCCTCAACCCATGGTACAGATGCCCCTGTCTTCTGTGGAGCTGAAGCTAAAGGATTCTCAGGCTATAAACAAAGAGCATGGAGCAGGCCACCAGCTGGTTTCACTTAGGTTGGCTGCACTGCCATTTCAGGGGGTTATTTTTGAAGTCATCACTAGATTCTGCTGATTCTAAGTGTTTGTATTCCATCAACCACCAGAGAACAGCCCCACCAAGCAAACCAGGACCAACAGCCACCAGCTTTGTGTTTCACTCTGGTTCTGCTTCACAAGTTGTCTATTTAGGAGGTTTTTTCTGCTGTAGCAGCAAGTTGGGGGATTTTATTCCTTCATTTTGCACATCCCTTTCCACCTTCAACGTCCTTCTGTTGTTCTCCAGAGACCTGGAGTGCAGTAGGTGGAGCTGAGGGCCTGTATTGTGCTGCTTTCCTGTGTAGCTGTTGCTCTTGGCCAGCCTCACTGGTCTCTTATTTACAGAGGGGGGAAAAACCAGAGCAGCTCAGGTCTAGCTGTTGTGGGTCTGGAGGTTGCAGTGTGTGTGTGTGGAGTCGTGAAGGAGGCGGCTCTGCAGTCTGGAAGGTATTTGTGTTCATGTCATTACTTGTGTCAAGCACCAGTCTCTTCCAAGCCAAGAGAAGCCACAGCAAAGCCATCGGAGTTCCTGGGTGATGCCGTGACCCTGCAGATTTCAACTAATCCTGGTGTTGTTAGGGAGCCTCTGATGGGTTCCCGGTGGCTACCCTGCTCTTGTCTCCCTGTCGGGGTCCGTGGAAGCATGGAGTCTTGCTACCTTCTTGCATGAGAGTGCAGGGGCCAGGCTGGGGTGGGGAGAGGACCTGCAGCACCGAAGGAGTAACTTCTTTATTCTTTCTGCATGCAGCTGAAGAGGGGGATCATCCCCCAACCGATGCCGGCATGGGGGTAGATGTTTTGGAATCGGGCGACACCACACCTCCTACCAAGAGGAAAAGCAAGTTCTCAAGCTTTGGCAAGATCTTCAAACCCTGGAAGTGGAGAAAAAAGAAAAGCAGTGACAAATTTAAGGAGACTTCAGAAGGTAGAGTAATGAGGGCTGGGTGGGAGGTTCTCCTTCTGCTTGGGACGCTCACCATTGGCAATCTGGCTGGTGGGAAGGGCTTGCTGTCACAAGCCTGAGCGCTGGTGACACCCAAGAACCAAAACAGGACTTTGGTGAGGGAGCAGCACCTGTAGCCTCTCCAGAAACACCCCGCCGTGGATCAGTCATTTCAGACAAATAAATTCCTGTCTTGCAAGGAACCTCCTCGTGCAACTGTGGGAGGGTTTGCTCCACCATCACCCATCTTGTGTGAAGTGCAGGCCCCAACGTGCAGTCCCTCCGCCCTCTTCTTAATCCATGCAGAACTGGTGAAATCTGAAGCCCTTTTATTTCCTCCAGAGAATCTCTTTTTAAAAAAAGTCTCTTCCTGAACCACCATCTTCCCCTGTTCTCTAAATGCTGGGTTTTTTTATTCTTTCCCAATTTGCTCCCAGTTTTAGAGCGGAAGATTTCAATGCGAAAGCCAAGAGAGGAGCTGGTCAAAAGAGGGGTTCTCTTGGAAGACCCTGAGCAGGGTGAGTGTGCAAAGGAACTTTTCTCCCTCCTGTCTGTCTTCTCTGCAGCTGATCTGGGCTGTTCAGCCTAGAGAAGAGGAGGCTGAGGAGAGGCCCCACTGCTCTCCACAGCTCCCTGAAGGGAGGTTGGAGTGAGGCAGGGGTTGGCCTCTTCTCCCCAGGGACTAGCAATAGGATCAGAGGAAATGGGGTCAGGTTGTGCCAGGGAGGGTCAGGTTGGATCTTAGGAAAAACTTCTTCCCAGCAAGAGTGGGGAGCCCTTAGAACAGGCTGCCCAGGGAGGACATGGAAACACCATCCCTGGAGGGGTTCAACAACTGGGCAGCCAGGGTGTTTGAAGAGCTGGGTTAGTGGTTGGGGATTGTAGGGTGGACGGTTGGACTTGGTGATCTTGAAGGTCTTTTCTAACCTTGATGATTCAGTGATACTGTGATCTTCCTCTGGCAAAACCTCACCCCCACAACCTTTCTTTTATTTAGAGGTGAGAAACATCTCAGGGCTTTGCTCACGTGGTTCCTGTCATATAATCATAGAACCATTAGGGATTGGTCCTGCCCTTTTCCCATGTCCTGCCTTTCACACCTGGCAAGGAAGGCGGCAGCAGCCTGTCCAGCTGGGAAGATGTTGCCAAGAAGACCTAGTTCCTGCCTTGGCTCTCTTCCTGTCTGCTGCCTGTTCTGTGTTACTTCCCCTCCTGCTCCTCTTGGACCTGTCCTGCTGAGCTCCGCTCTTCACACTTGCTCTCCCCGGCTTCTTGTGCCACACTCCAGACTCTACTCTCATGGCTGTGGGAGAGGTGCTGACTTCACACTTCCAGTCCCAAAGCTTTAGGCTTAGGAAAAGAAACCAACTGGTGACTTTGGAGCTGCCTGGGTAGGGGCACCTCAAACGAGATGCTTCCTGGTACAGTGCCAGTCAGTCACGGCTGAGCTCTTTGAAGCTTGCCCTGCTCTCAGAGGAGTCTAATCTGCTTTGCTGTCACCCCTGATGTCTCTGATCTGGGGCCACCCTGACAAAATAACTTCCCAGCTAGGTGAGCTCATCATTTAGTCACCATCATCCAGTCAGCCTGGAGAGAAGGCTTTAGGGGGGACCTTAGTGTGACCTGTTGCTACTTAAAGGGGTCTCTGTCCCCCTGGCTTCACACTTAGCTCCTGAGAACCCCGTCTTGAGAGCTGGGTCCAACCCTGGGCTCCTCAGTTCAGCAGAGACCTGGAGCTGGTGGAGAGGAGACAGAGGAGGCCCCATGGATGCTGCTCTGGGGGTGGAACCCTGTGCTGTGGGGCCAGACTGGGAAAGTTGGGGGATTCAGCTGGAGAAGAGAAGCTCCAGGGAGACTTTAGTGTGGCCTTTCAGGGCTTAAAGGGGTTGATAAGAGATGAGGATGGACTTTTCAGCAGGGACTGCTGTGACAGGATCAGAGGTCAAAGAGGGGGATTCAGAGGAGACAGAAGGAAGAAACTTTTGTTGCAGAGGATGGGGAGACCCTGGCTCATGTTGCCCAGAGAAGTGGGAGAAGCCCCATCCCTGGAACCATCCCAGGTCAGGTTGGACCTTGTGGCTCTGAGCAGCCTGCTGTGGTTGGGGATGTCCTTGCTCACTGCAGGGGGTGGGACTGGATGGTCTGTGAAGGTCCCTTCCAACCCAGTCTTTAACCTGGCTGTGTGTGGGGGCCGTGGGTGCGAGAGCAGGACGTGTGTTGGGATCCCAGCCTTCCTGTCTGGCCGGCAGCATCGTCTTTGCCTTCGAGCAACCTAAGATTTCACCTCCGAAGACAAATTGCAGAGGCTGCCACAACCTGATGCAAACAGCAGGGTTCTGCTAAGAACGATGCGAAGGGGAAGAGCAGTGGGTGAAAAAGTGGTTTTCAGACCAAACCACTGAAAGCAAAACTGAGAGGAAAAGCCTGAACACAGTTGTTTGCAGCTACAGTAATGAGAGGTGTCTGCAGCCACCCGAGGGTGCGAATGCCAGGCTGGAGGAAGAGTTCACTGGGCTACAGGAGTGTATGAGGTCACAGCGTGAAACTGCGGAAGAGAGATCAAAGGCTTTTTGGGTAACAGCCCTCCAACTAGAGCTGACAGAGGAGAGATCCTCCAAACCATGAGGGTGGAACAGGAGCGTGGCGAGGAGATGGAATTCTTTTCTGCTTTGAGTCATCTGATCTGGCTTAAGAAGCAGAAGTGCAAACCCCAAGGGATGAGGGAGCAGTCGACATTGTCAGGAGGGTTAGATTATCTTAATCCCTTCTACGAGTTCAAGACACTTGGGCTGGTCATAAGATGGAGCTGGTGGGTTGTTGTGTTTGCTTTTTCATTTCAAAACGTGCTCTTTGCGAGGTCAGTTGATCTTCTTCGGTGACTTCTTAGGGGAAACAACACTGCAAAGCCTTTGAGATGAGTGAGCAAAGAGGTGCAGGTGGGAGAGGAGACCCTGCTGCTCTCTGGGCTGGCAGTCAGCAGCTTGTACTGGGCTCCCAGTAAGGAAAGAAGCTTGACCTTGAATGCAGACCTTGGAGCTGGGGTCAGGAGTGAGGTGGTGTGAGAAGGCCATGAGGTGCAGCAGCTCCTGTTGAAAAGGGTGTGCACGGTGTGAGGGTAAGGAAAGCTGGATCATGCTGCTTTGTCTCCCTCAAGTAGCCAGAGGCTGTTGCTGCTGTAAAAAGCTCTGCTGGTCTCTTTGAGTTTCAGCCCTGTTAAGGGAGGAAACTCCCTCTCACTGCTGCCTGGACTTCCTGCGTTTCAGGGAAGAGCAGCTAAGCCACCAGGCAGCGCAGTCCCCCATCTCCTCACGGGATCCAAGGCTGGGTTTTGCAGGAAAAAAAACAGCCTGAGGAGCTTTTGGCTCCTTGGTGCCTGTGCTTTCAGCTTGTGACTATCAGCAGGTTAGGGAAGGGGAGGTGTGATACCCTGGCAGGGAGGAGGGCAGTGGAATAAAACAGCAGCAGCATGTACTGGGGTCTGACACTGGGGTTGGGGGTGCTCATGACTCCTTATCTGCAGCTGCATGAGAGATGGCAGAATAAAAAGGAAAAGGACTTCTGATCAGATTGGTGAGGTATCCACGTTCTCCTGAGGTGGAAAATGATCAGCATGGGCAGATCAGGGCAGGTGCCAGGTCTGATTTGAGGAATAATATTGTGAAGAGCTTGTCCTGTTGTTGGGGCAATTACAGAGGTAGGGCATGGTTTGAGTACTTCCTCATAGGGATGAGGCGTGGAGCCAGGCTCTTCTCAGTGTCATCTAATGATAGGACAAGGGACAGAGGGTGTAAGCTGGAACATAGGAGATTCCACATAAATATGAGAAGGAACTTCTTCATGGTGAGGGTGACAGAGCACTGGAACAGGCTGCCCAGGGAGGTTGAGGAGTCTCCTTCTCTGGAGACATTTAAAACCCACCCGGATGTGTTCATGTGTGACTTGATCTAGGTGATCCTGCTGTGGCTGAGGGGGATTGGACTGGATGATCTTTCGAGGTCCCTTCCAATCCTTAATGTTTTGTGATTTAAGTGCTTTCAGAAGCAGGAGCTGCAGAGAGGATGGGTTTGGGGTTGTTTTCCTTGCTTCTGACTTTTGGGGAAACTCCATCTGTTAAAGCAGAAGGAGTCAAGATGAACCACATCAGATTCTGCAGGTCTGTCACTAAAACTGAGCAAAACAAAGGTGAAAACAGTGAGCTGGAGTGGTTTGGGTGAAGCAATGACTTTGGTTACCAGGCAGGAAGAAAGGAAAACAGAGATGCTCCAGCTCTTTTGAAGCCTTCATCAAAATCCACTATTGCCTGTCCAGCAGATGACTTGGCTCGAGTGGGGTTTGTACTGCAGCAGAGGATTTGTGAACCTTCTGTAGTGCTGGGCAGATACAGAAGCTGCTGGAGGTTTTTAGCCACAGTTGCACTGGGCATACTGGTCTTAAGTGTAGTAGAGTTGTTTCTAAGCAAGGTGGTGGATTAAGGTGCTGCTGCAGAAGAGAAACACTTGCTGGATCCTGGGGCTGTACTGGTTTGCTTGTTGATGATGACATCAAGTTGCTGTGTGCTCTTCTGTAGAAGGAGGCTGCAGCCCACCTCTTTGAGAAGCCAGAGAGACGCTGCTGCACTCGGCTCAGTTCTATCTCCTCCGTCTCAAGCTTTCTGAGTGTTTTCTGTTTGCTTCTCTCCCCTCGTGTCCCTGTGCAGATGGTGAAGAACCAGACAAGCAGAACCCACCTGCGCTGAAGAATGGCCACACGGTCCCCATTGGTTTTCCAGGGGTTTGTAACACAATCAGCCAGGAGGAAGAGACCACGAAGCCATCCAGCCTTAGGAAGCCTGTTGTTCCAGCTGAGGAACCAAAGAAGAGGCAGGGTAAGACACCAGCTGTGAGCAAAATCAACTCCTTCAAATTCTCCCAGACCCAGTTTTGAATTCCCACCTGATTCTTCCCAGTCCTCCCCAGACCCTCCAGTCTCTCAAAACAAGTTGTCTCCCTTTGCAGGCTCATCCAGCAGCCACTCTGGGTCTGAACTGGAACCATCTCAGGAGCCACATGTTCCCAAACAGCCTCTGCTTCCTCCCAAAAGACCTCCCTCCACTTCCCAGGAGGCAAACGAAGTGCAGGCGAAGGATCCAGTGCCTGCCAGCAGCACTGCAAAAACTGCACCCTTCACTACAGCCCCTGCTGCGGCAAAGACAGTCAATTCCACCGTTGCCCCTTCCCCAGCCCCGAGGACTCTGCCCCCAGCTCTTGCCAGTGCCAACACTACTGCTCCCAACAGTACAACCAGCACAGCTCCTGCCAAACAGCCTCCCATCCCTCCTCCCAAACCTGTCAACAGAAATAGCAACTCAGTAATAGGTGAGTGCCTCTGGAAGCTGCAGTTTGTACCCGGGGATGTTCTGGAGCCTTTGTTCAGAGTCTCTTCCCTTCTGAAGGGAAGATTTTTTAGGGTGATGTGTCCTGAACATCAGGCTCTTTCATGACTACAGCCCAGGCTGGACTCCGAAGCTCTGCTGGTGTTAAGCTAGGGCACACACATCCTGGGTCATCTTCAGTCTTCTGTTGTGAGCTATCCCCTGTCAGACATCCATTTCCAACAGCTCCCTGCCAGGAGGGAATCCCTGCCTGCTTTGGGCAGGTTGGGTGGTGCAAGGAGAGGAGAAGGAGTGGCTCCATCAGCTCTAAGACTCTGTCTTGCATCAAAAGCTGATGCTTCACCAAGGGCTCAGATTCCACTGTAGACTGCCAGGGTTGGCGGATGGTGTCTGAGATTTTGCTTTGTGAGACTGTGGCCAGGGAGATTTGATGTTTCCTCCTGTTTCCACCCCAAAACCTCACAAAACACTCACACTGGGGCTTGTGTTCTCCACTTGGTGCAGAGAGGGTAACTTACACCTCCCTGATTATAGTCAGGCTCCTTCTCTAGGGTCTGTGATCAGTGTTGTCCTCAAGGCCTGACCCTCAGACAAACCAGCTGAGCTGTCATTTGAGCTGAATCTTCCCACTTACGAGAATTAAACATTTAACTTTTGTAAGGGGAGTTTTGTGAAGCTGAACAAGCCCCTGCTCTCTTCAGGAGCTCCAGAGGTCTTAAAGATGCTCCAGTGCTGGAGTAAACAAGGCAAGTTCCACCCAGCCGACAGCTGGTTCCTGTTTCACAGCCCATCAGTTAACCTTTAGATTGGATTTGCACTGGCTGGGCAGGAGGGCTCCTGGGAAGATCAGTCAGACAGGTCTGTGCTGTTAAGGCAAAGAGTGAAGGTGTCACCCAGGTGGGGATTTGGAGGCAGCAGCAGCAGATTACCCCGTGTGAGAGGAGCTTTTGGTTCAAACTGCGTCTCTGTTCTGCTCAAGGCGTCTTCTCGCTCGAGCAGGTTTGCCAAGTGACCCTCCTGTGTGGCTGAGCAGCATGATCAGCCTGCCTGGGCCTCAGCACTCCATGTTTCCTGTAAGGTGCTTGCAGACAGCACAGCCAGCATTTGCAATGCCCCAGTGCTCCTTGTAGGAGATTCTGTGGGATAAAACCACTGTGGCTGGAGACAGCAGATGTTTGGATCCAGCCTGTCTCCAGCAGTGCAGGATTGGGCTTCAGAGCACCTGAGGGAGGAGACGACAGCAGCTAGTGCTGCTTTTGTCTCCCAGGGGAGGATGCAGATACAGGGAGAGGTTTTGCAGCTCTCTGCAGGGCTGGTGGAGCTGGGACTGCGGCACTCGTACTGTCATTGCTGCGAGAGCAGCAGAACTTGGGAGGTTTTGTGAGCTCTCCCCAGCAATTTGCCCCGTGTTCTGACTCAGCCTTCTTGCTGCTCTTCTAACCTGAGGCAGGGAGGGGAGGACTCAAACTGCCCATCACCCCTCTGTTCCCCTGGAAATGCTCTTTCGTGGTCGTTCTCATCAGTTCTGGGAAGGATTCGTGAGAAGGCCTAGGAAACACTCGCTTTTGGGGAGGGGGAATGTAACCCACAGTGGCTTGGCAGATGGAGCCAGCTGGTTCTGCCCTGCTGGCCAGGAGCTCGGTGGCTGCTCAGTGCTGCTGGCAGCTTTCAGGAGCAGCAGTTCCTGTGGTCTGGGCCAGAGCGCCGGATCCAGCCATGCTGGCACATCACAGGGGGCTGTGTCATTGGTGCTGTGGGGTTACAGCCGTCCTGGGAGGGTGCTCTGGGCAGTACCCAGCCCTTTTCTGGCTCCTTTATGCCAGCTACTTGGTACCTTTCAGAATTAGTTATTAGCCAAAGTTGAGTGGAGCTGACTCCTGCCAGGCTCCCAGCAAGGAGATACTGGAATCCCTCTGGGCTGCAGCAGACCGGAGCTGAGGGCACTCGGTGTTTTGCACAATCTCCCCCTTAATCTACAAGGGGAAAGTCTGAAAATGCTAACCATCCCAAAAATGTGCCCACCTCTCTGCAGCTATGCAGCCCTATCTGGGGGAAGCACTAACCTCTTGCAGCACCCTCTTGTGGTGTCTGACACTGCGGCTTCCTCCCCGTGGCCCAACCTGGTCCTCTTCAGCCAGCTGGGAAAACCTTTCCAAACCCAAGAAGCTGTTGAGAAGTGATCGTGACAGGCTGCAAGGCCCTAAAACCAAGGGCAGGTTTCAGTGGTGCAGCTGCTTCCCTAGGAGCCAGGGGTTGTCTTTTCCACAGCAGGACACAGTCTCCGTTTCTCCTCCATCTCACAGCAGATAAATTTCTATGTCGACTCAACGTTCTTAGGTGGTTTTGGAAGTTTTTGTAGTTATTTTATGCTTGTGGAGAAGTTTATGTGGAGTTTAAGGAGCCTCTGCTCCTTAAGGGAGAAGAGGGAGTAGAGCAGATCATCAGCCTGGATGAGGCAGTGAGGTATTCCTGGGGTACATCTCAGAAGTTGTGGGGTCTCCTCTGAAGATGTTCAAAACCTGCCTGGACGTGTTCCTTTGTGATCTGCTCTAGGAGCTCCTGCTCTGATAGGGCAGTTGAACTAGATGATCTTGGGTCCCTTCCAACCCCTAACATCCTATGATGCTATGATCTCCAGAGGTCCCTTCCAACCTCTACAGTTCTATGACAGCACAGCTCTGTGTGCAGCTCTGCCCACTTCTGCCTCTGAGGGACATTTGCCCAAAAGGGTTTTTTTTGATGTGGAAGGGAGTAGTAACACAGCTGGAGCCTGGGGTGTCCTGGATGTCTCAGATTCCTTTGCAAACCCATGCTGTAAATAGCCGAGCAGTGCCTGCCCTACATACCTGCGCTCCTTGGCTGGGCTGGGTGAGCTCCATCTGCTGTCACTTGAGGGCTGCTGCTGCTTCTTGCTCTCCAGAGCAGCAGGATGCACAGACCTCTCCCAGTCTGCTTGTTCCTGGCTGCTCTCCCAACTCTCACCTTTGCTGCAGGAAGGACAAACTCGCAAGGTTTGTGCAACCTGGTTATTTCTGGCATGTTGTTGTAGCAGGAAGGCAGCAGAGGCTGCTCAGTCCAAGGCTGTGAGCGCTTTGCCGGGTGTGTTCCGCGCTGCTGCAGGATACCTGGGAAAGGCCTCGTTAAATATCACTGCTTGTGTGGTTTTTCTTTTCAGCTGAACTGTCACAAGCGTTGAACAGCGGTACAGGCTTGTCCAAGCCTTCCCCTCCGCTCCCACCGAAGAGAGGCCTCCTGCCCAACCACACGGCAGAGGCAGCAGTTGCTCCCAAGCTCCCGAACGACAGGCCGGTGACATCGAGCCGCCCCGCACCGATGCCCACACACGCGACCTCCGCTTACCCGCCGCCTTCACCTTCGCCGCCGCTGCCCACACACATCCCCCCGGAGCCCCCACGCATGCCCTTGCCTGCCTCCACTCCTGCCTTGGACCCTCCACGCTCCCTGGACCTCCCCAAAGAGACTCCTCTTCCTCCTCCTGAAGACTTCAGGTCCTCGGAAGTGTCAAAGAGGACAGCAGAGCAAGGATTTGGAGAACCTCACGTGCTGCCTCGCCTGCCCGCAGTGCCGTTGCACATCCGTATCCAGCAGGCTCTGGCCAGTCCCCTGCCTGTCACGCCGCCTGCCGAGGGCTCGCACAGGGCTCACTCCCTGCTCTTCGAGAACGATGGCTTTGGAGAGGACAATGGCACCCTGGGCAGGACCAGGTCCCTGCCTGTCACCATCGAGATGCTGAAAGTGTGAGTACCTCCCGCAGCGGCGTAGGTCACCCTGCGCTCAGATGGGTTGCTGTCCTGCCCCCTAACTCTACAGGGCCATGAGGAGGGCTCTGGGCAGAGCTGGTTTGTGCAACAGCCTAGAAAGCATTTTGCCTGTTGGCTGGATCTGTGTTTCAGCCTCTTAGGGGACCAGTGCCTGTTCAGCACAAAATCAGTTCTGGCTCTGAGGATTTACTGCTCACAAAGGGAAATGGGTTCCAGACTGCAAACACAGGCTGATGCCAGGAGTGCAGGGGTGTCTTCAACTGCACCAAGACTAAATGAAGTCTTGGATTTCGCCCCTCCTTAGCCTTCTGGTTTGCAAAACAGAGGTGAGAGAAGGGCTGTCTAGTGTTACAATAGAGATTAACCTGTAAGTGCTAAAGCAGGGAGGTGAAAGGGCTGCAAAGAACCTGCCTTAGTACTTCCTCTGCCAGACGTCCGGCGCTTTGGGGACCAGAGGTGGTGCAGGATCATGGGCTGCTCTTGAGTCTCTGGTTTCTGGGCTCCCCATGGAGCTGCCTTCTAGGGGCTGGGGTGTCGGTTTTGGGGGCATTCCCCTGTAGTGTGTGTAAGAGGTGTAATAGTGTGCTTCTTGTTAGTCCAGACGATGAGGAAGAGGAAGAAGATGACCAGGAAGAGGAGCAGAACTCAGGCCCTCGTGTGTACATTGGGGATGTGCCGTCAGTCACCATTGTCCCCAAACTGGTACCCCAGGTCCTGCCAGAGGAGCAGGAAGGAGATGAAGGGATGAGCGACTCGGACTCGGAGGGCCCCATCCTGTACAAAGACGACGAGGATGAGGAAGAAGATGAAAGCCATAACAGTAAGGCTTTGACATTGCAGCTGGCTTTTTTTTTCCTCTCTGCTGAACTCGTGCCTGGCTCTGTTGAGATCTGGATCAAAGAGCGAGTTCACACAGAGCTTCAAAGCTGCTGGCTCTTGGTTTCATGCTGAACCACATGTCCTCTTCCTCGCATTTTCAAAGGCTCCGCAGCCAACCCTGCGTGCTCATCTGCTCCAGTTGCAGATGGCTCCTGCACCAGCTTGTGCTGTTCCACCCCATCAACTGGGGGTTGCGTTAGGTGAGCCCCATGGGCATCGCACAGCAGTGTTGGTTGTTGTTGTTGTCGTGACTGGCTGGACAGCTGAGTTTGGAAAGCAAACCCCAGGGGAGACCATGACTGCCAGGGGTACGGAGCTCACATCACTGCTCTCAGGCACTGCAGCCTTCAGTCACATCCCATCGCTTTTCCTCCCCGCAGGCACGCTGGCAAATAAAGTGAAGAGGAAAGACACGCTGGCTATGAAGCTAGGGAACGCAACCACACCGCAGGAGGAGAAGATTGTCTTCCCTCGCAAGAGCAAGGAGGAGTGGAACGAAATTCGGCACCAGATTGGGACAACGTTGATCAGGTATGAAGAACAGAGGAGGGTGTGAACATCTGAGCCTTTGGCACAGCGTGGGAGGGCTGGAATCAGACAAAACTGTCGCCTGCGCTGGAATGTGATAGGTGGTTGGGCACTGCTGCTGTGTCAGGACCAGATGATGCTTTTACTCCTTGATTTATAAAAGTTGGAAGTTCCTTTTGGATCTGAGCAGTATCTCCTGATAGCACCTGTTTTCAGAGGTGAAATGGGCTGGCAGGGGAAAATCTCACAGAATCATATAGTATTCGAGGTTGGAAGGGACGTCAAGAGATCATCAAGTCCAACCCCCCTGCCACAGCTGGATCCCCTAGGACAGGTCACACTGGAACATCCAAGGAGGTTTTGAAAGTCTCCAGAGCAGGAGACTCCACAATGTCTCTGGGCAGCCTGGGCCAGTGCTCTGTCACCCTCACAGGGAAGAAGTTTCTTGATGACTACAGAAACAGGGTGTTGAATGATGACTGCTCTCAGCACACTGAGTCACAGATTCACAGAATCATTTGGTTAGAAGATCTTTAAGTCCAGCCATTAAGCCAGCACTGCCAGCTCTCCACTAAACCACATCTCTCAAAACTGAGCAGGTGCATGGACTGGAGGGAAAGTCTAATGAGGAGAGGCTGAGGGAGCTGGGGGTGTTTAGCCTGGAGAAGAGGAGACCTAGAGGGCACCATCTCCTTCTGTATAACTCTCTGAAGGGAGGTTGCAGTCAGGTGGGGCTCAGGCTTCTCCCAGGCAACCAGTGCCAGGATGAGAGGGGCAGGGCCTGACGCTGCCAGGGGAGGGTTAGGTTGGATGTTAGGAAGCCTTTCCTCATAGGAAGGATGTTCAGACCCTAGAATGGGCTGCCCAGGGCAGTGGCAGAGTCCCCATCCCTGGAGGTGTTGAAGGACAGCCTGGCTGTGGCCCTTAGTGCCCTGGTGTGGCCGCTGGGGTGATGTTAGGTCCTGGGCTGGACTGGATGAGCTCAGAGGGCTTTTCCAGCCGTATTCATTCTGTGATTCTGCAGTTTATCCCCTACTGCTAAATGACCAGATTGAACCTCATGCTCTTGTCACACTTTCCTTTAGGCGACTGAGCCAGAGACCGACAGCAGAAGAACTGGAGCAGAGGAACATACTGCAACGTGAGTGATGCTTCCCTATTGGTCCTGAGTAGTGTCATACATTCACCTCTAACATCTTAGTACACCTGGAATCTGTACAGGAATATGTATAGGAACTGGTGAAGACTCTCATGTTACATAGCAGGGGCTGAGAGATCAGGTTCTGCTTGGGCTGCACTTTCATTTGTAGTCCAGACGCTACTGCATTGGTACTGCCTGATCATAAAAGCAGCAGCTTGGTGCTCAGGCCATGGCTGTTTCCCTTGGCCACACCTTGCTCTGCAAAAGTTTTCAGTAAACATTTCGAGGAAAGGGGAGGGTCAGGTCAGGAAGTTTCTTTTTACAATATATATCTGTGCTGTTACTCTCTTTAAACTATTAGTCCAGGAGCTTTGGGGAGCTGCAGCCTGCAAGGCAGCTGGGGTAGATTTTGACTGGATGTTGGCCTCCTGGGAAAGGACCTGGAGGTGTTGGTTGACAGCCAGCTGAACAGGAGCCAGCAAGGTGCCCAGGTGGCCAAGAAAGCCAACAGCACCCTGGCCTTGATCAGAAACAGGGAGTAGAGAGGTGATGATACCCCTGTACTCTCTACTCATGAGACCCCCACCTTGAGTACTGGGTCCAGTTTTGGGTGCTACAGGATCAGGACATTGAGGGGCAGAGAAGGGCAGTGAGGCTGGGGACAGAGCTGGAGAACTGGCCCTGTGAAGAACTGCTAAGGGAGCTGGGGTTATTTAGTCTAGAGGAGGCTAAGAGGAGACCTTATTGCTCTCTACAGCGACCTAAAAGGAGGTTGTAGTGAGGCTCGTGCTGGTCTCTTCTCCCAAATTACTAATGGTAGGATAGGGGAAATGGCTTCAAGTTGCATCAGGGGAGGTTTAGATTGGATCTTAGAAAGAAGTTCTTTGCTGAGAGAGTGGCTGGGCACTGGAACAGGCTGCCCAGGGAGGGTGTGAAATCCCCATCCCTGGAGGTGCTCAAAAACTGAGAAGCTAGAGCACTTGAGGCCATGGTCTAGGGGTTAGGGAGCTGTTGTGATGAGGACTGGACTGGATGATCCTGAAGGTCCTTTCCAGCCAGGATGATTCTGTGATTCTGTATTATATGTTAATCTTTAATGTTGCCCAGCCCAGAGCCTTGCGAAAGGCCCTGATTGCCACTGTCACTGGGGGGGGTGCTAAAGGTGTTGCGGTGGATTTTAAGAGCAGACACCACCAGGAGCTTCAAATATGTGGCTAATGTGCTTTTTGCTTGATATCTTTCTTTGTTCCCACCTCTCAATGCCCGTGATCCTTACAAAAAAACAATAATTAGAGTTTGTTTCTTCCTCTCTACAGCGAAAAATGAAGCCGACCGTCAAGCTGAGAAGCGAGAGATCAAGCGCAGGCTGACCAGAAAGGTACTGCTGGCCTCATGCTGGGCCAACCATCTGGCGGAGGTGGTGGCAATGGCAGTGGCCACCAGCCCCCTGTGGGTTCCTTGCTGTGGGTGAAGTCACAGGGCTGTTGTGTAAGCGTTCCCAGTGCCCTCTGACTGCAGTGACTGTGGAACGGGGGCCGTCACCGACAGCAAGGCGTTGGCACTGCAGCCACGTTTGTCAGCGATAGATCGGAGCTGGCATCAGGCATAAGAACTAAATGTGGTGCCTGGCACTCAGGAGCTTTGTGGTGCTGGCCTCACTGTGTAACACAGACCTTCTGTGGCCACCACCTTCACAGCAGGCTCCCCAAACCCATTTCTGAAGGAACAGCAGAGCAACAGCTGCTCTTAGCTGTAACATCCATTTTACTTGTGGTTGGGAAGGACTTCCAGGGGTGTTAGTGTTGCTGAAGTGGGGAATGGACTGGTTCCAGGGTGTCACACAGGGCTCACTCTTGTAGTGGCTGTTCTCCAAGCCCTCAGTCTCTCCCCGGCCTCGGTTGTGCCCTGCCTGGCCTCATGATACAAGCAGGATCCCAGTCTGCGAGAGGGTTTGTCTGCTCCCTCGCAGGCTGCAGGCAGAAGCCTGTAGGATCTGCGGCTCAGGCCCAGCGAGGGAACTGGTTGTAGGTTTTTTGAGGGGTGCTTAGTCCTGAGCTGCTCTGTGGACAAGACACAAACCAACTCGCTTTGTTTTGCTGCTGTCCAGCTTAGCCAAAGGCCAACGGTGGCAGAGCTGCAGGCCAGGAAGATCCTGAGGTTTAACGAATACGTGGAAGTAACAGACGCTCAGGACTATGACCGGCGAGCGGATAAGCCGTGGACAAAGCTCACACCGGCTGACAAGGTAACTGGGAGCGTGAGCAGAGGAGCAAGATCAGGGGGTGTCGTGTGAACAGCATGAGCTGAGAGTTGCTCTGTTGCTTTTGCTTCACCTCTGCATCTTTCCCTCGGCCACCCCACCAGCCCCACCATCCCTTCAGCCCCGTGTCCTGCACACAGCCCCACTCCTCCCCCCTCTGCAGTGATCTGGAGCCCAAGGGGACAGGATTTGCAGGACTGAGCTGGCAGAGCAGTGGGGGCTGCCCAGCTCTCAGTGTGGGGCAGATTAAATTAGTCTGGTGTGGATGGGCTGTGAAAGACTGGGCTGGCTGCTGCAGTCTGAGCTCTTCCCTTCACCCAAGGAACTGTGAGCTCTGTGCTCAAACCTGCTTTGAACTCATCCTCTGAGTAGAGGGTGGAGATCTGCAACCTTCTTTTGCCCTATCTGAGCTCCCTTGAGATGGGGGACAGGGTGGTGTGGGTGTGCCTGAGCAGGAGATAACGATCGCTCTCCCTCTTTGTGCAGGCTGCCATCCGGAAGGAGCTGAATGAGTTTAAGAGCTGTGAAATGGAAGTCCATGAGGACAGCAAGCAGTTCACGAGGTGAGAGAGTGACTCACAGTTTCAGCTGTGCTGCAGGGGAAATACCAGGAGGCAGATGTTAACCTTAGAAAAATGACCCGATGGCAGTTGGAGATTTAATGTCCCTGTCTGCCTGCAGTGGTGGTGGTGGTGGTGGTGGTGCGTGACTGGAGGAGTAGGAGACGGCACTGGGTTGTTTTTCCTTCAACTGGGGCTTCCATACTGGAAACCATCAGTGGGTGGTTTGGGGTGTATCTGAAACCAGTGCGAGCTGGCAGCTGCAGCGTGTTTCTGGGACTAGAGACATGGGTGAGGTGTGCATGGTAGTCAACTCTGCTGTTGGCTAGGAGATAGCTTGTGGATGATAGCCCAAGAGATTCTTTCTGCCTCAACTGCTGCTGTGTGTGGCTGTTTCACAGAATCATTTAGGTTGGAAAAGACCACAGAATCACAGAATTATTGAGGCTGGAGAAGCCTTCTGAGCTCATCCAGCCCAGCCCTGGACCTAACATCACCCCAGCGGCCACACCAGGGCACTAAGGGCCACAGCCAGGCTGTCCTTCAACACCTCCAGGGATGGGGACTCTGCCACTGCCCTGGGCAGTCCATTCTAGGGTCTGATCCCCCTTTCCATGAGGAAGGGCTTCCTAACATCCAACCTAACCAGCCCTGGAGCTAGTTGCCTGGGAGAAGAGTCCACCCTCCACCTGACTACAAGGAGTTGCAGAGAGGCAGAAGGTGCCCTCTAGGTCTCCTCCAGGCTAAACACCTCCAGCTCCCTCCCCCTCTCCTCATCAGACTTCCCCTACAGTCCCTTCCCCAGCCTTATGGTTCCTCTGGACCCACTCCCAGCCCCTTAATCTCTTTGGTGAATTAAGGGACCCAGAACTACCCCCTGTACTTGAGGGGAGGCCTCCCCAGTACCCAGTCCAGGGGGAGAATTACGTCCCTAGTCCTGCTGGTCAGACTATTCCTAATACAGGCCAGGATGCCATTGGCCTTCCTGGCCACCTGAGCACCCTCCTGGCTCCTGTTCAGCTTTTACAGCACAGTACAAATAATTTTCTGTTAACAGCTTCACTGAGGGCTGAGAGTTCAGAGAGCGCTCGGTTTACTCTTTGCCCATCTGTAACTGTTTCCAGGACTGACACTGGGATTTCTCCCTTGGCTTTCAGGTACCATCGACCATAATCTTCCATAAAGGAAGCAAGAGACTGGAAGTCCTCTGCATCCTTCTCCTAGGCAATACAGTGAGGGTGAAACCTCGGCTCTTCCAAATTTTGCCTTCAAAACATATCCAGAAAAAAGGGCTTTCAGCCAGGGAAGGGGAGATGCTGTTGGAATGTAGCATTTCACTGGAACAAACTGGTCTGGAGTGCCACCAGGCTGCAACTGAACACTATACCTCGCGCAGCTCAGCAATACCCCCCTGCCCCAGCAACCAGCATCCCCACCAGGAGACCGTGCACAACAGAGCATCCCCCAGCTCCCCTTTCTGAGCCCGGACCAGCCTCCTTCTCAGCTGAACATAGTCCTTTTGGGGGACCTGCAACTCCTGCTGGGGGACTGCAACAACTCCTGGGGGGACTGAACTCCTTCTGGAAAGAATGCAACTCGTTTGGGGGGAAACGCAACTCCTTCATTTCCTCCTTGTTACCAAGAGGAGAGAGGGGGGCAATACAAAAAGGCAGCTCTAGCTGGGGGAAGCGAAGAGTGGCGAGCGGCTGTGCTGGGCAGCAGGGGTGTGTGTATATGAGCTGTGTACAGAGAACCCTGCACGGGTGCTGCCCTGGCAGACAGCTGTCCCTCGTCAGTGGAATGGTTTCGCTTGCGTCTCTCTCATGTCCTTAAATGTCCTGAATCACTACTGACCAACGGTTTGTTGTCCTGGAAGGGAATTGTATAGATATTAACAGAATGCTGCATCTTTATTTTTGGTTTGTTTTTGTAAAAAAATAGCCCAAATGAAACAAAAACAGCAAAAAAAAAAAAAAAAAAAAAAAAAAAAAAAAAGACAAAACAACCCCCACCACCATTCAAATGGAGAAAACATTCCCTCCCCACTCTCTCCCACATGCTGTGATGTTAAGAAATCTCGAGCTGTCTGGGCTCTGTTTAACAAATTCTTACAGAACCAGGGAAAAAAGATTACTGTTGCCTTTAAAAAACTTTTTAATTTGGGGAAGTTGTGAAATGAGTCCATTTTATTTTATTCTATTTTTTAATTTTATGTTTTATATTTTAATTTTGTTATTCCCTTTTTATTTTACTTTGTTATTTTATTTTGGTTTTATTTTTGGAAACTTTTTATTTTATGGGGTTTTTTTTGTTTTATGATTTTATTTCATTTTATTATCTTTTATTTTACTTTATTCTGTGATTTTGTGATTTTCTCATGGTTTCCCCTCAGATATGTTTTTTACTCTCCCAAACGAGGGGGAATTTTGCCTTTTTCACATTTTTACAGCTTAAAAAAACCTGCTGGAAACTGGATCATTTCACTGTGTGGCTGGAGGATAGGGGAAGGTTCCAGAAGTGCCCTTACATAAGGCCGTTCTTTCTTTTCCGAGCCAGAGCTCCTCTCCGTAGCTCCTCTCCATACCTCCTACCCTTGGGGTTTTGTACTGATCAGCGCGGTATTGGCCTCTGCTGCCTTCTGCCCCAACCCCAGCCCCGCTGTGCGATGCCACTTCACCTGGAGCAGGAAGGAGGAGGCCGTGGGGATGGAGAGAAAGACTCGCCTTGTCCCCAGCCCTGTGCCAATGCCCTCAGCCCCCGCCATGGGCCCTGCGTCTGGGTGCGGTGCGTGTGAGGTGGGGGGTGCCTCCTTCCTCAGCTTCCCCTGTACAGCAGCGCCTGCAGACTGGCCCATCGCAGTGTGTATCAGTCTCGTCATCCACAGATTTTAATTATTGAATAAAAGTATTTTAGGATGTTTTTTTAAACTGCTGTTGGAGCCCTTTGTTAACCGCTACGCGGGCCTGGGGGGGGGGGGCAAACCTTACTCAACACAAGATGGCGGCTCCCGCCTTGTCACTACGCACGCGCGAGCACCTAACCCAGCCCTCCCAGCGCAGCGCTCGCTCCGCCCCCCTAGTGCGCACGCGCGTCTGGGCCCGCCCCCTCTCGCTCTATAAATAGCGGGAGGCGGTGGTCCTCGGTCTCTTTCTTCGGCGGCTGTGGCGGTAGAGGTGAGTCTTCTGCAGAGCTTCTCTTTCCTTACTGTTTCCGTTTGCGACCCCTGGCTAGGTGCTGGCTTTTTAGGGGCTGATTCTGAGCTCACTGCGCTCGTGCTTTGGCGCAGTGGGCGCCTGCGAGCGGCTCTGGGTGTTGAGAGACACCCTGGGCTGCGCTGCTTTCAGCTTCCGCTCACTTTTATTTCCATTTTAATCCTCAGTGCTCCGCAGGCCCCGACTCTGTCTGCTCCCGCGCGTCTCAACGTGAGTATCGGCTGCGGGCTGAGTTCAGGGAGGGGAGCAGGGACACGCGTGTGGCTCTGCGGCCTTTGCCTAAGGGCCAACCCAACGTGGATATCCGGAGAAGTCGCTCTCTCCAGGCTCTGTCCGTGTGGCGCAAGGGAGCGTAGGCCTTCGGGCCCGTGACGTACGGTCCCCTTCCACGACGTTGGAGATCAAGCCGGGCCTCGAGTCTGCAGCCTGCATATTCCTACTGCTTCTCTGAGCCCTTGGGCCGTTACAGAGGAGACAAACCATGCAGGAAACAACTCTTCTATTCACAATAGCTGCGGGAGGGGGAGCTTGGGGAGGGCCACACGTGTCTGGCTGGCTGGCTGAGGGAAGAGGGGGAAGGGAAAAGCTCCTGAGCAATTAACTTAAAATAGTATTTATTTATTGTTTCTAGTTTGAAACTGAAAGCTTGAAGTGAGGAGCGCTGATTGAAAGGTAATTCAACATGAAAATCGAAATGTCCTTGGCTGCTGTTAATGCTTTAAATAAGCTTGAGCTATTTCTGAGTGGCTTAGGGAGGCTGAATTGGATTGGCTTAACGTAATTGACTTCTAGTGCAGTATGCGGGTGGTGGTTAATAGCGAAAGTGCAGCTGAAGCTCTCTTTAGCACCTAAGGTTTTGTAAAAAATCTAAGTGGGGCAAGAAGTTACTGAATCATAAAGGGAGGAGAATCCTTGGGGAAGTGGAGGTAAACTAGTTTGATTAACTTGTGTGATACAAGAATCGAGAGAAGGATGTGGAACAAGAGAAAATAGTAATGAAGTTGTTTTAGTCGCCTAGAATCGCTGATCATTCTGTTAGTTGGTCCCAGCAGAGTTTTTGCTTCCTCTGGGGCATCTGTAAGGAATGTGGGTGGGGGAGCACCGGGATAACACTGGGGGAAGGCACATGGCACCTTGATTAGAAGTGGAGATGTGAGGCTGAAGTTGACCTAGACTTACAGAGGGTAATTCTGTTTCTTCACTTGTTACAGGTACTGGTGACGAGTTGCAATTTGCTAATCAGAGAGGTTTACCTGTCCAGTGGGAAAGTGTAAGTATATTTGAGAGTAAGAGTCTAAATACTTGCAGATGGCCCGTTAAATATACTGCAGCCTCAATTCGCAGGAGGAGGCCTGTGCCTGGCAGCCCCGTGGGTGATGTAGCTGCTAAATCTTGGGGTAGAGTGAAAACGGTGCTTGGGACTGTGTGTGGGTGAGCTGTGCCCCACAAGAGTACATGGGTACATGAGCCTCTCCGAGAGTGTACCCTCGTGTCACAAAACCCCTGGGCAGAGGTGTGGGTACCCTGGCCCAGCACAGTGGAGCTTCCTTTGCAGTGGTCTCAACTGGGTGGGAGCCCCGGGGTGTGAGACCTAAACGTTGTTTCCTGTGTGATGTTGGCCACCCTGATACAAGCTGCTGTGGAAGATGTGATTTGATCTTCCACAGGGTGGGTGGGTGATTTGTGATTTCTGAGGGAAGCTGATTCTAGAGGGGTGGCTTGGGATGTCGGTGGAAGCAGTGACTTGTTCTGTGCTGCCTGAAATAACAGCTTTAAAGTGTTGGTTGACTGTAAACCTGTGCTTGGGTGCTGCGGAGATTGAATAAACTTCATTGTTGGGCTTGCTGTGCGTTTCTGTGTGAGTGATTAGTCCTGGAGTCTGCGATCCCAGACACTCCTGATTCCTCCTGATTGAGTCATGTGGGATGGCTGTGGTCTTCCATGTGTCCTCTGGACTGCAATGGGGAAAGACCTGAAGTCACTTATTTTTCCTGAGTGTCCTGGATGCCTCAGGACCAGGATCTGATTAAATTCTTCCTGGCTCCTGCTTCAAGAGTATAAGGGGACTTCCCGCTCAACTGGGGGTGGGGGGTGTGGAGGAGGCCACAGTGGTATGTAACCAGGGGTGGAGGTGGGTGAGGGAGTCTGCTATGAAAAAGGGGGGGCGGGGGGGCGCGTGTCCTGTGGGCGGCAGCATTCCCCAAAAAACCTGGAAGCCGAAGGAATGCAGCTTTTGGCTCTAAAGAGAATTGTGAGGAACAGAAGGTCTGAACATGCTGCAAATGGTCTCTAGAGGAGTGTTGTGAGGAGGAGATGGGAAGATGATTTTCAAGTAAATAGAACATTGGGCACAAACTGCCAAAGATCTGTCCTGGTTCCACTCCGTTGACGGCAGTAAGTCGAGTAGTTACTTCACCAGGGAATCTCTGCTGGAAGCTCTTTCGTGTTGTGAACAGGAGACTACTAATCCCCTGGCACAAAGACCAGCAGCTTCACTCGTGATCAGTGTGGAATCTTTCCACACTGGGGCGTTCCTGAGCTGGGGAGGGCGCTGCAGACAGCTCTGCTCAGAGTGGCTCAAATTGCTGCTGTGGAAAAATCCGGAGAGTAAATGATCACCCAACCCAGAGTCACCAGCCCTCCCCACCTACTCCGATTGTGAGGGTGGGTGGGTGTTTATCCTTGTTGCTTTCTGGAAGTTACCTATGTTCATGTTTTCTATCAAGCAGCCTGTTGGGTGGTTCTGGCTACCACCCCTGGGGGTGTTTGATTAATGATCTCTTGGCCGTTAACCCTTACTCTTCACTGCATCTCTTGTCAGGGTCAGAGCTAGGTGGGCAGTGAGCCAGGACTCAAGAGTAGGTTATTTATGCAGTGCTGAGGTCCATGGTGGCTTCATGGAAGCCTGTGCACGGTCCTGTGTCCTCCCTGCCTGCACTCTCCTGCCTACACTACCTGTCCTACCAGTCCTGCCTGTTCCACCTGCCCTGCCCGTGTTGCATATCTTGCTGGCCTACCTGCTGTGATTGCCCTGCCCTCCCCTGCCAGCTGCTGGCACTGCCTGACCTGCTTATACTGTCTGTGCTTACCCTGCCTGCATTGCACTGCCAGCCCTACTTTCCCTGCTCCTGCTGCCTGTTCTGCCTGCACTCCGCTGCACCCTCTGCCTGCAATGTCCTGTGTCTGACCCTGTGTGACCTGGCTGTGCTGCCTGCCCTGCTCAGCCTGCCCACACTGCCTGCACCTCCCTCATTAATGCTGATAACTATGGACAGGGAAGATGGAGCCCGGTTCTGCTCCGGGGTGTCCAGGGACAGGAGAAAGGGCAGCAGGGACAGAGTGGAGCAGAGGAGGTTCTGTGCAAACAGCAGGAGAAACTTTTCCCTGTGAGGGTGATAGAGCCCTGGCCCAGGCTGCCCAGAGAGGTTGTGGAGTCTCCTCTGGAGACTTTAAAAACTCCCTGGATGTTCCTGTGTGAGCTGTCCTAGGGGATCCTGCTCTGACAGAGGGGTTGGACGGAATGAACTCTAGAGGTCCCTTCCATCCCCAAACAGAATGTGATTCCCTCCCCCACACCGGTATCTCGGTACCTCCCTCCCTCTCCTGCCTGCACTGCCGACCGCCGGCCACCAGGGGCCGCTGGCCTTCACACATGCGCAGTGCTGCGTGGCCCGGCAGGAGGAGGTGAGAGCGGAGCCGCGCGGCGCCGGGGGGGCGGTTGAGGGGGGGTCTCCAGGTGGGGGCTCGAGGAGAGCCGTTGGGGGCGAGGAGGAGTGTCGGGGGCCCTGCCGGTACCGGCCCGTTACCCGCTCCCGTCCCTCTTGCCCGTCCAGCAGCAGAAGGTGGGAGGAGAGGCCCAGCCGGGCGGCGGGCCTGAGCGGGGCCACGTGGGGCTGCGCGGGGGATTCAAACGGCGGGTAGGGGCGGTGGAATAGTGGCCGTCAAGGGGGGCCTGAGGGGCCCTGGGGCCTGGACAGGGATCCGTTAAGCAGGCAATCCTGCGTGTTTCAACCTCTGGCTGCCCCGGCGGGGCTTCCGTGGGGTGTGGAAGAGGTGGGCCTCTGTGCTGGGGAGGCTGGGATGTTCCTTGGGTGAGGCTGGAGCACCCTGTGGGGGTGCTGAAGCATCCCAGGAGGTGCTGGAGCATCCCTGGGAGGGGGAAGAGGGGTGGGGTCGGAGCATTCGGCTGTGAGGGGGGTGTCAAAGCTGTGGAGTTTTTGGGACTGTGGATAAAACCTGCGAGGTAAAGCCCTGATGTTTTCCCCAAAATGGGAGCAGGATGGGAGTCCTCAAATCCTTGGTCACTGGGGTGAAGGAAGTGGAATGGAAAACCCCAAACAAGGGCCTGACAGCCTTGGGTGACTCCTGACAGGGTGTCTGTGCTGTTCCCATCCAGGGCAGGATGCCAGGCAAACGCCCTGCCAAGAGGAGCTCGGTGTTGAAAGAAGAAGATGTTGGGAAGAAGCTTAAAAGTAAGCAAAGAAAAATCCCTGGGAATTGCCCCTCGTTGTTCGTGGGGAGCAGCTTTCACTGAAGGGCTGTTCCTTGCCCCCCCAGCACTGTACTGATCTTTGAGTTTGTTGTCTTCCTTCTGTCCCCCTCCCAGTCAGCCACTCGTCCCACCATACACAGCCCGGGCTGGTGCTGACACTGGGGCAGGGTGATGTTGGCCAGCTGGGCCTTGGGGAGGACGTGGTGGAGAGGAAGAAGCCAGCCCTGGTGTCGCTGCCGGAGATGGTGGTGCAGGCGGAAGCCGGAGGGATGCACACTGTGTGCCTCAGCCAGACGGGAAAAGTGAGTGCACTAGGGAGCAGGTTGGGGTGTGGGGAGGGTGAATCTTCCCTTCACCACAAGCTCTGGGGTGCGAACAGGAAGGCAGATCCAGAACTTGTGCTACCCAGCCCCAGCCTTGGGGATAAATGTGGTGTCTGTGCTGTGCACCACAGAACTGAGGGGGTCAAAGGATGATTCACCCTCATGGGTCTCTGTCCCCCTGGCTTCACACTCAGCCTGTCTAGGTCCCATCTTAAGACTTCCCCTGCAGGGCTAGGTCTGACTCTGGGCTCCTCAGTCCAGCAGAGACATGGAGCTGGTGGAAGCGGGGACAGAGGAGGCCCCACAGATGCTGCCCTGGCGGTGGAACCCTCTGCTATGGAGCCAGACTGGGAGAGTTGAGGGGTTCAGCTAGAGAAGCTCCAGGGAGACCTTAATGTGGCCTTTCAGGGCTTAAAGGGACTGATAAGAGAGATGGGGATGGACTTTTCAGCAGGGGCTGCTGTGACAGGACCAGGGGTGATGGTTAAATGGAAGAGACAGGTGAGACAGAAGGAAGAAACTGTTGCTGCTGAGGGTGGGGAGGCCCTGTCCCAGGCTGCCCAGAATGCTGGGAGAAGCCCCATCCCTGGAACCATCCCAGGTCAGGTTGGACCTTGTGGCTCTGAGCAACCTGCTGTGGCTGGGGATGTCCCTGCTCACTGCAGGGGGTTGGACTGAAAAAGCTTTGAAGGTCTTTCCCAACCTGTCACAGGCTGCAGTCAGGTTGCCCACAAGACAAATGACAGACACTCTGTATTAACACAGGAGAGACACTTGTGTGTCTGCTGACAGCAACTTTAATGAAAACACTGATGATATGAAATCTGTACAAAACCAACACCAAACCCAGCCCCACTGCTGGCAATTCCATCACCATCATCCCTGAAGCAGATGCTGGGGAACTACCAGCCTGGGCTCAGCAGCAGACAGGGACCAGACACAGGAGCTGGGTTTGGGACTGAAGGCAGAGCAGACCGAGTCCCTGAATGACAGCTGTAACGGGAAGGAGGCAAAGAGGACAAGAGGAAAGGGCTGACCCTTGTGATCCCTTGGCTTTGTACACAGTGTGACAGCTATAGGATGGACATTTTTGGTCACTGTAGGGTCACTTGTCCTGTGTGCTCCTCCCTGCAGCTGCAGCCTCTCACCACTCCCCAGTGTGACACAGGATTTGGCCTCCACAGGAGCAAGTCTAAGCAAGAACCTTTCTGCATCTGAACCCCTGATGGTAAATAAACACTGAGTGTTGTCACTTGGAGCAGCCACTGGCTGCACAGACACCAGTGGCTGCAGAAAGTGCCGTCAGTTAGAGGAGACCAAACTGAGATGTGAAATCATAGACTGGCTCAGGTTGGAAGGGACCTGCAAAGGTCATCTAGTCCAACCCCTCTGCAGGGAGCAGGGACATCCTCAACCTGATCAGGTTGCCCAAAGCCTTATCCAGCCTCCCCTTGAATATCTCCAGAGATGGGGCCTCACCTCCCTCCCTGGGCAGCCTGTTCCAGTGTTCAACCCCTGTCCTGCTAAATCACTGAACAGAGTGAGTTCTGTCTGAACTCCAACCAAGACACTCCCCGAGCTGTTCTGTGCTCCTGACCAGCTCCCTCTTTATCTGCAGATCTACACCTTTGGCTGCAATGATGAAGGTGCCCTTGGGCGTGACACCTCGGCAGAAGGTTCTGAGACCACACCGGGGCTGGTGGAGCTGCAGGAGAAGGTGGTGCAGGTCTCTGCGGGTGACAGCCACACGGCAGCGCTGACAGACGACGGCAGGGTCTTTGTGTGGGGCTCCTTCCGGGTAGGTTGGCTTCTTGGACACTGGAAGTTCTGCTGATGGTTGCTGCTTCCGTGACTCATGTCTGTCTCTGTATGCAGGATAACAATGGGGTGATTGGTTTGCTGGAGCCCATGAAGATCAGTTCAGTTCCTGTGCTGCTCCAGCTCGATGAACCCATTGCTAAAATTGTCTCAGGTGAGCTTGGGGCACCCACAGGGCAGGGTTGTTGCATGGGGCTGTCACAACCCGCAGGAGGAGTTGAAGGTCCGGGAGGTCCGTGTCCTTTTTCTCCCTCTTGGCTGCTCTGACCCAGGTCCAAGGGTGTGCCTGCTCTTCTCTGGCTCCTGAGAGGACAGACCTTATGCCCCAATGATGTTAATATTTGACCCAATCTGATACCAAATGCTGCACAGGGCTGCCCCAAGCGTGGGGTCACAGCAGTTGCCTTCTGTTCATCCTCTTCTAGACATGAGGAGGCTGAGCAGAGCAACCAGGGAGCTTGTCCATGGTCAGGTGGGCTAGGGGGCCAGTTGTTCCCCTAAATCTTCCCAGAGAAACATTTGGAGTTTCCATTGGGCAACAGGGCTGAGGAAGAGGGAGATCCTGAGGTTTTAAGCTGGGCCAGAAGCTGGTGTCAGGGTATCCAGTGCAGTGAACCCTGCTGAATTCTGGACAGCTGGGGTTTACCTATGAGATCTCAGCCCCTGGATCTTGCAAAGTTCCTGCTTCATGTCTCTCCCTCATCTCCTTCCAGGGAATGACCACCTAGTGATGCTGACAGTGGACGGTGACCTCTTCACATGTGGCTGCGCCGAGCAGGGCCAGCTGGGCCGAGTCCCCAAGTTATTTGCCAACCAAGGAGGAAGGAAAGGGCTGCGTGAGTAGCAACTCATTGCTCAGAGGGGCACAGTCCCACATCCTTTAGCCCCAGGCTCTTTGCTTGGGGAGCAAACAAACCTGGTTTCCTCCCCCTGCTGCCCAGGGGTTGTGTGGAAATCGGTGGCTTTGGGTTCCGGGAGCTGGATCTAAGTGGGGGAGGTGAAGGGTGTCAGTCACTGCTCCCTGTGTGACACTGTGTCTCCTGCCTTCAGAGCACCTGCTGATCCCCCAGCCCGTTGTCGTCAGAGGCAAAGGCAACAAAGGCAAAGTTCGCTTCCAGGATGCCTTCTGCGGGGCCTACTTCACCTTTGCCATCACCAGGGAGGGCCACATCTATGGCTTCGGCCTCTCCAACTACCACCAGCTAGGTGAGCTCCCTCCAGACCTGCCTGCTCTGCTCTGGTTGTGGATTCCCCCCTCCCACGCTGCCCTGACCTGGTTGGGGGATGCCTGGGCAACCCTGGGTCCTGAACATCAAGTACCAGCTGGAGCTGGAAACTGGGGAGAGGGATCACCCTGGGTGATCCCGGCCCCTGCAACCAGATGGTTTGAGAAGATGTTTGATTTGGGGGGCTTGGGAGGGGGTTGGTCTGTGGCAGGGTGAGTCCCAGGGTGGGAGTGCTCACTGCTAGGCCCCCTGGGCTGGGAGCTGACATCTTTGGGTTTGTCTGTCCCACCCTGCAGGGACCCAGGGCACCGAGCCCTGCTTCTTCCCGCAGAACCTGACGTGCTTCAAGAACTCCACCAAGTCCTGGATCGGGTTCTCTGGTGGGCAGCACCACACGGTCTGCGTCGACTCGGAGGGTGAGCTCTGCTGGGCCAGGGAGGATTTCCCACTCCGTCATCCTGCCTGGGGAGGTCGTGGGGTGAGGGGGATGTGCTGGAGCTCCCCAAGTCCTCAGTGGTCAAGGGTGGTGTGAATTTGCCACAAAGGGCAGGGAGAATGGCAGGAGCTGGAATGGCCTTCTGGTACCTGAGGGGGCTGCTGGACAGCTGGAGAGGGAATCCAGCTTGGATGGGGCTCTGGGCACCCTGGTTTGGTGCCCATGGCAGGGGGTTGGCACTGGGTGAGCTCTGAGGTCCATTCCAACCCAACCCGGTTTGGGATTCTATGAATGTGGAGTCACTGGTGAGCTCTGCTCTCCCAGGCTCAATAGTCTGTCCAGACACTCATCCACCCAGTTGATTTTGGGGAGCTTAGAGGTCTCTGTCCCACCCTGGACCTCTTGCTTAAGGTTAGGGTGTGATAGGGAGGAGTGATGCTCCTCTAGGAGTTAGACTGAGGAACAAAGGGTCTGTCTGTGGCCTGCTGCTGGTTTCTGCCCTGCTTGAGCTCCTGTCCTGTCTGTGGTGCTGCAGGTAAAGCCTACAGCCTGGGCAGGGCAGAGTACGGCCGGCTGGGCCTCGGGGCAGGGGCAGAGGAGAAGAGCTCCCCTACTGCCATCCCGGGGCTCCCCAGCATCTCTTCTGTGGCCTGTGGCACATCGGTCGGCTACGCTGTCAGCAGGGACGGTGAGTGCCGGGGCCTCCAAAGGCTTGGGAATGTAATAACCACCCCTCCACACCTGCAGACCCTCTCATCTCTCCATCCATCCCTCCGTCTGTCCACCTGTCCCTCCCTCCACCCATCCTTCTCTCCCTCCCTGCCCCCATCCACCCATCCCAGTGCCCCCAGGATCCAACCAACCCCACACACTGCTGACTGGATCAGGACTGGAGCCAGGTCCTGGCAGCAGTCAACCACCAGGCCCAGGGGGCAGCTGGGCAGCAGCTGCTCAAATATTTTAGTGGCCCTTTGGCAGCAAAGCTGGTTCCAGAGTGTTGACCACAGTGGGGTCATTGTCCTGCTGGGCTCCTCCTTCTGGTGCTGGCAGTGCTTGTGTGGGGGACCTGCAGCTGTGGGAAGGGGGGTTTGTCCTGGGGCTGGTGGGTTGGTTTTGCTCCTGGGTGGGGGCAAAGCACTGCCTTAACTCTGTGGTGGAGGGTTGGCTGCTCCATCATCCCCTTCCCTGCTTGAAGTCAGGACTCTCCTCTGTTGCAGGACGGGCGTTTGCCTGGGGCATGGGCACCAACTACCAGCTGGGCACAGGGGAGGAGGACGACGTCTGGAGCCCTGTGGAGATGACGGGCAAACAGCTGGAGAACCGCACGGTGCTGGCCGTGTCCAGCGGTGGCCAACACACGGTGCTGCTGGTCAAGGACAAGGAGCAGAGTTGATGAAGCGGCACCTCGCAGCCAAGCCCAGCGGGATCAGGGACCTGCACACCCCCCATCCTTCCCCTCACCATCTTCCGTACTGAGTTGGGTGGCTGGTTTCTAGCTCTGGTGTTTGGGCAGGAGGCACCTGGAGCTGGGTCCCAGCAGGATCTGTGTGGCTGGAGCTCCTCAGGGATGATCATGCTGTGTCCCTGCAAGAGTGTGTCTTGTGTTCTCGTGGTGCCTGGTGCTCCCTCAGCTCCCTGGGGCGGATTCCAAGCAGATCCCAGTGCTGTGGCTGGATGGGGTTTCCACTTCTGTGGTTTCCTATTAACATTTCCTGGGAGGATACAGCTGAGAACCTTGTTCTTCACTGCACAAATAGGTTTGGGCCCTGGGCTGTCAAGGTCCCCACATTCCCGTTTTTGGGGGGCTCCTCCATCCCTATCACCTCAACATCTTTTGTCTCCAAGTTGGATTTTACTGCTGTCACCCACCAGAGGGGTCTCTGGGGTTTGGGGTGAGATCCCAGATGCGCAGAAACACTGCTGGGAGCTCTCCCACACCCAGTGCTGCAGGAAGGAGATGCTGCTGGGTGTCCAGGGGACTGTGAGGGTGAGAGGAAAGCTGCTGAGTGATGCCCAGCCTGAGCTGTGGCTGCTGAAAGAGGGAGCTCTTGCCTCGCCCCCATCACCAATTACAGATCTGAGCCAAAAATCCAGAGACCAGGAGCAGGTTCCCCTCTCCCTCCTGCCTGGAGCTGTGGCTTTTTGTAGTCATAGCCCCTCTCTTTTCCTTTGCCTTGGGAGTCCCAGCAAACCCCATTGCACTGGTGGGGAACTGTTTGGTAGTTACTTTATCTTCCCTTTGCTGAGGAAGGAGCTTCATTTGCTGTTGGGGTTGTGCTGAGAAGGCGACCAAAACCCATCTCTGCATCGAAGCGCTTGAAACCCCGGGACTGTCCCTTCGCTCTCAGTCCAGCTGGTCTTGCTCCTGGTGCCCATCCTAGCCCGTCTTCTCTTTCCAGCTCCCTGGACTGAGAAAAGGGGGTCTGTGATGGTTGAATTTTACATAAGTTACAGCAATAGCAGGGGGGAAAGGGTGTGGGGGGTTGGGGCTTGTACAAAGGTTCAGAATGGGGTTGTAGGGGGGTTTTTTTAAAAGAAAATGTAAAGTATTTTAGTTGATTTATTGAGAAGGAAAAAAGACCCAACAAACTCAACTGTAATCTTTTAACCTTTGGAATAAATTGAGTTTTGATAAGTGCTGGGTTTGCCTGGGGTCTGACCTGCCCTGCTCTGGGGTTTTAACCCCCCTTCTCTGGGTCTGAGCCCCTACCCTGGGGTCTGACCCCCCCCCAGCTCTAGGGTTTGAGTCTCTGCTTTGGGGTTTTAACCTCCCTGCTCTGGGTTCTGTTCCCCCTGCACTGGGGTCTGACCTCCCTGCTCTGGGATCTCAAGTCTGAAGGTAGCAGGGGCAGCCTGTGTCCCCTCCCTCCTGCCACCTTTTCCCATGAAGTTGTTGCCTTCCCATTCCTGAGGTGCCACGGGAGGTGGGAACCTTCTTTTAGAGGAATGAGGCCACCCTTGTGTGCTGTTGTGCTCCCAGTGTGACCACAGCCACCTACCCAGTGCGGTGGTGAGAGGTGGCCACGGGATGGCAGCAGAAGGTGCTGGGGGCTACTGGTCCACTGCACTTTGAGAAGTGGCATCAGGGAAAGAGAGAGAGCTCTGTGATGTGCAGTGGTCCTCACTGAACCTGGAAGGGGCTGCCCAGGGGGGTTGTGGAGTCTCCTTCTCTGGAGACATTTCAAAGCCACCTGGATGTGTTGCTGTGCTACTGGATCTAGGGGATCCTGCTGTGGTGGGGGGATTGGAGGGGATGAGGTCCCTTTTGAGGTCCCTTCCAATCCCTAAGGCTCTGTGATCCTGTGACTTGCTGTCCCTGCAGGCTGAGCCTCAGATGGTTGTTCCCTGATGTGAGAACCATCAGCCTCCATCTGACCCCCCCATCTCATGAAGCTGGGGCCAGCTACCTGCTGGGGGAATTCTTGTTGTCTTGGACCTGATTCTCAGCAACAAGCTCAGTCCTGGTCCCACAACCAGGACTGGGGGGGGGGGCGTCATGTGGGGTGTGGTTTATTTTCCTTCCAGGTTAAGGAACAACAGCCCCCCTGGAGCTGCTCTGCCACCCCATTTCCAAGCCCCTGATGGCTCAGAGCTGGGCTGGGCTCCAGTGGCTGCCTCTCGCAGCCTTCGCGCCCTTCGCGCCCTTCACTCCGAACCTCCCCGACCTATTTATAGCTGAGAAAGGCAGAGACTTAATAAAGGGAGACGTTGGGCTCCTCCGGCGTCGGGGTGATGCTGACGAGCCATGGTGGCTGCTGGGGTTGGGAGAGCAGCTTCCAGCTCCACACTGGGTTCGGATTCAGATGGGGATTGGCTATAAAGGGTTAAATTGCTTGTGGACCTGGGTTTGAGGTCTAGGAAATGGGAGGTGTGGGGTTTGATGTAAATCCTGGGTGCTGTGGATGTCTCCCCAAGAAGTTGAGGGCTCTGGAGCAGTGTCCTGCTGCTCAAACTCAACAGTAACTCACAGAATCATCAGGGTTGGAAAAGCCTTTGAGATCATCCAGTCCAACCACCCACCCTACAGCCCCCAGCTACTACCCCAACCCAGCTCCTGAAGATGAGTTCAGGAAGGACAACACTCACCCTGCTAAGAGCTGGAGCTCCCCAGGGGGGGAAGGGGATGGGCTGAGCGGCCGTGAAGGACCTCATGGGCCCAACCAGCCCAGCCTCATCCCTTCTCTGGCTGCTGGTCCCTGGGGCTGGGGACCCCAGTGGATCCAGCTCTGCTCCCAGCTCCCACCATCAGGTTGGGGCAGCAATTCCTGATCCCTCAGTCCCACCACTGGACAGTTTCATGATGGCCTGGGTTCTTCCTGGGCTTTGGGACCAGCTATGAGTTTCGTGATGCAAAGCGGAGCCAAGAAAAGCCGGTGCAAGGGGCTGAGATGGTTCTGGGGAGACCTCTCCTCAGGGTCTGGTGGCACCAAGGTCCCTCTGAACTGGGAGCTCCCCACAGACCCCACATCCCCAACGTCTTGAGAACCTCTAAGGGCAGCTGTCTTGGCCAGAGGCTGCTCTGACCCTTCTGGGGCAGGGATTGATCCCCTTCCTGCTGGTCCAGCCCAACCTCCACTTCCTTCCTGCAGTGCAAGCCAGGAACCCCCATCCCAGTGCTCCCAGTTGCTCCTCATTCCCTTAGCTTGAGCAAATGTTTGGGCAATGCCCCTGGTTTAGGCAATTTCTTGCAGAACTGGGCTGGTGGGACCATCCTGCATGGACCCCACAGTCCAGAGCAGATCCTGCTGGGAGCAATGGATCCTACTGGGAGTGATGGATCCTTCTGGGAGTGATGAATCCTGCTGGGATGAGTAGATCCTGCTGGGAGCAATGGATCCTACTGGGAGTGATGAATCCTGCTGGGAGCAATGGATCCTTCTGGGAGCAGTGGATCCTGCTGGGAGTAATGGATCCTGCTGGGAGTGATGGATCCTGCTGGGAGTAATGGATCCTACTGGGAGCAGTGAATCCTGCTGAGAGTGATGGATCCTGCTGGGAGTGATGGATCCTACTGGGAGCGATGGATCCCCTCCTCTGCTGCAGCTGAGAACAAAACCCCAGACCATTCCCAACAGGGATGGGATCATCCCCACCCACCCAGCTCCCGGGAAGTGGAAACCTGAGGGAGGGAGGGAGCTCTTTGTGTTTTCAAGAGAAGAGGGGAAAGCGGGGCCGGGAGAACAATTGAGTTTAAAATATTCGGAGCTGATGAATCAGCCGGTTGTCTTGGGAGCAGGAGTGACACTTGAATGGGAAGTTGCTGGGAACTGGGGGGAGGATGAGCCCCCGCACTGGGGGGAGAGGGTGGGTGATGGAAAACAACTTAATTGAAGAAAGGGAAACGTCTCATTAACGGGGTTTTGCACCAGTGGAACCAGGTGGTGCCAGTTTGGGGCAAAAAGAGGCAGAATTTGGGTTCTGTAGTGGGGCTGGGGGATCCTGGGCTGTGCTAAGGTGGAGGTTTCCCATCACGGGCACAGCCAGACCCTTTCCCACTGCTGGTGGGGGGGGNACTGGAGAGTCAGCACTGGAAGGGTCTGCACTGGGGAGTCTGCACTGGAAGAGTCTGTACTGGAGGATCTGTACTGGGAGGTCTATACTGGATGATCTGTACCAAATAGTCTGCTCTGGGGGGGGTCTGTACTGGAAGGTCTACACTGAGGTGTCTGTACTGGATGGTCTGTACTGGGGGGTCTGTACTGGAAGGTCTACACTGAGGGGTCTGTACTGGATGGTCTGTACTGGGGNAAAATATTCGGAGCTGATGAATCAGCCGGTTGTCTTGGGAGCAGGAGTGACACTTGAATGGGAAGTTGCTGGGAACTGGGGGGAGGATGAGCCCCCGCACTGGGGGGAGAGGGTGGGTGATGGAAAACAACTTAATTGAAGAAAGGGAAACGTCTCATTAACGGGGTTTTGCACCAGTGGAACCAGGTGGTGCCAGTTTGGGGCAAAAAGAGGCAGAATTTGGGTTCTGTAGTGGGGCTGGGGGATCCTGGGCTGTGCTAAGGTGGAGGTTTCCCATCACGGGCACAGCCAGACCCTTTCCCACTGCTGGTGGGGGGGGGTCCCAGTTAGTGCCTCTGACCCCACACAGCCAGTCCCCATCTGCTGGGTGAGGGGCTTTTAACCCACAGACAAAAGATGGGAACTGAAGGATTTGGGGTGGGGGCAGAGCTCTGGGGGTTTGGGGCTCTTTTGTCTCCAGAACAGAAGCACTTTGTGGGGTGTTCGGGGTTGGGGTTTTTCCTGGCTTTGAAGAAGTTGCTTTTTTGGAAGCAAAAAGCTCAACCCGGGCAGCATCTGCTGGGNAGTCTGCACTGGGGGGGGGTCTACACTGGAGGGTCCTCAAGCCCAGGAGTGAGTTGGGTCACTGCACCAGATGGTCTCACACCCCAGAGACCTGTCATTACAGCTGGGGAATCTGTCCAGTATATCCCAGTATACCCAGGGTGTGCAGTGGTCTGCTGTCTGCTGCAGCTCCCAGCAGAGGAGCCTGTTGGGTCTCCTGGGGATGACAACTGGGTAGAAATGGAGACGGGTGGAGCTCTGTGCCCCCTCCTCAGGCTGCCAAAGCGCTGCTGCTTCTGCCGTAACAGAGTAAAAATAGCGGCTGAGGAAGCCCTCGGGACTGCGGATCGGAAGCCCCGCGGGACCCTCACCCGCCCCCCGAGAGCTGCTCCCTGGGCTCGGCCAGTCCCTCCCAGTCCCATTTGCGCAGGGACTGACCCAGCTCCAGCGGAGCAGAAGTTATCGCAGGGAAGGAGCAGGGAGAGACATGACAGAGCCCAACTAATTGTTCGCAGAGGGTTTTTTTCCCTCTCGAAATGATGACTCAGCAGTCACGCAGCCTCTCGTCGGGGCTGAGAGCCCAGAGCCAAGCCCAGGCTGCTCCAGAGCCAAGCGGGGGTGTGGGAGAGCCGGCCGGGACAGCCCCCTTGCCTCATTTCCATGGCCAGTAGTGTTGCAGTTATTAGCAATAATGCTATCATTAATAATCATAACACAATAATTAATAGTAACGCAATCATCAATAATGCCATCATTAATAATGATGCAAAAATTACAATAATTAATAATGATGCAAAATATACAATAATTAATAACGATGTAATAATAATGCAATCATTAATAAGGGTGCGTTAATTAATAATTATGCCATAATCAGTAATAATGCCATAATTAATCAGAACGCAATAATTGACAATAATGTCCCAATCAAAACGATTAATAATGCAATAATAAATAATAATGCCATAATTATTAATAATCACTAATAAATGTTACTGTAATGATCAAAACTAGCTATAATAATGCTATAATCAATAATAATGCCATAATTAATATTAATCCAATAATTAATAATGCAATTCGTATTGATAATGCATTAATCGATAGTAAGGCAGTAATTAATAATTATTGATAATGCATGAATCGACACTGCTGCAATGATTAATAATGAGGCAATAATCAATAATAATGCGGCGATTATTAATGACTTAATAATGACGCAATAGTTAATAGTGACGCGCTAATCAATACTACTGCCCTTCACTCCCAACGCGGCCCCAAGCTGCGGCGCAGACAAAGAGCCCAGCGGCCCCCCCGACACCCCCTCCTGCAGGAGCAGAGGCGGCTGCGCCGGCCCTCGTTAGCTGCTGGATTAATTAAGATGCAACCGAATTCAACCAGCCAGGGAGCGGGGTTGGTTATCGGGCTGCAGACTCTGTCCCAGCAAGGTGCGGTGGCAGCTGCATTGGCCACTGGGCTGGCTGCTGGTTTAACTGGGCTGTGAAACCGCCGGAGCGGCTGCCCGGGTTGGTTTTGCCGGGGGTGCGGGGGCTGGGTGATGCCCCCAGCTCCGGGCACTTGGCATCTCCATCCAGCCCAGAGGCTGTGGATGCTTTTGGGATCTCACAGACCCCCAGAACCGCCGGGCGGAGGGGGTGACCGGCTCTGAAACCCCCCCAGCCTGGGCAGAGCTAGAGGCTCCGTCACCCCTTCCCGTTGCGTTTCCCCTACATCCTCATTTGCATTTAGATTAGAGCTGGGATTTGGGCCGGGGCTGGAGCTGCTGGACTGCTCAGCCCGAACCCTCGATGCCCACTGGGGCGGGGCCGAGGCTGCTCCTTGTCGGGGTTTGCAAAATAGCCCAAGAGGAAGGGGCTCGGGGGCTCAAAAGTGGGGTTTGCCCTGCGTGGGTTTTAGGACTGGGATGCAGAGGCGGCTCCTCGCCCATCAAAGCCCAGATCGCTGCCCCCGATGGTCTCCGGTGCCTGGGAGACAAAGCAGAGCGGGATCCCGCTTCCCATCCCCGGGTTGTGTCCGAAAGCGCTGATCCTACACAGAAAAGCCAGCCAGAGCCCCAAATCTCGAGGGCTGCAGCTGGGAAGAAGCGGCTGAAGCACTTAGCGAGGTCCTGGCTGGTGCTGCCGGCCCCACAGGAGCCCAAACCCCATCACACACCCAGGAGCTGCTGTAGGGGAGGGTGGGATGGAAACCCTTTAGCTCCACAGAGCTGTGGGTACAGATCTATAGGTACGAGGGCTTGGGGTGCCCCTGAGCATCCCATACTCACAGATCTATAGGTACAAGGAGTTGGGGTGCCCCCTGAGCATCCCATACCCACAGGTCTATAGGTACAAGGAGTTGGGGTGCCCCCTGATAATCCCATACTCACAGACCTATAGATACAAGGAGTTGGGGTGCATCGAGAGCACCCCAGTTTCCACATGTGGACAGAGAGAAGCCCCCACCAGCATTTCCCTGGGTCAGGATTCAACCCCAGTCCCCCAGCCTGAACGAGGGGCTGGCAGAGTTGGATGTCAGGTGGGAAGGAGCTGGATGCGCCCCTGGGTGCTGCGGGAAGGGGTGGCTGGGTGATGTTTGGGTGTTGTCGCAGTGCTGCGGCATCGGCCGTCGGTGGCCCCATTTCCCCAGGAACACGGGAGTCACTTTCTAATTAATTCAGCAAATCCTGAGCTGGGAGCAGCCTGGATCCTTACGGGGTCCTGGGCTCCAAGCTCAACTGCTTTAAAAAATCATGACTCGAAGGCTCTTAACCCACTTTAAGGCGGTTGCAGGGGCATTGCCCAGCAGGCTGGGAACAGGCAGGTGGAAACTGGACCCCATGGGGATGGGAAGTGGGGTGGCTGAGGCTTTGTGGGGTGGCTGGGCTGCCCCTGCTGACCCACAGCCCCCAGCACTTGCAGCTCAGGCTCCTCCGGCACGATGGTGTGGAGATGCCCCATCTGTGGGTGATGGGTTCAGCTCCCCAGTCCCCCCCACTAGAGCACTGCCACCCATTCCACTGTGGTTGGAGATGTTTCTCTTCTTTGGGACTTTACCAGCCTTGCTGATGGGGTTGGTATTTTTGGGGGGCCATTGAGGCATCACTGATCCTGTGTCACCCCATTTTTGTGGTGTATCACTCAAACTGGAAGGACTGAGCTGGAATTCAGCTTCAGGATGGAGCCTGGAGTGAAACCAAAGATGCCCTGGTCCACAATGTGGGACATCCAGCCCTACAGGGACACCCACCCTACAGGGACACCAGAGGCTGGAGGGATGAAGGTGGGTCTCCAACCTCTCCTGGACACCTTAGTCTCTCCTCTCATGGGGCAGATACTCAACCTTGTGGGACACTGGGGGTTTTTCCCCCACTTCCTGCCCCAGAGCTGATCCCATTCACCCACCCCGATGCTCCATGAGCTCTGACTCCATCCATCCACCTGTGGAAAGGGAGTCCTGGGTGGGAGCTGGAGATGTCTGGGCTGAGTGAGAAGCTTTGTGAGGGCAGAGGCTTTGATGTCGACTGGTTTGAGATCCAAACAGACAATTCCACCTGATTTTGTTCCTTTGAAGGAGAAAATTGGTGGCAGCTGCCTCGTGGGCTCTGCCTTCCGAGCAGGGAGCTGCCGATTCCCACAGGCTCCGGAGAAAGTTGGGGCTGCTGGGGGGAGTTAATGGCCTTTATTGGGGAAAATTGATGCAGCTGGAAAAACCAGAGACGCAAGCCAGGCCCTTCATGCAGCCCATGAGCCCCAGGTGGACCCAGGCGCTTCCTCCAGCTCCATCAATTTGTCTGCTAAATGCTATTACTGCTCCCTCTGAGCCTCCTCATCCTCCTTCTCCTCCTCCCTGGGCTGTTGGACCTCCCAGTAGCATCCACAGAGCTGGGAAGGGGAGAGGGGGCTGCAGAGGAGGAATTTAGGGGGCAGGAGGATCCATCAGTCACAGTTTGGAGGTGGGTGACAGGTTCCAGAGGCCCATAGGCAGGGGCTCCTGCAGGATGAGTTTGTCTGAGGCTCCATCTGGGTGGATGCTGAGCACCAAGCCCCGAACCTCTCCCTGCCATGGGCTGTGGGTTCTGCCTCATCTCCCTCCTGGGGAATCATTCAGGGCTGGACCTGATGATCACAGAGGTCCTTTCCGACCTTGATGGTCCCGTGACGATGGTGGGGTGGAGGCTACTGGAAACAACCCCTGCCCAACCCTGTCCTCTCCTCTCAGGCTCTGCTGAAGGAAATCTGGGCAGAGCTGCTGCTGCTCATCCTTCACCCAGCAGGGAGGGGAGGGGGAGCCCCCCCAGTGCTGCCCGTTAGCCCCCCCCTAATTGCCTTAGCGCTGTGAGAAACTCCTCAAGTCCCAGCAAATTGCTCTGTTGATGAGATCCTTCTCGGGGCTTAATGTCCTTGGAGGCAGATGGGTGGCCAGTGGGTCCTGTCACCCTGATGGATGCAGGGCCAGGGGGATCCGGCGTCGGCACAGGGACACGGTGGGGAGCTGGGGGTGAGGTCCTGCTCTGCCCCCCAACCTGTCCCCATGCTCTTGTCCCTGCCCCCAGTGTGGGGGCTGTGGTCAGAGGTCTCTAAACAACATGGGGAGGACATCAGCAGGAGGAGATCATCCATGGGGCAGCCCCAGTTTGAAGGGCTCCAGTGAAAGGTCTGTGCTGGGTGCAGAGCTCTGTGCTCAGTGTCTCTGGAGCAGCTTCATCGTCTCTTCCCATCTCTGGCTGCTGTCTGGACTCTGCTCAGAGGAGGTGGAGTGAGGCCCCACATCGTGGGGAAGTCCCCTTCACCCATGGGGGTGCTTCCCCTCTTGCGACGGGCTGTGGTGCCACCTTTGGGGTGGCCACCGCCATCCCAGTATCCCAGGACATGGTGGCCATGGGACAACGTTGCCTCTTGTGTTGGTCCTCACCCCACAGCACTTGGTGAGTCCTGACCCTCCCACCCCTGCTTCTCCAGGACGGGGGAGAACAAAGTCCTCGCAGTCCCTCACTGCCAAAAACCCATCGGGGCCACTGAGCAGCCCCCTGGGGCCACCTAGAGCTCCGTGGTGGTGACCTGGGTCACTTCAGAGCGCAGGTCATCCCCTGCGCGGCCTCGGCAGCCCCGCCGGAGGCTGCCCGCGCCTAGTCATGCCGGCTTGGTGGGCGCTTCGGGCGGCGGGGTGCAGGTGGAGATGCGCTCCCGCGTGGTGGTCCGGGCGCGGGAGAAGCCGCTGGGGTCCCCGCGGGAGCGGAAGGGCAGGCAAAACTCTCGGAAGCACCTCTTGAAGTTTTCATCCAGGAAGGCGTAAAGGACGGGGTTGAGGCTGCTGTTGGTGTAACCCAGGGCGATGCAGAAGTGCAGGCTGGCCACCACGTAGGGGTTCTTCTTGTCGATGTCCACCAGTGTCCAGACGATGACGAAGATGTGGATGGGGGTCCAGCAGATGATGAAGGCTGCCACCACCACCAGCACCATGCGGGTGATGCGCCGCAGGTTGCGGTCCTTCTCCTTGGAGCCCGAGAGGAGGCGGACACTCTTGAGGCGAAGGATCATCAGCCCGTAGCAGATGGTGATGACCAAGATGGGCACCATGAAGGCAAAGATGAAGACGCAGATCTTGGTCACCGTGTCCCAGTAGATGGGAGGGTCGGGGAACTGGAGGGTGCACAGCACCATCCCATCTGCGGGAGAGAGGACTAGCTTAGAGAGGCTCCTGTGGCCGTGCTGAGTCCTGGCTGGGCCATCCATGCTGGTTAGAAGCACAAGGAGATGCCCACCTTGCCAGCTCTTTGCAGCCATGGCCCAGCAGCCACCAGCCCTGGGTGCAGTGACCCAGCAGCTCATTCTCTCTAGAACCTCCTTGGCCACCCCCAACCCCAGTGGGGGACACACCTGTCCTCTCATCACCTTCTGTTGAAACCTACCCCTTTCCTCAGAGCTTTCCCAGTATGGACCAGCTGGGGACTCTACAGTCCTACTGGGGATGCTTCTAGGAGCCGGGGACAGGCACTGGTTGAACTGGGGGATGGGGAAAGGACAACTTCTGGAAGTTTCCAACCCCTGCAGCCAACATAGGAAGTAACATGATGGTGATGTTCTGGGCACCAGTGAGGCCTCCCATCAAGTACTGGGGGCAGTGGTGGGCCCCTCACTTCCAGAAAGAGATGGAGGGGCTGGAGCAGGTCCAGAGGAGCAACGAGACTGGGGAAGGGACTGAAGGGAAAGGCTGATGGGGGCAGGCTGAGGGAGCTGGGGGTGTTGAGCCTGGAGAAGGGGAGACTCAGGGGGGACCTTCTCCCTCTCTCCAGCTCCCTGAAGGGAGGTTGTAGTCAGGTGGAGGTCAGGCTCTTCCCCCAGGCAACCAGCACCAGGACAAGGCAGCAGGGCCTGAAGCTGCCAGGAGAGGGTTAGGTTGGATGTTAGGGAGCCCTTCCTCATGGAAAGGGTGATGAGAGCCTGGAATAGGCTGCCCAGGGCAGTGGTGGAGTCCCCATCCCTGGAGGTGTTGAAGGCCAGCCTGGCTGTGGCCCTTAGTGCCCTGGTGTGGCTGCTGGGGTGATGTTAGGTCCTGGGCTGGGCTGGCTGAGCTCAGAGGGCTTCTCCAGCCTCAATCATTCTGTGATGTCTCCACAGCAGGACCTGCCTATGGACCCATCACTGCTACAAGACCAGTTACCCTGGGCTGGCCGGTTGGGCCAGGAAGGGACCTTTGGACTCTCCCCTAGAAGCCACTTGCCTTTTGTCTTGGTGACAGCCATGACCATGATGGGGACCCCGATGAGGGATGAGAGCACCCAGATGCAGACATTGATGATCTTGGCCTTGGCTGGCGTGCGGAAGTCCAGGGCCTTGACCGGGTGGCACACGGCGACGTAGCGGTCCACGCTCATCATGGTGAGGGTGAAGATACTGGTGAACATGTTGTAGTAGTCAATGGAGAGCACCAGCTTGCAGAGCAGCTCCCCGAAGGGCCAGGTCTCCATCAGGTACTTGGCGCTCTGGAAGGGCAGGGTGCTGGTGGCCAGTGCGTCGGCCAGGGCCAGGTTGAAGATGTAGATGTTGGTGGCTGTTTTCATCTTGGTGTACCTGGAGGGACAGAACGGGGCTCTTACAGCAGCTCAGAGCAGGCTGATCGTGGCCAGGGATGAGTGGGCACCCTTCATATGAGGAGAAGGAGTGGGCACAGCCTGGCTGTCCCTGGCCACTACCAAATTGCCACCAACCATAGGGGGCTTGAGGTCATGCTTGGGGCACAGTCTTCTGCAGCACTGATGTGCTCAGCACCTTTCCAGTTGGACCCGGGAGCCCAGTGGGAAAGTGAACCTGTTTGTTGGGGCTTTGGGGTGCTGACGTCCTGGTGCCTGAGCAAGGACCTGTAGAACACATCTGGGACCTGCAGAACAGGGCTGGGACCTGCAGAACACATCTGGAACCTGCAGAACACAAGTGGGACCTGCAGAAGGAGCTGACCGTCACCCCACTGGGCAGGTCCCACCTTTCCACGGCCCCTTTATTCAAAGGAACTCTGAGGCCATCTTCACTTGTCCCATTGCATCCGTATCCTTCCCTGAAGCAACTGCCCTCCATCTCCCCAAACCTCCTGTATCTGATTTTCCTCCCAGTAAATCCTCATTACCCAGCCTGCTGCCCTGCCCAGTTCACTTGCAGGAACTGGATCGATTCCCCCCGGAAAGAGGCCATCTGGAAGCTGCCCAATTAGCCAGCCTGGAGCTCCAGAGCCCACGGGGCAGCCTGGCCACCGCACGTGGCTTCGGGGCACGGTGCCGCTTCCCCCGGGGCATCCAGCCAGCTCTGCTCCTTGGCACATTCCAATAAGAGGAACAGGTGGTCCCCAGTGCCACAGCCCCTCCTGAAGGGGTGAGGCGTTGGCATGGTGGGTGCTGCGGGTGGTGGGGTCGGTGGATCTCCTTGGGGTATCCAGCCCTGATGCTTGACCCTAGTCTTGAGGGTCCCCAAAGGGTGATCTGCTGGGGTTGGGGTTCTGGGTTGTTCACTAGGCTGGAAGTCAAGGCTACATCAGCACCTCAAACTGGGATGGAAACCATTTGTAACTGGGAGAAAACTTACAAATCCCCATCGCTCAGAGCATCTTCATCAGCCCCAAGGTCAGGTAGAGGCTCCCTAATGAGTTAAGAGAAGGATTGGTTTGAGAAGCCCAGGCTCTGTTTGGGTGGAAGAGACCTTTAGGATCAAGTCTGACCTTCAACCCAGTATCTGTACTGGTGGGAGCATCCTTGGGGTGGGGTCTGACCCCAGGCAGAGCCGGGGCAGGACTCAGCCCTGGTCCATGGGGCTGATGAGGAGATAACTGGTGCCTCTCACAGCTGAACCTCATGGTGTCAGGGTAACAGGGTCAGGCAGGGTGAGGGCACCAGCATCTCCCACCTCAGCCAGCTGTGGCTCTGCTGGCTTTACTGGGGACCAGCAGAGCAGGTTGGGGCAGGAAAGAGGCTCCTGAGCTTGATGGCTCCATCAGTCCCCTTCACCCCATGGAATCACTAAGGTGGGAGGAGATCTCCAAGATCATCCAGTCCAACCAGTTCCCTGTCTCAGCAGGGTTGGGGAAGTGGGCAAGGACAGACTCACTGGGGTGCGGTGTGGGAAGAACTGGGAGATGGAAACCATTCCTAACTGGGGGGTGGAAACCATTCCTAACCGGGAGAAACCAGCAGCTTGGAGCAGCACAAGAGCTCTGACAGCTCCTCACTCACCCTGGCTGCAGCAGCAGCCCGTTGCCCAGGGGAGGGAAGAGCTGAGGTTCTCCCTTGCAAAGCCCTTTCATGTCCCCTCCAGTGTCAGTTCTCCCAGCACCAGTCTCACTCCCAGTTAACTAAAAAGTTGGGAAATGGTGGTTTTGTGGGGCTTTTGCCTCCTCTGGGCTGAAACAACCCGTTGGTTCTGGTATCACAATTCCCTGAGCTCTGCTGCTCCACTACAGCCATTTGGAGGATGGCTGGGATAAATGGGGTGGCTGTGATGATGGGATGACTGGGATAAATGGGATGATGACATGGTTAGGATGATGGGGATGGCTGGGATAATGGGGACAGCTGGGATACTGGGGATGATTGGAATGGTGGAGACAACTGGGATTGTGGGGTTGACTGGGATGATGGGATGGCTGGGATGATGGGGAGAACTGGGATGATGGGGATGATGGGGATGACTGGGAGGATGAAGACAACTGGGATTATGGGTTTGACTGGGACGATGGGGGTGATTGAGATGATGGGGGCAACTGGGATAACAGGGATTACTGAAATGATGGGAGTGACTGGAATGATCTGACCCTGAGAACTAGGATGTGGGGGCAGAACCAACCTCCTCCAGGACTGAGGGTTAGACCCACTGCGCAAGGTAGGGGGGGCCCATCCTGGTGACCCCCTTGCAGAGCCCCAGGCGAAGCTCCTGCTGCAGGGAAGAGGTTTCATTGGCCAAAGCAGAGCAAACAGTCCTCTTGCACTGATGGGGCTCCCCAGGCTGCCAACCCCACCGCAATTAAGCAGCAGCCTTGATTGGGAAGTTGAGCACTTGAACGAGACAAGCTGGAAGATGCTGGGTGGGAGGGGTGGAGGACGGGGAGCTGGCTGCTCTGTGCTCCAGCATCAACACACCCCCAGCTAGGAACCCCTCAGCTCTTCAGCCTCTTAGGGAAACCAGTCACTAAATGAGGGGAAATCCCCCTGTGAGGCTGCTGCACCCAGAAAAGGGCTGGGGGGGTGCTGATGGGCTCTGTGGGACCGTGGGCTCTCATCAGCCCCAGCTGGCAGCTGCAAACTGCTTCCAGAACTATTTCTGATGGTGTCTGGTGACACAGTGGGGATGGCAGAGCTGTGGGAGGGGGTTGGGAAGGCTGAGCTCCCCCCCCCCTACAATGTGGGGCTGATGTTTGGCTGCTCTTGGTTTTGGCTGTGCTCAGCTCTCTGAGGTGCTGGGTGCCCGTTTAGGGGCTTTGGGTGGGAGTGGGGTGCTGCTCCTGTCACACAGGGGCTCTGAGCATCCTCAGTGCTGCATCCTCAGGGAGTCCCAGGTCCCCAGACTCACAGGATGGGCTGCCCAGGCACCCAGGAGGTGACAGCAGAGGTGTCCCCATGGCCACAATGCCCCTCATCACTCGAGCAGCGAGGGCTGAGCCCAACCCATGAGCAAGGACATAGGTTTCCCCACTTTGGGTGTCCACAGCCCTCCCATCCCAGTTTATTCAACCCCTGGGAGATGGATTCAACTCCTGCATCAGCTGGTGGATTGGGAAATGGGGTGGGGGGAGCTGGAAATCACAGCAGTGGGATCCAGGGATGCCGTGGGGTCGGGCTCTCTGTAGCCTGGGTAGAGTTAAACAAGGAGGATGCAGTTTGCACATTGAAGCTCTCTCTGGAAAATGTCTTCCTGCCCTCCTTCTGCGGGAGCAGAACCAGCTGGAGGGGGGAACTGACAACCCCCATCCCTCACGGTGGTAGGGGACGTGTCCTGTGTCTGCAACAACCACCCTCACTCACCCAGGGTTTTATTCAAAGCTGCTTCAAGCCCCACTTAGGGTCGGGTAGGGTCAGCGAGTGACACCCCCATCCCACTACCCTCCACCCTTGGGGTGGGCTGGAGGCTGTTCATGACTCCCAGCAGAGCTCCCCAGGGCTGTGGGGAGCTGGGTACTGGAGTGATGGGCAGCCTGGGCGGGTTCCAGACTGGTTTCCTTCCCTCGGTGAGTCACCCGTGGAGTCGTGCGCAGGCAGTGCGGTGCCACGCTGGCCTCCAGTAACCGTCGCTGGGGTGCTGGGGGGACTGGGACTGGGTAAAAATGGAGGTTTGGGGGGTTCTGATTGAATCCAACCATGAGCTGTGGCTTGGCCACAGGGGGTCTGGTCCTCCTTGGGTTACAGCAGCCCCTGAAGTGATATGAGTTGGGATTTAGTCCATGAATCCTGTCCCACACCCCCAGCATGAAGCCCCACTCTGGCATGGGATGGGGTGCTGGGAAGCCCAGGCACCCACTGAGACCCCTGCTCCCTGCTGCCAGGCTGGAGCGGGTGCAGCCTCTGTGTTGTGATGGAGGTCCCAGCAGGGTCTGGGGGCCAGGGAGGGCTCTGCCAGCCCTGACTGCTGCCGGTGGTCCCATGGACTTGTTTTTATTGTCCCACATTAACCCATTTCACCCAGCTAGGACCAGCCAGCCTCGCAGACAAAAGGGCTGCTCACACGGGCAGAGAATTCTGCACCCCAGCACAGGCACCAGGCTGGGAAGGGCAGCACTTTTCTGGGACCCAAAAAGGGGGGGTTTGGGGTGCAGTGGCTTGTGCTGGAGTGCAGAGGGTTGGCAGAACCACCCCTTCCTCCCCCCCGCCCAGACAAAGCCCAGGTCCTGCTCCAGCACTTGCTTTCCCAAAGCGATGTTGGACAGAGTCAAGTGGGGGTCTGGGTCCCCCGGGATGTGAATGGGTCCCTGTGCTCATGTTGGGGAGCTGGGGGGCCAGCTCGGAGCAAAGTGAGCTGGGGCTGGGCAATGCGGGTTCCTGCTCTTTGTTAGAGAACAGCAGGAGCCAGGTGGCTGCGGGAGATGCCGACGGCACCAACACGAACTCGCTGCGGAGACTGGAACGGGCTGGGGTGGGGAATTCGCGCTCCGTGCTCCTCATCCCAGTGATGGAGTGGGGTGGATACCACTGGGATTCCACCAGCTTCTCCACTCAGGCTGCGGGGTGGGCGTGTGGGGTGGCAAACAGCTTCCCGCCTGTCCCAAACCACAGTGGGACCAGTCCTGTGGCTCCTCAATCCCACTGCTCCCCCCCGCACCAGGACCGGCATCTCGGGGCTACTAGCGTCGGGCTGTGTCCCCCAGCTTGGCCCTCCTTCCCTCCCAGGGCCAGCTCCCCACACTCCCCACACCCCCTTCTCACACGGGACCCCTCACTCACACACTCGTGTGCTCACTGCTCACAGTGCTCACACTCACTGCTCACACGGACATTGCACCCAGCTCGGTGCTACCTGGCGCAAACCCACCCTCACTCCTGCTGCCGCTGCCTCACCCCGAGTGCACACCCACCCCTGGTGCACACTCACTCCCAGTGCACAACCACCCCTGCTACTGTTTCACACCCACGGGAGACACATTCACCCCTGGTGCACACTCACTCCTGGTGCACACTCATATTGATCCTGGGGCACAGCCACTCCTGATTCACGCTCACCCTTGGTGCCATCCTGCATCTTGCACACGGTGCACACTGGCTCCTGGTGCTGTCTTAGCCCTGGTGCACACTCGTCCTGCTCCTGCTGCACACTCACCCCTGGTGCACAGGCACCCCTAGTGCTGCTTAACCCTTGGTGCTGTCACCCCTGGTGCACACTCGCTCCTGGTGCCACCCCACACCCACCACTGCTGCACTCGGTCTCTCCCCCGACCCCAAGTCTCACCACCCTCTCCCCGTGCCCTCTCCCCTCTCCCCCAGCCCCGCTCGCCGCGCAGGTTGCCCCCCTCTCACCTGACGATGCCGAACATGACAAGGACGTTGCCCAGCAGCCCCACCACGCAGACCACGGAGTACAGGGCGGTGATGACGATGGCGATAAGGATGGATGTGGCGTTCTTGGCCCGGGCTGGCCCCGTGTCGTTGGCCCCGGGGGTGGCCAGTGGTGGCCAGTCAGTGCCGTTGTTGCCCCAGGTGGTGCCGTTGTTGCCCCAGGTGGTGCCGTTATTGCCCCAGAGAGTGCCCGCAGCAGCCGCGGGTAGCCCCGTGGCCATCACCCCCGTGGGCAGCAGCTCCATGGCCCCCTCGGTGGCCCCGGCGGTCCCGCTCGGCACATCNCCACCCCAGCCCTGCACCCTTTCCATCCCCACGTCCCTACCTGCATCCCCCCGCATCCCTGTCTCTTCTCCCCACCTCCATCCCTGCCTTTTCCCCCGAGTCCCCGCCTGTCACCCCCTCCCCGGTCCCTGTCTGCATCCCCCCTCCCCCTCCCTGTCCACCCCCTCCCT
>VXBP01005777.1:306855-333336 GCA_013400115.1 Rhinopomastus cyanomelas
AGGGGGGCAGTGGGTTTGGGGAGAGGGAGGTTGTATCCCGGCGCTACGGCCGGTCGGGGTTTTCTTTGTCTGGAAGAAAAGGGAGGGGAGGGGGCAAAAAGCCTCTTGGTCCCCTAAACAAACCCGGGGCGGGGGGTCTTCAATCTCCCTCTCATCCCCATATGGGGGGTTCAGGGGGTGCTGGATGAATTTGGGGGATGCTGAGGAGCTCTGGGGGGACATTGCTTCAGGAGGGATGTTGTGGGGTGGGGGCTTGGGGGAGAGAATGGGTGGGGAGATACTATTGGTGGGGGACTNTTGAGAGATACTGGGGGTGTAAGAGAGATACTGGGGGGTAGGAGGGGTACTGGGGGATTAGAGTGATACTGAGGGGGTAGAAGGAATTTGGAGGGGTTAGGAGGGATGCTGCGGTGTTAGGAGGGATGTTGTGGGATTGGAAGGGATGCTGGGGGGGTAGAAGAGCTGCTGCATGGTGGAGGCGGGGCCATCAGCACCATGTGCTGGGCAGAGCAGGGCTTTTAGGATGCTGAGGGTCACCCTTATGCTCCTTAGGGCAGCTCCCTCCCACCCCGCAGGTCCCACCAAGCAAGAGCTCTCTTCTTCCTGGAGACCCAGCAGATGCAGAGGCTGTGGGGACCCATTCTGGGGTGTCTCAGCCTCCTCTTCCCTTTGGGGATGGATTTCGTTCATTGTCCTGTGCCCTGGGACAGAGCTGGCTCAGCCATGGGGTGGAGGGGTGCTTTGCTGCAATTTTGGGGTGTCTTTGGGACAGGAGGGACCCAGGACTGGTTCAGCCCAGTCTCTGTGCCACCATAAAACTCCTGCAGTGCTGAAGCATCCAGATATTTCATCAAGAGCCTCATAAAGCTGCCGAGGAGGGAATTAATAGCTTTTCATTCATCTGATGGCTCAGATGGTAAACAGCTCCTGGGCTGAGGACCGAGGATGTGCAGCAGGTTTCTGCCATCACTGAATGAGTGGGTTTGGTGGCAGCGGTCACTGGGGCGGGTATGGGCAGGAACTGGGAGCACTGGGCTGGTTTTCATGTAATTTATCGGCTTTGGGTCCTACACTCTGCATCCTCACGCGTTGCTCCAGCAAGGAGGCACCGGAAGCTCATGTGGGGCAGAGAGCTACGTCCTCCTCATGCATGTTCTTGGGGTTTAGACACCTTCCTGGGGTGACAACAGGCCCCCCGGGCCCGGAGCGAGGTGCCGGCTGTCTGCTGAGCGGAGCTGTGACGCAGCCCGGCTGCGGATGGCTCCCGGCGGGAGAGAAACGTCGGGTCAGGAAGTGTAAAAGAGCTTTTAGCGTTGGCTGAGGAGCTCTTTGGGAGAAGGCTCATCCCTTCGCTCCGCTCCCGGCACGGCCGGAGACCCCACACTGACCCTTTTTCTGAGGGGTTATGTGTGAAGGACTAATCATCCTGGCAGGTTCCAGCCAACACGTCCTCTCGGCTCAGCTCCGCCGTTTATTTGGGGGTTGGTTGGGCTTTTTTTTGTGTTTCAGCTGGAACGTTAAAAATAAACCCAGAGGATACAGAAACCAAATGGAAAATCTTCAAAGGGCTTCGCTGTTCAGCCGCCCGCTGCTGTCAAGATGGGCTGCTGCCTCTGCTGCGGGGAAACTGAGGCAGGGAGGTCAGCTCAGAGGGGAGAACCTCACAGAGCATCAAGGGCAGGAGGAGGGAAGCAGCGGCTCCTGTAAGCCCTGACCCCCACCGCTGGTGCTGGCCAGTCCCAGGGTGTCTGAACAGCCAGGATGTCCCTCTGCACCCCAGGGTTTCATCTTGGTTTGAGTCCCACTCTCCTGTGGGGGCTGCTGCTCCGTGAAAGTTCCCCATGGCACCACCTCAGCTCACAGTCCTTGGGTAAGGGGGGGATGGTGCCTGTCCCACCCCCTCTGGACATCCCCTGTGCTGTGGAGTTAAATCAACTCGAGGTGCTGAGAGCGATGACGGGGCTGTCAAGGAGGAAAATTCATGGTACCCAGCGATCCGGGCTCTATCCAGGGGGATTTACAGCCCCCGGCTGCTAACGGCAGCGGTTTCATTTACTCTGAGGCTGCACACTTGACAAAGTGTATTTCACAGTGGGAAGACCCTCTTTCCCACTGGAATTTATTGGTTTGAACAAAAAGGACCATAAAAACAACATTCAGGAGCCGTGAAGCTGCTCAGGCAGGAGCTGTGAATCTGCTCCAGCAGGGCACCAGTCCGAATCCATGGGAATCACTGGAGGTTAATGGAGAAGGATGCGGGGGGAGATGACTTCTTCCTCCCCAAGGATTTTTGAGAACTCAGGAGGATGCTGAAGGTCTCTGTGTGCTGCTCCCCTTGTCTTGCTGTTGCAAGAGGTGGTGCTGGGGCCACTGCCCACGGCGGCTTCTGGATGGGCTGGGAGTTGCTTTTGGCAAGAGGACCAGCCCCAGGTGATGGACGTGTGGGTTTTCCCTGGCTTGTAGGGGTGTCTGTGCTGGATTTTTGGGTCCCAGGATGCTCCACACTGAGGTCTTTTGCTTGTGCAGGGTTTTGCTTTTGAAGTACATACAGCCTGTCCCCAGAGCAGAGGAGCTGTAGCCTTCTGAGCATCTTCAAGGCCTCCTCTGACCCCGCTCCAACAGCTCCACATCCTTCTGGTGTTGGAGGCTCCAGAGCTGGATGCAGGACTCCAGGTGAGGTCTCACTGGGGCTGAGCAAGGCAGACAGCAACCTGGGCAGAGCTAAAATAGCTCCTGCTGCAGGGGGGTGCTGCAGTGATCAGGAGGAACAAGAAGCAGCAGGGAAGTGCCCAAAGGAACCTTGTGAAGCTGTCAGGTTGGGACTGAGCGTGGCCACACTGGAGTCACCACAGTCCACATAGACTACTTCGAGCACTCTGAGGAAGGGATGGGTGCTGGGACCATCAGCAGCCTCAGTGAGAGGCAAGGAGCAGGTTTTGTGGTGCTGGGAGTGATTCCATGTTTGGGACCCACACAGGAGTCCAACAAGCTGTCTGTCCATCCATCCATCCAACCATCCATCCAACTATCCCTCTCACATCCACCCCTCCTGCATCCATCCACCCATCCATCCCCTTATAAAAGTGAACACCACTCCTTCCTGATGGGCCTTGCCCAACCCTACCTGCTCCCTCTGAGCTCCCATTCTACTTCTTTAGGGCCTGATTCCCCCCATCCTACCCTTTTGGGATGGAAGGAGTGTGGTGGAGACCTCTGCATGGAGCCCAGAGCATGGAGCAGCAGGGATGGAGACAGAGTGGCACCTTTGAGGGGACCCTGGTTGCACCCAGCTCCCCTTGTTTGGGGTGTGGGCAGACTCCCACCCTGGGGAAACGCAGCAGCATCACCCTGCTCCCTTCATCTCAGAGATGTTCTGGGATTTGTCAGAAATGGAGTGAATGGACCAGCTGCTCCACGAGCATCACCCCAACCTCATCGGTACCCATCGAGCTGCAGGTCCAGGCTGCTCCCCCTTAGCTCCCTGGGGACTCATCCTTTCCCCTCCCTCCACTGACAGCTCGGGATAAATTTGCCTTGAAGAGGAAAATGGGCTGATTTGTGTGTTTTGTTTTCCCACGTCAACAGATCTGAGTGTTTTCATACCTTGCGGGGCAGCTGCCGGGAAAGAACAAAGCCCATCCGTCAGGGGAGTTAAAATTAGATGAGATTCCTCTCCGCCTCGCCACGCCACGCGGCTCAACCGCAGCGGCGAGGGGCGTTCGCCGCGCTGCTGCCTCCGTGCTGCGCCCCGTCACCCCGGGCAGGGCGCTGGGGCGGCCGCCGTGACACGGGCGGGCTCGGAGCCGGGTCCGGAGGTGATGCTGCAGCTGTTCCTGAGGTGTCTGCGGGGTGCGAGGGAGACTGTCCCTCTGGCTGGTCCCCATCACCCTGCTCCTGCCCTACAAATGCGGGGTGGCTGCAGCAGCTCGTTCACGCTGTTTCCTTACAAATGCCTCCAGACTGGTGACTTCATCCTCTTCCTTCATCCAACCTTGTGCCTGTAGCAGCGATGGGGACGGGGCCAGCGCACAGCTCACGGGCCCTGCCAGCCACCCCGAATGGAGACCTTACACCCCACCCCACCCCTGGGGGGGGACAGGAACCCTGTTCCCCCCAGTTCCTTGCTTAGGTAGGTGTTTTCACCCCACACCCCCTCCTTTTGTGCCGCCTCCAGCGGACAAGGGAGCATCGATAGGGAACAGGCAGCGCCTCCCTGGGTTTTGGGGAGCTGAGGGCCCCCGGCTGTCCCCGCTCCCGGCCAGGCTCTCCTCTCGGGGGTGGCAGCGCTGTTTTCCATGCGAGACGCGTCGGGAGCGTTAACAGGCAGTGAGTCATCGCAGAAACGAACCGTCTTGGGGCTGGAGCCGGGGCAGGATGCTGCTCCGAGCCAGAGCTGTGCTGCAGCAGCCCAGACTGGAGCTGCTGGTGGAGGGAGCCGATGGGAGCCGGAGCCCTGGCCTTCCCAAAGGGGCTGGGCTGTCCCTGGGATGTGGGGGCTGCGTGACCTGGTCCCTCTTGCCAGTTGGGACATGCTGGAGGGACAAGAGCAGACACACGTGCTGCACCACCAAGGGATGGAGATGCTCTTCGCAACTGGGTTTCCTAAGAGATCAAGGTCTGTTTGGCCATCCCTGCAGGTCTGATGGGGGATTTACTGTGCCAGCAGGAGTTAGACCTGGGTTAGAGCCCCTGCTTCACCTTCAGCCCCTGTGCCCATGGAGGAAGCAGTTTTCGTTCTCACCACAGACAGTATTCACTTGTTGTTGCAGGAGATGGTTTGGTGGCCATGGCTTGTAGGGTGGACAGTTGGGCTTGATCTTTAAGGTCTTTCCCAACCCCAATGATTCTATGATTCTATAATTCTGCAGCTTTTTAGCTCCCTGCCAGAGCACATGGGGTGGGGGGTGCTCCTGTCATGAGCCACAGTCCTGTGACCCCACCAGCACATCCACCGTGGGGCTGCTGCTGGGCCGTGCAGACACTGGGGTGTTCACCCCATGGATTCACTTTCCCCCTCTCTCCAAGGCTCTGCTGATGGGGAGGGACTGGGTGTCTTTGATGTTGTGAATTCAGGTCAGCACTACCCGCAGTCCTGCTGCTGTCGAGCTCTTCCCAGTCGCAGGGCGCAGCTCAGCTCCACTGGAGTCCTCCTCTCTGCTCCTTCCTGCTTCTCCAAACCAAACAATCACAAGATGAGGTAGGTTGGAAGGGGTACCCAAAGGCCAGCCAGTCCAACCCCATGACACCAAGCAGGGCCATCTCTCACAAGACCAGGCTGCCCAGAGCCCCAGCCAGAGTGACCTTGAATGGCTCTAGGGATGGGGCCTCCACTACCTCTCTGGGCAGCCTGTTCCAGGGATCCTCCACCCTCAGATTGAAGATCTTTTTCTCCCTGTCCAGCCTCACTCTGTCCTTCTCCAGCTTCAAACCATGACCCCTCATCCTATCGTTCCCTGCCCTTGGGAACAGTCTTCCTCAGCCTTCTGTCATCCCCTGGAATGTCACTAGAAGGTCCTCCTGGAGCCTTCTCCTCTTCAGGCTGAACAACCCCAACTGTCAACAACCCCAACCTGTCCACAGAGCAGAGGGTCTCCAGCCCTCTGACCCATAACCTTCTCCATGCTATTGAGGGGTGGGAAGATGGGATGTCCATGGGATGAGTTGGGTTGACATTGAGAGAGAAGAGAAAACCTCCTTTGAATGAAAACCCAGTGGAAAAGCTCAGGAGGGTTCAGCTAAGGTTTGTGGTTGGGCTGGAGGATGAAGATTTGGGTGGCTCAGGCCTGGAGGCTTCAGGAGCTGCAGGAGGAGCATCAGGCTCTCTGCGTCCCTGTCAGTCAGCCCCTGCAGAGCACTGAGATGTGAAGGTCAGGGGAGCTCTGGAGCTCCAGAGGTTTACAGAGTGTTTTATAGCAGTAATTAAGACTCTTGTCCTGGCTGACTGGCATCATCTCCTCACCGTGTGCCCAGCATGTCCTGCTGCAGCGTGGGCTTGCAGGGAGCAGATCCTGGAGCCACACTCCAGTTTGTGATGGGATCCTGGGAGGTTCTCCAGCAGGAGAACCAGCCTGCAGCATCTCTCATCTGCCTGGCTTGGTCTGGGATGTCAGAGATGGCATCAGAGTGGTGGTGATGGGATTCAATGACGGGGCCAAGTTCACTCTGAAACACTTAGTGAAGCTGGAGGAGTGGTTGACACCCCAACAAGCTCTGCTGCCACCCAGTGGGACCTGGACAGGCTGGAGGGTTGGGCAGGGAGACACTGAATGAGCTATAACCAGGGTAGTGTGGAGTCTGGGCAAGAACAACCCCAGGGACCAGTATAGGGTGGGGACTGACCTGTTGGAGAGCAGCAGAGGAGAAAGGGAGCTGGGGGTCCTGGTGGCCAGCAGGATGGCCAGGAGCCAGCAATGGGACCTTGAGACCAAGAAGGCCAATGTCACCCTGGGGTACATGAAAAGTGGGGTGGTTAGTAGAAGGAGAGAGGTTCTCCTCCCCCTCTACTCTGCCCTGGGCAGACCACATCTGGAATCTTGTGGCCAGTTGTGGGCTCCTCAGTTCCAGAAGAACACAGAGCTGCTGGAGAGACCCCAGCACAGAGCCACAGAGATGGTGGAGGGAGGGGAGCATCTCCCTGCTGAGGAAAGGCTGAGGGAGCTGGGGCTCTTTAGCTGGGAGACAAAGAGACAAAGGGGTGACCCCATGAGTGTTGATCAGTATAGAAAGGGTGGGTGTCAGGAGGATGGAGCCAGGCTCTGCTCAGGGGCACCCAGTGGTAGGACAAGGGGCAGTGGGTGTGAGCTGGAGCAGAGGAGGTTCAACATCAGTGTGAGAAGGACCTTCTTCCCAGTGAGGGTGCCAGAGCCCTGGAAGGGGCTGCCCAGGGGGGTTGTGGAGTCTCCTTCTCTGGAGATATTTCAAAGCCACCTGGACTGTTCCTGTGGGACTGGATCTAGGGGATCCTGCTGTGGTGGGGGGATTGGAGGGGATGATCTTTTGAGGTCACTTCCAATGCCCAAGCCTCTGTGATTCTGTGACTTTGACTGAGCTCTGAAGGGCTTGAGGCAGGATCAGCCAGAACCAAGCTGGACACAGGATGGGCCAGAGGCCAAGTAAAGCCCTTTGGTCACCAGGCAGCGACCCTGTTGCCACTCAGCTCACCTCTGGTTTGTCCACGCTGGATCTCCAGCAGAAGGTCCGACCACATCGCTTGTTGGTTGGATGGTTTCTTTGGAAACCCTCCACACCAGGAGGCACCTCAGCCGCAGGCTACCTCGCATGCTGGAGTGAGGACTTGCCCTGCTTCTCACGGTGATTCTTGTGCCTTCTCCTTTCCTGGGAGCTGTGAGTGTGTGAGAACCTGCAGAGGAACAGGAGACAAGAACCTGTCCCCAAGTCTTCAGAGAAGGCTGGTGGACCTTCCCACCCTCCCTGGAGCAGCAGAAGACACGGAACAGCGCTCAGGCTGGTGCCAGCCCTGCCCCAGCTGGGTTCCTCCTCCAACCCTTTGCCAGCACTGGGGATTCTGCTTTGCTTCGGTTCCCAGCCTGATAAAATCAGGTGCCCGCTGCCATCTGTCCTGCCTTGTCCCAGTGTCCTCAGGAGAGCTCCTGGGGTGGGCAGCACCTCCTCCATCCCACTGGGCACAGATGGTGGCTGCCCAAAGCCTCATTCTTCTGAGACAACCACCTGCCTCCCTCCCCACTGCTCATCCGTGGGGCAGAGCTTGTGTCGGTGTTCCCAGTCCATTAGCCAGCACTGGGAGCCTCTGGAGACTGGGGCTGGGGGGGGTTGGCACCGCTCCTGTTGTGATGTTAGCCAGGGAACAGTGAGTGGCACTGGGGAAAGGAGTGGGAATGCCAGCAAGCACTGGGCTGGGGGCCTTTGGGGGTGCTGGCACCCATGTTTTGGAGTTCACTAGCACAGAGGAGACACCCAGCAATATCTGAGCTGGGTTGGCTTAAACTGGGGGTGGGATCCCTTCAGAGACAGATGTTGGAGAAACCCCCTGGTGCTGTGAGAACATGGAAGCACCACCAAGGTCCCTAAAAGATGCTGGGCACCCCTGAACAGGTGCTTTGGCTGTGCCAGGGGGTCGTGCTGGTCCAGGGCTATCAGAGAGCAGGTAGGGGCTGGAGGAAGCGGAGCTGCTGCTCTCAGCCACTGCCTGTTCCTGCTTCCCTCAGCTTCAAAGGCAGCTCCCCCTCCTCCAGCCTGCAAACCCTGCACCAGCTCATCAGAGAAGGTGATTTTTCTCCCCCCGCACCCCAACCTTTTCTATTTCCTCCACAAAGGCACAAAAATCCCCCCCGGACCCCTCCTGCGTGTTGCAGGCTCTTCCTCCCACCCACTCTCACTCTTCCTCACCACAGCCATCAGGGCTCAGGGACAGAACGAGCTCCAGGCCACCAACCACATCCCTGTCCCCTTCCCTCCCGCTGCAACCTTGGGAAGACATTTGCAGGGAAGATGGGGGGGGGGGGGGTTTCCATCCAGCCAGCAGCTTGGGGCTGTTTGTTTTTGCTGGAGAGAAGCATCACAGGGCTGCAAACCTGTAGGGTCGCAGCTGGCCGGTCCCCGGGGAGCGGTCGGGCAGCCCAGCCTGCGGTTAACTACAGAGTAGGAATAAGGAGAAAATGGAAAGCTCTGGTTTAATGATGGGAGCAGCAAGGCTGCTGTGTCTCTCCGCTGCCCATCTAAATATAGAGCTGGATTTGCTAAAGACAAGATGCCATCATCCCCACTCAGGGCCAGGTGAAGCGGCTGGCAGCCAAACACGAGGGGTTTGCAGCCCTATTAAGTGACCAGTGGCTAATGAAACCCTTGGGATGGAGGAGAGTCTGCCCAGGGGTGTTTATTTATGGGACAGAGGAAAACAGGCTGCAAGCAGACTTTGTAAAATCCCAGTAGCCCTCATCCCCAGCTTTTTGAGGGGTGGTTGTGGTCGAGCCCTTGTCATTCCAGAGCCCAGAGGTAGCCCTGGCTCACAGAGGTGTTGGCTGAGGTAAAATGCAGATGACTGAGGGGACTGTTTGGGTTCTTAACCCACTTTTCTTGTGCACATGTGGCTGCACATGTCCCATGGTATGGCCACTGAGCAAAGGTGGTCCAGGGTGGTCTCAATCCCCGGGAGCTGGGGGCCCTCCTACCTCTGTCAGGGTAGCAACGTCCGTACGGATGTGTCTGAGCAGCCAGTAGATCCAGAGCTGCCAAGGGTGGAGGAAGGCAGAACCATGGAGTGTGTTAGGTTGGAAGGGACCCCCAAAGGGCATCCAGTCCAACCCCCAACACCAAGCAGGGCCATCTCTAACAAGACCAGGTTGCCCACAGCCCCAGCCAGCCTTACCTTCAATCCTTCCTGGGATGGGGCTTCTACTCTCTCTGGGCAGCCTGTTCCAGGGGTCCCCCACCCCCAGATTCAACAACTTTCTCCCTGTCCAGCCTCACTCTGCCCTTTTCCAGCTTCAAACCATGGCCCCTCATCCTATCATACCCCACCCTTGGGAACAGTCTTCCTCAACCTTCTGTCACCCCCTGGAAGGTCACTAGAAGGTCCCCTTGGAGCCTTCTCCTCTCCAAGCTGAACAGCCCCAACTCTCTCAGCCCACCCTCAGAGCATAGGGTCTCCAACCCTCCAACCCACAACCTTCTCCAAGCTGTTGCTCCAAACTGATTCCCCACTCCAGGATGGATATTTCCCACCAGCCTAATGGAGAAACCCATCCTCCTCCCTCCCTCAACAAGAAGCCAGGTGCCAGGGGGGGAAAAACCCACTAATGACTGCAACTTCATTAACGAGCCGAGCGCGTTCCCAGGCTGAGCGCTCCCGTTTCCCTGCTAAACGTCTGTCTCCTCGTCCACCCAACAGCCAGCAGCAGACCCCCTCCTCCGGGTGGCCTTGGGCCCAGAGCTGTGGGTGAGTGGGTGGCCAGGGGGACATGGATTGGTTTTTCTTTTCCAAGCTGTAGCCAAGAGAGCCCGTGAGCAGAACGATTGTTTTCCTCTCTCCTCCTGCTCCTACCTGTCTCCGTATCCAAGCAGAGGATCCTTGGAGGGCCGGGATGACTCACAGCAGTGGAAGGGCATTAACATGATTCCTCCCGGGGCTCTGCAGCTCCCATCACCGGGATTTTTTCTCTATTCAGAGCAGATCTCCTGCCTGAAGGAAACATCACGTTTACCTGCAGCAGGGCTGGGCAGAGGGAGCAGAGCCCCAGCATGGAGGAGGTCGCTCAGACACGGGGTGGCCTGGGATGGGAGTGTGGATGGCTCAGGATGGGGATGTGGGGTGGCTCAGGATGGGGATGGCTCAGGATGGAGATGGGGATGGAGATGGAGATGGGGATGGCTTGGGATGGAAACAGGTAGAGGATGGATCAGGATGGAGATGGGGTGCCTTGGGATGGGGATGGTTCAGGATGGAGGTAGGGAATGGTTCAGGATGGGGATGGGGACAGAGGTAGGGGATGACTCAGGATGGAGATGGGGATGGCTTGGAATGGGGATGGCTCAGGATGGAGATGGGGATGGCTTGGGATGGGGATGGTTCAGGACAGAGGTAAGGGATGGTTCAGGATGGAGACGGGGATGGAGATGGGGATGGCTTGGAATGGGGATGGCTCAGGATGAAGACAGGATGGATCAAGATGGAGATGGGCTTGGCTGAGGATGGAGCTAGGGCATGGGGATGGGGGACCAAGTGCCACAGTGCCACTGCCTCACCGATACCCACGTTTGCACACTGCCACCCGCCTCCCTGACACCACACCACTACCCCAACCCTGAGTTACCACCAGCGCTGAAGCAGGTCCCTCCCCAGCGCAGCCACCAGCAGCTCCATCACCCGTTTAGCCGCAGTCCTGGTGGCAGTTGACTCCCAGACTGCACCCTGTGCTGGGCCAGGCTGCTTTGCAGAGCGCAATTAATTAGCATTTGCTTCCCTGGCGCTTGCTGACCCTGCCAGAGTCGGCAGTAAATTGGCTGCTGTGGGTAATGGCTTTGCTCGGAGCGGCTGGCGGCGGTGGCACGGCTCCGGGGTAATCGCTCCGTTGCAGGACGAGCTATTTATATTTTTCATTTTGGAAAGACAAGGCGGCGCGTTGGAAGAATGTGGCCTCCAGTGCCAGCTGCTCTCAGCTTTCGGGCTCCTGGGGACCTTGGAGAACGGAGGAACAGACACGGCTGGGGGGAGCTGGAGCATGGGCACAGCCCCATCCTGGAGATCCAGGACACTGGTGCAGTCCCCAGAGAATCACAGGGTTGGAAGGACCTCCAAAGGGCATCCAGTCCAACCCTCTGACAACAAGCAGGGCCATCTCTAACAAGACCAGGTTGCCCACAGCCCCAGCCAGCCTGACCTTCAATGGCTCCAGTGATGGAGCCTCCACCCCTTCTCTGGGCAGCCTGTTCCAGGGATCCCCTACCCTCAGATGCAACAGCTCTTCCCTCCTGTCCATCCTCACTCTGCCCTTTTCCATCTTCAAACCATGACCCCTTGTCCTGTCGTTCCCTGCCCTTGGGAACATCCTTCCCCAGCCTTGTGACAGCCCCTGTCAGGGGTTGGAAGGTCCCTACAAGGCTCCCTGGAGGGAGCTAAAAGCTGTGGCAAGGCAGTGCTGAGGGACGGGCGTTAGTGAGGGCTGTTGGACTTGATGATCTTGAAGGTCTTCTCCAACCCACATGGTCCTGTGAGGCCAGGACCTGCTGGGACAATACAAAGCAGGTTGGAGAGATGCTCTGGAGATAACCTTAAACAAGAAAACCAGGGTTAGAAAACACTTGCCCTCTGCAGCACAGACCCTGCCTGGTGTCCATACGACGGGACGCAGAGGACTGGGAGATGGGAATGAGCCTCAAGCATCCAGCTCAGCACCCACCCGCCCCTCAGGCTCTCACCCTGGGTGCTCTGCTTAAACCTGGCTTGAATCCTGCTAATCCAGAGCACAGAACCGCTGCGGCTCAGCAGCTCTTCCTCGAGCTGCACGGCACTTCATTATATCACTCAAGATTAATCTGCAGCTCCTAATTGCCCAGCGCCCGAGAGCTCCTGGCAGGGAGAATAATCAGCGGCAGGCGAGGAAGCCAGGGTGGGATTTATGTCTTTGGGTCCCTTTTTTTTCCCCTCCTTAATATTTAGGTCGACTTAGAGATGTGGGGATGGGTCTGGGGGGAGCAGAGCAGGGACTTTATAGCATTTCTTGGGGTGTTTTTCCTGCTGTCTCCTCCATCCTGGCCCCAAGAGGGAAAAGCAGATGAATGTCAAGGAATAACTGGAGTTTGTAAGGGTTCAGTTCTGGTTGGGGGGTGGTTGGCTTTTAATGGGGCATCTTCACTTAGTTCTTCCTCCTCTCTCTTTCTAAGCTGAAGCGGGGGGGGGAACCCTCCCATCCCAAACCCAGTCTCTGCCAAGTTCTATGATTTTAGGGAGGCTGAGATCAAAGTGCTCTGCAGACTCAGCAAACCCCTTCATCCAGGAAACAAAAGGGCAAAGGGTTGGGGGATTTTTTCCCCCCCTTTGGAAAAGTATTGTCTGTAATTTTCCATGCCATGTGCTTCGGGTTTTTGGTCCAGTTCAGCCTCATTTAGTGCGTTTAAATCATCAAGAAGCCCAGGGGGAGGAGGAGGGATGATTTCCCATTTCCCTCCTATCGATTGCAAATGTTCAGGTGACAAATTAATGGGTTTTTTCCCCTTGTTTTGCAGGAGAAAAGGAAAAAAAACCCAAATAAACACCCAGGCAGGCCAACTCTGAGGCTCTGCTCTGAGTGTTTTGGCTTCTGGAGCTGTCTTGGGCCATCACTCTGTTCTTTTCTGAGCTGCTCCAAAGCAGCTGATGTCTCTCAGAACAAGAAAGGCAAAAGGCACCAGCCCAGTTCCCATCCCAGTCTGGAGCTGGAGGCAGCACTGGGATGCCCAGCAACAACTTTTCCCCCTGTTATAGTGGTGGTTGTGGGTCATCCAGTGGTTGCCCCATACACCCCTGCCTGGCTTCTCCAGGTATTAGGGACCCACCACCTCCCTGCATGGGGTGCTCAGGGGATCCAGCTCCAAATCCTCACACACCCCGTCATCACCTGCCCATTGGGTTCAGGAAAACCAGGGCTTTGGAATCGACACAAAAAGCCACCAAAAAAAAAAAGAGCCCTTCAACAGAGCAGCTTGAAAGGCTCCAACTGAGCTGCAGCAGATGTGCCCCCCCCCCAAAACCTTAGGGTCTCTGCTTTCATGTAGAATCAAGTCCAAGGCTGGAGCTGGGTCTTTTTGGCTCTAGAGGTATTGAGCAGCTGCTTTGGGGGTTGGGGAGTAACTGCTGCTGTCCCTGAGCTCAGCAATGCTCTGCTACACCCCTATATGGGGGGGCACAAAGAGTTTTCTGGGCTCCCCCAAAGTGCTCAGCACCCTCAGCATCACCCCTACCCTCCCCAAGCAACCCCAGAGCTGCATTTAGCTGCTTTTTAGACCAAATCACCTCAATTCCTGAGCAGAGCTGGTCCCTTCAGCAAGGTCCCATGGGTGCATCAAGGCAGCAATAGAGCTCTGCCCCACCAGAGTGGGTTTCCCAGCAGAGATGACTCCCACTGCTGTCAGCAGCAGATCAGTATCAGCTGTGGGGTTTGAGGGATGTTCCTACTGGGTATTTCCTTGTTGATTGACCAGCTCATGATGGAAGCACCTTCACATGGGGCTGGGGAATCTGCCCAGTCCGACCATATTAACAGCAAGTGAGGAGCTGGAGGTGTGGGAGTAACATCTGTCAGTCCTTCAGGGGATGAGCCCTGCAAACAGGAGCTCGGGCTAGTGGGGTTTGGGGGGTCTACTCACCTTGTGCACCCCTAGGATTTTATCATAGAATCCCAGACTGGTCTGGGTTGGAAGGGACCTTGAAGATCACCCAACCCTGTGCCAGGGGCAGCAACACCTCTCACCAGACCAGGGTGCCCAGAGCCCTATCCAACCTGGACTTGGGCACTTCCAGGGATGGAGCAGTCACAACCTCCCTGGCCAACCGCTTCCAGGATCTCAGCACCTTCCTTGTAAAGACTTTTCTCCTAAGGTCTGATCTAAATCTCCCCTCTTTTAGGTTGAACCTGGGAGGGGGATTGGACTAGATGATCTTTCAAGGTCCCTAATGATTCTGTGATTCTAAGAACCCATCCCCTTTGTCCCATCACTGGATCCTCTCGTAAGAAGTCCCTCTCCAGCTTTCCTGGAGCCTTTCAGGTACTGAAAGCAGCCCTAAGGTCCCCCCAGAGCCTCCTCTTCTCCAGGCTGAGTTGTCCCAACTCCCCCAGCCTGTCCCCATAGCAGACAGGCTCCAGCCCTCTGATGATACTTGTGGATCATCTTCTTCCCCACAGAGGCTGCAGATGCTTCCCTCAGGTGTCCCTCTGGCCTCCTTGGCCACACTGCTCTGGGGTTTGAAGGCAAATCCTTTCTGCAGGCACCTCTTCAGCCCTGCAGGGTCAGTTTAACCCATTTAATGCTCCTTTGTCATTGCCCACCACAGATCCAGGCAGCCCTGAAGGGGAAGACAGAGCAGGACACCATGAGGCTGAGCGCTGGCTGGGTGCACAGCAGCTCCTCTGATGCTGAGGAAGGAGCTGTGGCTGGGACAAGCTGCTGGTGACTGGAGAGGACAATCCCCAGGGCTCTGCAGTGGGATCGTTGCACAGAGCCTCCTGACATTTAGAGAGAGGGAAAACAAACCAGCTGATAAAGCCACCGATAAATATCACAGGGTGGTTCCAGGCACTCTGAGCCAGCGGGGTGGCTCAGGGGACATCAGAGACTGATGGCTGATTGTGGGGTGGCCCTAATGAGGGTCAGACTCCCGTCAAACAGAGCTCTTTGGTTCGTTCTTGAGTTGAGGGGGTCTGCCATGGCTCAGGTCAGGGGCTCATCTGCAAGTCCTGATGGCACAGGATGAGCACCACCATCACCATCACCATCACCATAGAAGGGTTTGGGTTGGAAGGGACCTTAAAGATCACTCAGTGCCAACCCCCTGCCATGGGCAGTGACACCTCTCACCAGACCTGTTGCCCACCTGGCCTTGGACACTATCAGGGATGGAGCAGCCACAACCTCCTTGGGCAACCTGTTCCAGGATATCAGCACCCTCTCAGGTGGAGAACCCTCAGGGAGGAACTTCCTCCTAATCCAACCTAAATCTCCTCTCTCTTCCAGCTTAAAGCCATTTCCCCTCATCCTGTCACTACAAACTCTGATATAAAGTCCTTCTTGATGCTTCTATGTTCCTCACCCCAGACTGCAAACTGGTCCATGTTGGGCTTTACTGGTGAGGGACATGCCCTTGGCCATCCTGGCACACACGAGTTATGATGCCACAGCCCCAGGTGGGAACAGGATTCTGATTAACTGGAAGATCTGGAGATGCTCCCTTGGGTCAGATGTAACCCCAAAACCTTACCAGCCTCCTGGGGTCTGGAGGGGCCTGACTCCTCCTTGGTGCTGCTGCCCAGGCTGGGGGGACCACAAGACCCTCATTGAGGGGTAAAGACCAGCATGGATCTGCATTCCTTTGGTTCTTTGCAAACCCAACTCCCCACCAGCCTCTCCACCCCTTTTGCAAGAAGCCCAGTGGAGCTGACAATCCCCCCCCAGAACCAAGGACCAGCCCTTGCAAGGTGGAAGAGTCAGGATCCAGCACTTCCCACTCCATCCCTGCACACAGGGACCCATCATCGAGCTTTGGGGGGCCAGTAAAGGGGGCTGGGGGGGGGTTAGTGAGGCATCGAGCAAGAGGATGGGGAAATGGGGTTGCCAAGGAAACCACTGAACAGCAAAGAGCTGATTTTTTTTGTCAAGGCTGCGGGGGAGAAGGGCAGCGGCGGAGAACCACGGCGCAGGCGAGCTGGGGGTGCGGGGGGCCGAACCCTGGGCAAACTGGGCTTGTGAAGCAGAATGGGGGTGTGCAGGTGTCTGTGGGTTGGGCTCTGTGCCTGAGGAATGGATTTCCCCCCTGGGGTGGCCCAGGGAGGCTGCTGGCTTGTCTCCATCTGTGGAGACACGGGGGAACTGGCCAAGGAGGGGCCGTGGGGTTGTGCATTAACACACAGAGGGGATTCATCATCTCACGGGACCCCTGAATCACTTGGGGTTGGACAGCACTTTGAAGACCATCAAGTTCAACCATTCCCCCAGGACCAGCGGGTCCCCACGAACCCCTGTCCCTCACTCCACATCTCCACAACCCCTGCCATGATGTTTCTCCCTGTCACGACCTGCTCAGACCCCTTTCCCAGACTGGACTGCCAGCAACCCAGGTCTAAATCCCCCCATTTCAGCCTTGTCCCACCCAAACACCCTGGGGACAGCACGGGAGCTCCAGTCCTACAAGCAACCACTGTGGGGCTGCCTGTCCTATGCTCCCCTCCTGCTCAAGGTCACCCCAATGTTTTATTCATCCCGCACAACCCACTTCAGCCCTTAACTGCAGCCTCACACACTTTGCAATGGTAAATAATTGCCTTGGAGGAGAATTAATGACTCGATCATGCTAACGAGCTCCGCAGCCCCCCAGGGGCTCAGGGGTGTCTGACCTTTCCCTGGGCTGCAGCACCCCCAGAGACTGAAGGGTCAGCACCCAGATTTGGGTGCAAAGTGCCCTGGGCCAGAGCCCAGGAGAAGAGTGGCCACACCTCGGCCCCAGGATGGACAAATGAATGATCCACCAATGCGGCAGCTCCGCCACCCTCCTCAGCTCCTGCCTGCTGTGGGCAGCACCCTCACACCCCCAACCCACATCCTCAGTCACCCTGACCTTACCTGCCTCCACCTGGAGCTGCTGAAGGACAGGCTCAGGGCCACAGGGCTCCATCCCACCCCCAAGAGTGGGAATCTCCCAGCCAGGTTTCCCTGGAAACCCCTCCCGGCTGTTGACCCCCTGCCATGGGACAGCCTTCAGCTCCCAAACCCAACTGGGGAGGTGCCTCAATTAAAGGTCTTTGACCACCAGGCAGATGATGGATGGGCTCTAGCCCAAGCTGGGAGCTGGTGGATAGAAGACAGGAGCTGGAGCTGGCCAGGGACTCTCAGAGGACCATGAGACTCGAGGTCCCAGTGTCCCTCCAGAAAGCAGCCGGTGCCACAGAACCAGTTCACACCTTTATTGCTCTAGCTGGAGGGTTTTCTCCCCACTCCTCTCCCCCCATCCCATCTTCTTCCCAGGGGACACAGTGTCCTCAAGCCAGGATGGATGGTCCACATGTCACAGGGCAGAGGGACATGGTGTTATCCCACCAGCACCCTGCAGCCGCTCCGTCTCCCTCCGTGTCGCCCCACTGAGGGCCCTTTGGTGAGGAAGAAGGTGTTTGGGATAAAACCTGGCCCTTTCCCACCCCTGACCCTCAGGACAGTGGCAAAGCCCCATGTCCACAGCACAAAGCCTCTCCTGTCCCTAAACCATCCAAGGGTAAGTTTGCCCAGGTCAGACCAGTCTCCCTTTGCAGGATACGTCTGTTCCCAGTGGGATCCCAGTGCACTCCAAGCAAAGGGCAGGTGTTTATGGGGAGGAACCACTTGACTTCACCAGGGTCTTCTCAAGCAAATCTGTTGCCAGATGCTGATCTCCAGGACATGTGGGGGAGCCCAGTGCAAGGAAACAGGTTGTAGGGACTGAGGTGTAGGGACTGGTGCCACCCATCATCCTCCACCCCCATCCTGCTGAAGCCATCAGAGCCTCTCGTCTCACTCCACGATCCCTCCAGCCCCACGGCCAAGTGCCCTCAGCAGAACTGCGGGAGAAGCAGAGCCCAGGACGGGCAGTGAGCCGTCATCCAGCACCACCTCAGGGGGTTCTGTCACCCCTCAGGACTGGGGGAGGTACACCCAGAGCCCCCCTGACTGGGCACAGACCTTCCAGCGGTTCCCACACTCGTTGCACAGCACGAACGTCGTCATGGGCTCGTCGGCACTGCGCGTCTGCACCTGGGACGGGGCAGGGGGCCGCATCAGACCCTCCAGCAGCCCCCACATCGGGGTCCCATGGGGAAAACGGGGGTCTCCATGGTCTATTTGGGACTGACCTGGTTGTAGGTGCAGTTCTTCTTCTTGCACTTGCCGCACTGGAAGAGGTCGGTGACGGTGCCACCCGTCTTGGCCATCTGGTGCTCGCGGATGGCTTCCTGGGTCATGGCGTTCCTCAGCTGCTTCAGCTCATCACTGGCCATCTCCTGCCACGGGCAGTGGTCCCACAGGGTCAGGGCAGCCATGGCTCTGCCCAGGATCTGGCAGCCAAGGGTGCAGCACCCTCCCCATCCTCTCCAGGAGCAGGGCTCATCCTGCTCTCTCTGCTTGCTGAGGGCTCCATCACCCCATCCTCCAGCCAGAGCTGCTGCCTGCAGGGACTCAGCTCCTCACCGGGGAACTGGGCAGCCAGGAGCCTCATGTGGGGACCCCAGCTGAGAAGGAGGAATGGGGACCTGTCTCCTGCCAATGTGGCATCTTGGTTCTTTGATGGGTTGGGGGGCTGCAGGGCTTTGAGGGGGCCAGGCAGTGCCTCCCTGCCCTCTTGCTGTGCCTGATGCTCCCCAAGCCCTAGCCAGCACCAGTATGGGGTGGGGAGATACAGGCACAAGCCCAGTGTGGACCCCACTAAGCCACTGGGCATCACCACAGCTTCCAAGAGCAGGGGCTGGTAGGGGTCTTCACCACCCTGCCGTGGACATGAAGAGCCATTCCTGCGCCCCCCACCCTGCTGCCCACCTCAGCAGTCATGCGGGCGATGAGGCTGGGTGGGATGGCCCCACACAGCACGTTCCTGCGCAGGCCGGGGTTCTTGGGGTCCTTCAGGTTGCTGATCCTGCTCCGCACCCGGTTGCGGTACTTCATGTCCGTGCTCTTCAGCTCCTGGAAGATATGTGGGGTCTGTCAAGGAATCAAGGAGGCAAGGTGGGGGGCTGCCAGTCCTGCTGCTGCCCTGGGTTTGGCTACCTGGGGGACTTCTCCCCCTCCTTGGGTTCAGGAGGATGAAGTACAGCTTGGGATGTGGGGAGGAAGCCACCTTTGCACTTCCCTGCTGTGACACCCATCAGGGCACTGGGACCATCACCAAGCCCTGTGCTGGGACAGGAGGGCCCTGCCACTGTGGCACAGCCTGGACATCATGATGGGCCAGGGCTGGCAGGGACATGGACACCCACAGCAGGTGGCAGGGGGATTGGATGAGATGATCTTTCAAGGTCTCTTCCAATCCCTAATGATCCTATGATTCTATGATTTTGGCTGGGTTTGGGGTTTACTTCCTCAGGACTCTGAGTAGAGGGGTTTGGGGGGACACACACACTAAGGCAGATGTCCAGGAGGTGCTCAGCGTCAGCATCAGCATCAGCCACCAACCAGGGTCTGGGCTCCCTCTGCAGGCAACGGGGGCAGCAGAGCCCATCATCGTCCCTGTCCCCGCTACCACTCCTGACCCCACATGTGTGTCCCAGCTGATGGAGCCTCAGGACCCTCAGACCCCCCCAAGGATATGGTCTTCAATCTCCGATGCCATCTTCTCACAGTTGACTCCAAACTCCTTGTAGTCATCTACAGAACAGAGATGCCAAGGGGTGACTTCCAGGGGTGAAGCCAGATGGGTCTCACCATGCGCCAAGAAAATCTCCCCCAAAAATATTCACTCTTCCCCCTCAGCTTGCTCCAACTCTAAAAACCCCATTTTGAACCTTACAAGAACCCCAACCCCAGACCCAACTCCTACTGAAGACCCTACAGCCCCTTGTCATTCATTTTGGGGTTCAGCACCAAGCTGGGCTGCAAGCACAGGGTGAGTTTGCTGCTGTAGGGCTGCAGGGGCCCCAGAATACGAAGGATTACTGTAGGGTTGCTCCTATTAGGGCTGCCCCATAGGAGAAACACCCCAGCCTGGGGTCCAGCACCCCCAGACCCACTCACCGTCCATGCGGAGGGCGGCCATCAGCATCTCGATGCACTTGTCCCTCACTGAGTCCCCTGTGAGGTAACAGGGGGCCAGGAGGCAGGGGCCAGGCGAGAAGGTGGGGCTGGTGGGGGTCCGTGGTGTCTCTGCTTTGGCCTTGCTGCTGTTGCCTCTGTGGGGTCACACAGGGAGGACAGGTGGGTCTTGGGGTCCTGGCACAGCCCCAAAGGACCTGCTAGGGGTCCTGGGGCAGGGGAAGGGGTCTCTCCTACCTTTCCTCCTTGTTATCACTGGAGTTCCTCCAGGAGCTGGTAGGAGCTGGTGAGGGACTGGTGCCCACGGAGGGTCTCCTGGGAGGGGACAGTGGGGTGACACCAAGGACTGGTGGCAGGACCTTGGGCACCAACACACTGATGTGTGAAGCCAGGGGAGGATTTGCTCCTCATGGCGAAAGTCCCAGAGGTAGGATGTGGGTTCCCAGCCATCTCTACCCTCCCCAGATGTGGGTCAGAGCATCTCACAGGGAGTCCCCAAAGCATCCCCAGGCTGCCCCTCCTTACCTCTCCCCTGATGGTCTCTTCTGTGGGGAGGAAGAGGAGGAGACCCCTGAGGTGCTGGAGGACCTTGAGTCAGCAGAGTCTCTCCTGGCAGGATGAGCCCCAGTCAGAAGATGGCAACACAATCATCACCAAGGTTGGAAAAGACCTTCAAGATCATCAAGTCCAACCGTCCACCCTACAACCCCCAGCCGCTAAGCCAGCTCCCCAAACACCCTGGCAGCCTGGTTGTTGAACCCTTCCAGGGATGGTGCCTCCACCCATGGGCATCCAAGGGCTCCCCACTCTTGCTGGGAAGAAGTTTTTCCTCTGATCCAACCTGACCCTCCCCTGGCACAACTGACCCCATTTCCTCTGGTCCTATTGCCAGTCCCTCAGGGAAGAGGCCAACCACCACCTCACTGCACCCTCCACTCAGGGAGCTGTAGAGAGCAGTGAGGTCTCCCCTCAGCCTCCTCTTCTCCAGGCTGAGCAGCCCCAGCTCCCTCAGCCTCTCCTCACCAGACCTCACAAGACCTTAGGGACCAGGTGGTGGGTCCAGACCCCCACCCACAGCCCAGAGAGGGGGTCTCCCACCCCACCCACCTCTCTTTCTTGCCATCCTGGGGTGACTTCTTCCAGGATGCAGAGGGGCTCCGGCCATGGCTGGACTCTCTTCACCGCAGAAGCCCAGAGGAAGGGAGAGATGCTCTCAGTGCGATGTCCCCAGTATCTCCCAGTGTGAGTTGGTCAGCTGGATGCATCCTGCCCATCCCTGGCCAACGCACCCCAAACCCCACCAGCACCCAGGCTGCCAGCAGAGCCTCCCCAGTGCCCAGTGCCAGGGTGTCTCTGGCAGGTACCTGTCTGGGACAGAGCCGTTGGGGATGGCAGCTTGAGAACTGGACTTGCTGGGCTTCCTGGGGACAAAGGAATAAACCAACAACTTGTAAGGAGGAAGCAGAGGGTGGGCTCATGTTGGTCCCACTGATGCCTTGGCCATGTGGCCAGTGCCCCTTGGCAGTGGGTAGGACCCCTCACCTCTCCTTGTGCTTCTCCTTGTGCTTCTCTGCTGGGTTCTTAGGGTGCTTCACCCCTTCATTGGGGCAGCTGGGGAGATCCAGCCCCTTCTCCTTTTCCTTCTTCTCCCCATTTGTGTCCTTCTCCTTCCCATCTGCATCCCTTTCCTTCTCCTTCTTCGGGGTGCTTGAGGACTCTAGTGGGAGGACTTGGGTGTCACAGCACAGACCAAACCAGCCCAGGGCACCTGGGGGCTGCCTGCCAGGGTGGGGATGCTCAGCCCTGGGTGAGGGTCACACAGTGATTGACATCGCTCCATCCCCAGGGAGAAAATGAGCCCTTGGAGACCCCATCAGGGGTCTGGGGTGGTTTGGAGGATCCTGCCCGTCCCTCCTTCGCTCACCCAGCAGCCGCTTCCAGTTCTTGATGAGGATTTTGGCCGAGGCCACCACCTCCTCGTCAGAGCAGTGCTTCCGCACCGAGTTGACAGCCACCCCGATTCGTGTGGTCTGAGGACACAGACAGGGTCATGCCTGAGGGATCTGCCAGCTGGCACAGGGTTGGGAGGCAGGGAGGGGGCAGCATGAGCCGCCCCATGAGGTGTCCCTCGCCCAGACCCCTCACCTGAAGCAGCTGGATGGTCATGGTGTAGCTGGTGAGGGACTTGAGCAGATCCAAAGCCCCTTCCTGCAGTGGGGAGAGACCATGGCAGGACTTTGAGAAGCTGGAGAAAACCAGGGGGCAGCCCACATCCTCCTTTTTCTCTCACCAGCACCAGGCAGAGCTGGGGAGGGCACCCCAAGGGGACAGAGAAAGCAGCTCTGGGGGAACACTTGACCCATAGAATAACCCCAAATCCTGCTGCACACCTCTGGCACAGGGTCAGGTCCCCCCAGTGGGAAGGAAGAGCTTCCCTGAAAGTCATGGGAAAACTCATCTGGAAGGAAACTCTAGGCTGTTCCCCACCAGTGCCCCCACCCAAGGGTACTGGGGAGCTTTGGGATGCAGACCCCATGGTTCCAGCCCAACGCCAGGGACTCAGTGGCTGTAGGGCTAAACATAGTCCCAGCAGGGAGTCCTCCTCCTCCTCTGGGGTATTTTTAGAGCCTCAGTAGCTGACACCAGCTCACAGGGGACACATGGGACTGGAGCCCCATCCCACCATGGGGGGCTGGATCAGGCCCTCCCAGTACGGCGGGTGATGGGTGCAGGTGGACCCTGACCCTGTCTCCATCCCCAAAGCTCCAGCACAGGGCTGAGGAACAGGAGCTGGGCAGGATCAATCCCGTGACTGGGGTTACTGGGGTTGGATTTGGTTCCAACGCCAAAAAGCCACTGGGTCTGGGAAGGGTGGGGTGGGGGAAGGGAGCACTGACCCCCCCCAGCTGGGAGGCAGCACCGTGCTGGGGCAAAGGTCGGTGCAAACAGTCAAACATTAACGTTTAGGGCCGGGCTTGGCCCCACTCACCCACAACGGAACCGGATCCCTGGGATCGCTGCATGGATCCTCCCCCAGTGCAAAGGGGACCGATCCTGGCTCCCCCCAGAACCCCACTGCCAGCCCCACCAGAGCCACCACCTGGCCCCTTCCCTGCCTCTGCACACTTGTGGGGCTGCATGTGGGTCCACAGCGGGGTCATGCCCCTTCCCCACAACCCGGCCACCCTTCCTTTACAGGGAGTTTTTCATGGGGCTGAGCCCACCACCCTGATCGGGTGTTGGCAGCCAGGCCAGTGGCCAAGCACCTGTCGCCCCCAGTTGCCCACAGTCCTGGGCTGCCTAGAGCCACCAGCCCTGGCACAGACACCCTCCCCACCCCAACCCAATCCTGAAAGCCCTGAGTTGCAGAACCCCAAATCAGAGGGAAACCAGATGCCCCCCCCCGGGGTGCTGCTGTCAGGGGCAGCCCCCCCCAGGGTGCTGGTGGCACCAAGAGCTGCTCAACACCCCCTGCACCCCCAGGAGCTCCAGCAATGGGGTGGGGAAGAACAACCCCCTCCCCCGCCATCCCTCCTTGTCCTGAGACAGGCAGCACCAGCCTGACACACACGGACGCATGAGGAGATCCACAGACGTGTAAATACACACCTAGGTGTAAATACACAGATGGGATGACACACAGGTGTAAGTGTACACCTATGTGTAATAGACACATGCGTATGTGCAAACGCACACCTATGTGTAAATATACACCTATATTTACATGTATGTGTAATCCCACGTGTATATTTACACCTAGGTGTAAATGTACACCTGCTTGTAATATGCATATGGGATTGCATATATGTGTAAATACACACCTACATGTAATACATATATAGAATTACATACATGTGTAAATGCACACCTATGTGTAAATGCATACCTACATGTAACACACACATGGGATTATACATACATGTAAATACACATAGGTGTAAGTACGTACGTGAGTATAAATGCACACATATGTGTAAGTACAGGCATGGTACTACATATACATGTAAAACACATGTATAAATACATCTAAGTGCAAATACACATCTATGTGTAAGTACAAACCTACATGTAAGTACACATAGGTGTAAATACCTACATGGTAATACACACACATAAATATACACACATGAAAATACACATAGGTGCAAATAGGTATAAATGCACACACACGTAGATACACATAGGTGTAAAACACCCATGTAAATGCACACATGTAGATATGCATAGGTGTAACCACACATTTAGATACACAGAGGTGTATCTAAATACATACACATGGTAAGACACACTTATAAATACACATAGGTGTAAGTGCACATAGATAGAAAAGCACATGAGAATATACACACATAGATACACATAGGTGTAAGTACACATAGATAAAGGTGCACACATGTAAATGCACACACACGTAGGTGTAAATACACATAGGTGTAGACTACATAGATGTAAGTACACACGTAGATGCACAGAGGTGTAAGTACACACACGTAGATACACAGAGGTGTAGATGCACAGAGGTGTAAGTACACACACGAAGATACACAGAGGTGTAGATACACGTAGTTGTAAGTACACCTAGGTGTACGTACACCTAGACGTAAACACACAGACGTGGACACGCTCAGGTGTAAGCACCCGTGTGGCTCGGCACCCCCGCCCCGCACTCCTCGGCCGCCTTACCGTGCTCTTCCTCGCCACCATCTTATCCAGTTTCTTGGCGATCCGCACCAGTTCCTCCGCCGGTGCCATCCCGGCGGCTCGGGGGCTCCCTGCGCTGCTGGGGCAGAGCCAAGGGGACCCCGGGCTCAGGCTGGCATCGCGGGGGAGGGGCAGCCGGGGGGGCCCTGCGCTGGGACCGAGGAGGGGAAAGAGGGGAAAGAGAGGGCAGGGAAAGGCGAGCGAGCGGAGGGGAGGTGGGGCCGTCCCGGCCAGTGCTCGGCCCTGCCAGGCGGGCGAAGCCGCTCAGGGGAAGGGCTAAATATAGCCGGGAGCGCCAGGCCGGGGAGGCCGCTGCCAGGGTGCCCGCGGACCGCCGGCCCCTGCGGCCACAGGCAGCCCGGGGGGCTACAGGAGCTGCCCGCGATGGGCTGGGCTCTGCGGCTGGCACAGAGGGGGCCCCGACGTGGCTCTGCCATCGGGGTGGAGCGGCTGGGGAGGAGTTGGACTGGTTAGGATGTGGCTTTGCCACTGGGTTGGACTGGTGGGGACGTGGCTTTGCCACGGGGATGGATTGGAGAAGGACAGGGCTTTCCCACTGGGATGGACTGGGGGGAAAAGCGCTTTGCCACTGGGAAGGATTGAAGAGGGATACGGCTTTGCCACTGGGATGGACTAGTGGGGACGTGGCTTTGCCACTGTGATGGACTGGTTGAGTCAGGGCTTTGCCACTGGGATGGACTGGTGGGGGGACACAGCCACCACCATGGGCAGGGACAGTGCTGGCTGGGACCTGCNGCCACTGTGATGGACTGGTTGAGTCAGGGCTTTGCCACTGGGATGGACTGGTGGGGGGACACAGCTTTGCCACCGGGATGGACAGGTAGGGACGTGGCTTTGCCACGGGGGTGGACTGGTTAGAATCATCACAGAATGGTTTAGGTTGGAAGGGGCCTGAAACACCACCTACTCCAATCTCCCCACCATGGGCAGGGACAGTGCTGGCTGGGACCTGCCTTTGCCATGGGGATTGCTCAGCTGGAGATTCCAAAGCAAGGACACAGCCAGGCACAAACTCTGTGGGCACAGGGGCTGTTCTGTCCAAACCTGAGGGATGAAGCTGAGGTGACAAGTGACACCCCAACACCTCCCACAGCCATCTCAGCATGGTAGGTGCTACAGCAGCCCTGGGGTTTGCACCCCAGCAGCACCCAGTCCCTGCAGTGCCAGCCCACGGTGGGTGCTAGGAGCGGCCCCTGAGCACTGGGGTCACCATGGATGCTGTCCCCAGGGTCAAGTAGCACAAACATGTTCACCTCCTCTTGTCCCTGCTCCATCACCCAGCAGGGGCAAGCACCTCACTCTGGACTGGATCCATCCCAGCACTCAGAGAAGATGCCGATATCCCAACCCCATTCATGCAGCCCCCACAAAACAGTGACCCTACCCCCATAATCCCCCCAAATGCCAGATGGGCACTGCCAGGTCACCCAGACCCCAGTACTGCCAGGACAAATCATCAGTCCCCTGAGGCAGGGACTGGCAGCCCTGGGGTGGGGGGGCTGCACCCCTTGACCCGCACCCAGGCACGTACAAACCCGATGGGTTTATTAGGAACCAGAGACAAGAAAGATTAAAAAAAAAACAAAAAAAGACTTTTTTTTGAGATGAAACTTCTGACCTACAAACGAGAAGGGGGGGAGGGGGGAACTGGGAGGGGAAAGGGGCAGGTGGATCCCAAAGGGGGGGACACTGGTCCCAGAAGAAGCTACAAAATCCCCTTGGAAAACCCCCCCGGGCCAGGGCAGTGATCCAGCACCCACCCCAGACAAAGGACAAGGGGCCACCTGAACCCCCCCAACCCTCAAAAATCAGGGAATTGCATTT
>VXBP01005777.1:337052-350601 GCA_013400115.1 Rhinopomastus cyanomelas
GCTGTTGCAGAAGAGGTCCAGACCCCCACAAATCAGCCCATTCCCACAATTCCCAAAAGAAGAGTGTAAAGACATTTGGAAACTTGCAGGGAGTCCTGAGGTCACCCTCCAATAACTAGTGTCACCTTCTTCACGGACAACCCAGCACCCCCATGGCAGCCCCTTGTCCCTCTTGGTCCCAGGATCAGCATCAGATCCTCTGGGGACCCAGGTCGGGGGGGGGGGAACCCCTCTGTTCCACACCCCCAGGGACAATCTGAGCTCCCCACACCCAAAGATGGACCAACCCAGTAAGGGCTTGAATCCAACCCCCCCAGTACCATGCAATGACCCCACAACCACCCAGTACACCCCAGCTGGAAGGGGATCCCTACCCAAACTTGACCAGGGGGATGTCGGGAGCTGTGCTGCCTGGCGGGGGCTGCCCTGGCGGGGGGCTCAGCTCCGGGCCCCGCCGGGTGCTGGTCGTGTCAGTCTCCGAGCGGGTCTCCCAGTACGCTGCCCGCCGGCTCTCGGGGGGGCTGCGGGTGCCAGGGGCTGTGGAGCCGTCCAGGGTGCAGGGAAGGCTGCGCAGTGCTGGAGCCTCTGCTGGCCCAGAGAACTGGGGGTCCGACGCCTGACGGGGCAGCTCGGGGCGCTCTGGGGTGGGGGGACACGATGGGGACAACAAAGCTGGTGTCACTGAATCACAGAGTCACAGGGTGGTTTGGGGTTGGAAAAGATCTTCCAAGCTCCTCCACTGCCACCCCCTGCAGCGAGCAGGGCCATCCCCAACCAGAGCAGGTTGCTCACAGCCCCAAGCTCCAACCTGACCTGGGATGGGGCTTCTCCCAGCTCTCTGGGCAGCCTGGGCCAGGGTCTCCCCACCCTCAGCAGCAACAATTTCTTCCTTCTGTCTCCTCTGAATCGCCCTCTTTCCATTCAACCATCACCCTGTTCCTATCCCAGATTCCCCCCACTACAAACACTGTCCCCATCCTAAAGCACTTGTCCCCATCTCCCATTTCCTGGGTGAAACCCAGCCCCCACCTCAGGTGACCCTTCCCAGCCCCCCCAACTCACCAGTGGGGCTGTGGCTGGGTTTGGGGCGGGAGCCACCCCGTGTGGGGTTTTTGAGGGGCAGTGGAGGGGGGATCTCCTCGCTGTGAGCCCGGCGGGGTGCGGGGCGTGACGGCACCAGGATGCTTTCATAGGTCTTGTTGGTGATGTCCATCCCCCCCATGCAGCTCCAGCGGGTCTGGGGGCAGGCTGGTGGGGGGCTGGTGGCCAGCGGGGAGGTGCCCTTGAAGGAGTGCTGGAGGGGGCTCACCTGCAGACACACACACACCCCCAGCTCTAGGGCTGCCCCACACCATCACCCCCTTCACTGGAGATATGGGACCGCCCCTCCCCACCAGCATCCCCACCAGTACCTTCTCCTCCAGCTCATCCTCGCTGTCATAGGGGAACTCCTGAGGGGGCTCCCAGTCGTAGTCGACGTGGATCTGCAGCGAGAGCTTCCCCGCCTGTGCCTGCTCCAGCTGTGCCACAGCAGGGCAGGGGAGCTCAGCATGGGGGAAGCAGAACCAGGAGTCCCCCCAACTCTGCGCCAGCCCCCTTAGGGTGCTTTAGACCCCCTTTTCCCCATCCCAAGCATCACCCCCACATCCCACCTACCAGCTCCTCGCACTCGGTGTGTTTGAGCCTCCTGGCCACGTCCAGCGCCGTCTCACCAGCCATGTTCACTGCCCAGGGGAGCCAAGGAGATGCAGGTTATGGCCTCACCAGTCCCTCCCACCAACTCCAGAACCCTCACCCCAGCCCCATACCCATGTTGAAGGCAGCTTTGCCCTTGAGGAGCAGCTTGAGGCAGTTGGGTTGGTTGTAGAGAGCTCCATAGTGCAGAGCAGTGTTCCCATCCGGCATCACCCGGTCCAGTGTCCCCCTGCCAGGGCCACCAGCAAGAGGTTGAAGGGTCAAGAGCACACAAGGGTCTTGAGGGAGCAACTTGGGGAGCAGCTGGGGACGCACCCGTTCTGGATGATGAAGTCCACCAGAGGAAGGGATGACCTGTCAGCCAGGCGCACGGCCATGTGCAGGGCCAGCTCAGCTGGGTCCTGCCGGGAGGTGGAGGGAAGAGGATCATGGAAAGAGACATGGAGCCAGCTTCTTCACCCCCAAGACACGGAGAAAAGAGAGCTGGACCCAAGGATGCTCATCCCCAGTGAGATGGAGTGAAGAGGAGCAAAGATCACCCCCAAGATGGAGGGAGAGATGGACCCAAGGATGCTCATCCCTCCTGAGGTGAAGGGGAAGAGAGCTGGACCCAAAGGTGCTCCTATCACTCCCAAGACAAGGGACAAGGAGCACTAGATGCTAGGATGCGTCATGACCCCAGTATGGAGAGGAGAGCTGGAGCCAGGGATGCTCTTCTCTGAGAAGAGGGGAAGAGGAGAGTTGGACCAAAGATCACTCCTAGGACAGAGGGGATCCAAGGATGCTCAACTCCCATAATATGAAGGGGAGAGGGGAGCTGGACCCAAAGGAGCTTCAGATGCTTCATCATGCCCAAGACACAGGGGACACCTGGACCTGAGATGCTCATCGTCTCCTCCAAAGCTCCAAAAAGCCTGGGCGTGGGTACCCAGAGGGGGAGAGTCCCTCCACGCTGCCAGGCAGAGGGAGTGGGGTGGGGCTCACCTGGCCCTCAGGGCTGGACAGGGGTTTGGCCAGATCGTGCCCCTCGGCAAAGGCCTGGAGCAGGGCGAGGAGGTCGCGGGCACGGATGGCTTCCCAGAGGCGGTGAGGGTCGTCGCGGGCCCACCTCTGCACGTAGCGCCGCTCCATGTACTTGGCCACGATGTACTCCTTGCGGGCAGCCCTGCGGGGAGGGCAGGCTGGCATCAGTGTGGACGGGCACAGAGACCAGACTACCCCCCAGAGGCACCCCGGGCTCCCATCTCCTCCTGCAGCCTCAAGATTAAGGGGAAACCTCCAAGAGAGGTGCAGAACCCCACAGAAGTCCAGCTGATGACACTAGAACCACCTTCTCTCTCAGCCCTGTGCTCAGAGCTGATGGACACTGGGCATCCTTCCTCCTCCTTCTTCCTCCCAGCCCACCCTGAGCCCCCTAACCAGTGGCCAACTCACATGTCGCTGCTGGCCGAGGGCTTGGGGCAGTCCTGCGCAGGCAGGGTGGCCTCCATGATCTCGTTGAAGCGGGTGTTCCCCACACTGACAGCCAGCTACAGTGAGAGGGATGAGAGATGAGCTGTATCCACGCCATCCCTGCCACATCCCGCATCCCAGAGGGAAGGAACCCCCTGGATCCAGCCACGGACCTCCCCCCAGAGCAACATCTCCCCAGGAGACAGCGCAGGGGAGGTCTGTTTTGAGGAGGAGCAGATATTGGGGAGCTTCTAGAACCCCCTCATCACCTGCCCAGGTCACTGCAAACTGCCACAGGGGAAACCGAGGCAAATTTTGGGCACAGATGGGCTGGAGGAGATGGGATGACCTCTGCATCTTAAGAGCTGCACAGGGTGATTCCCAGTGACCACGGGCTTGGGGAGGGGGCTTTACCAGCAGCTCAGAGGTGCTGAGGACATCCAGAGTGAGGGACTGGATGCGGGAGTAATGGACACCCAGCTCCCTGTGGATCCCGGAGCACTCGATGCAGGTCAGGATGCCCAGGTTGGTGGAGAGCCACGTGGGATCTGTGGTGGGGAGAGACAGGGACTCAGCACCGTTCCCCCAGCCCCGTGGGATGCTGCAAGCCCCAACCCACCCCATGGGAACGGACAGCACGCCAAGCCACAATGACCTGGGGCAGCGGGGCTGGTCAGGGGTCTGGAGAACAGGGCTGGGGAGAGGCTGAGGACACTGGGGCTGTTCAGCCTGGAGGAGGCTGAGGGGAGACCTCACTGCTCTCTACAACTACCTTGAAGGGAGGCTGCAGCGAGGTGGGGCTTGGCCTCTTCTCCCTAAGGACTGGCAATAGGACTAGAGGAGATGGGGTCAGGTTGTGCCAGGGGAGGGTCAGATTGGATCTCAAGAAAAACTTCTTCCCAGAAAGAGTGGGGAGGCCTTGGAACAGGCTGCCCAGGGAGGAGCTGGAGGCACCATCCCTGGTAACCAGGCAACCAGGATGTTTGAGGAGCTGAGTTAGTGGCTGGGGGTTGTAGGGTGGACGGTTGGACTTGATGACCTTGAAGGTCTTCTCCAACCTTGATGATTCTGGGACCTACCCGGGGCCCCGCAGTCGCAGCACTGCTTGTTTCCTGGCAAGTTCTTCACTTCACTGATGACCAGCTTGGTGAGCTCCTGCCCACTGCTCCCCACCGCTGCCCCACTGCCGTTGGGGTCCCCCTTGAATGCATTGCTCAGCGCTTCATCCTTGCTGTTCTGCAGCACTGACACCCACCTAGGCAGGGGGGAGCCCTGTCAGCAGGAGGAGGAGGATGGGGCATCATGATGGTGATGATGGGGATGGGCTGTGGCACTTACACAACACACTCCTGCTCATCCTCTGCTTGGAAGTGGTATGTCCTGTTGTCTGTGAGGATGGAGAGAAGGAGCAGGTGAACAAGGGGATTTCTAGGATGCATGAGGAGAAGTGGAGCCAGCAAAGCAGGAGAGGGGATTCTCTCCCTTTACTCAGCTCTGGTGACACCCCATCTCAAATCCTGCACCCAGTTCTGGTGTCCCCAGCATCAGAAGGCATGGAACTGTTGGAGAGAGTCCAGAGCCCACAGAGACGATCCAAGGTCTGGAGCATCTCTGCTGTGAAGACAGGCTGAGGGAGATGGGGTTGTTAGTCAGGGAGAAGACTTCAGGAGACCTTGGAGCTGCCTTCCAGTACCTGAAGGGAACCTCCAGGAAGGCTGGAGAGGGACAAGGGGAGATGGTTTCAAATCAAAGGAGAACAAGTTCAGACTAGATATGAGGAAGAAGTTCTTCAGTGCAAGGGTTTAGAGACTGGAATCGATTTCCTGGAGAGGCTGTGGCTGCCCCCTCCCTGGAGGTGTTCAAGGCCAGGTTGGATGAGGTCTTGAGCAACCAAGTCTGGCTGAGAGGCATCACTGCCCCTGGCAGGGGCTTGGAGGAGATAAGCTCTGAGGTCCCTTCCAGCCTGAGCCAGTCTGGGATTCTGTGATTGGGGATGCCCAGAACAGCAGCCAGAAGCTGAAACTACTCCAGAGGGGAGTTGAAACACAAATGAAATCACTGCACATCACTCTTCCATCACCCAAGCTCTGCCATGACCTCTTGCTCTCTCTTGAGCTTGACAAACCTCCTTGGAGAGGTCAGTCCTTTCTCCATAAAGGACACCCTGAGATGGATTAAAAGGGCAAAGAGTGCCCGGGTGTCATGGCCCAGGGTGTTCTCCTCCCAGGTCCAACCCCTCACTACAGACACTCACGTGTCACCAGGTCAAAGCACTTCTTCTCCTCAGCGTGCGGCCGCACTTGGCACGTCAGCAGGTTCAGCTTGACAGGGGGACGGTTAATCTGCAGGGTCAGAGGACAGGTTACAGGACTGGGAAGGGGTGGGAAGTGCATCACCCTCCAGTGGAACAACAACCATCCTGGGATGGTTCCTCTTGGGGCACCTTCTGCAAAAGGAGAGCTAGAACCCTCTGCAGGAGACGACCAGGGACCCTCTGTAAGGGAATGAGAACGGGGACCCTCTGCAGAAGGAAGTGAACCTCTGCAAGAGAAAGAGAACTGGGACCCCTTTGCAGGAGGGGGAGAACTGGGACCATCTGCAGGAAGAAAACTGGGACCCTCTGCAGGAGAACTACAACCCCCCTGCAGGAGGAAGATAACTGGGACTCTGCAGAAGGAGCACTGAGACCCTCTGCAAGAGGGGAACTGGGAGTCTCTGCAGAGGGGACAACAGGGACAGACCCTCTGCAGGAGGAGAACTGGGACCCTCTGCAGTACTGGGCTCGCCGACGCTCATCTCTGTTGCAGTTCCCAGTCTCCCCACCAGGTGGCAGCACTTCCCCCCATCCCATTGACCCTGAAGGACCCTCAGGGTCCATTTCGCTGACCCCATCTCCTCCCTCCCCACTGACCCCAGCAAACACGGGGCCACACCGAGCACATCCAGCTCCCAGTTCACGGGCAGCTTTGTGACTACTCTGGGCTAAACTACATGTAAAACCCAACAGCCACCAATGCTCAACTGAAGCTCCAGGGGCTTGCTGCTCCTCACCGTGCTGTGGGAGATGGTCAGGCAGCCGTACTTGACCCCACACTTCCTCTTCTGCCACACTTTGCGGATCCTGAGAAGGAAGAGGAGGAGTGAGGATATGCTGCACAGCCCTGATTGCCCACATCCACCTCCCAAACCAGCCACAGCACCCCTCAGCACAGGTTTGGTGGCTTTCAGGAGGTGGGGTTGTGCTTCCAGCAGCTTGTAGGGTACAGAATGCCCCAATGAGCAGCCTGGTCATGGGCTGTACTGGCCAACAGCATCACAGACCTGGCAGCCCCAGTTAAGCAAAGCACACAGCTACCTGCTCAGAACCTGATGGCCACCACCCACAGGTCCCCTGAGAAAGTGAAGATCTCCTCTGTGAGGTTCTGAGAATTTTCTTTTCCCCCTGAGATGATCCCACCAGCATCTTTTCTCTTTCCACACCCCAAAAACCAAGAAATTCCTTTCTCTCCCATCGGCTGCACAGCTCTTCACAGTGATCCTGGCACTGGGCAGATGTTCCTGGAGACCTCCATCTAAGGACACTTCACCCACAGGCCACCACCACTGCGCCCAGCCTGCTGCCCAGGAGAGAAACCTCAGAGTCTACAGGAAGCCTTCACATAAGAAATGGGCTGATGACACCAAACCATCACAGAGGAAGGTCCCCTGCAGGACCTCCTAATGTCCTCCTCCCCCAGCTCCAGCTGGAGATCCACCAACCCCTGATCACCAGCTCCAGGTCTCCAGTCTGGGGAATAATCCCATTCTCCAAGTGCTGGTGGATGCTTAAGACCAGATAGGATCAAATGCCCCCAAAAACCCTTCTAAGAGCAACCAAAGCTTCACCCCAACAGTCCCACTTTGGGAGGGGCCAGGTCTGGGGTCTCCTATGAACATGTTGTTCTCCCAGCCCACAGCAACACTGGGATGGAGCTGGGAGCTCCCTGGGCAGGTGACACCCCTCCTCACCCATCACTCTTCTTGTACAGAAATCCTGACTTCTCCGTCCCATACTGCTTGTTCCCTTGGTGCTGGTGGATGCTGTAGCCGCTGCCCGAGTTCTTCCTGCTCAGGTTTTCCTGAGCTCACCAGAGGGAAAAACAACATTTCAAAAGCCAAGTGAGAGGTGCAGAGGTGGCTGCTGCCCCCAGGCAACGTCATCCTTACGTGGGTGCAGTGTCCATGGGGATACCAAAGCCCCTCATCCTATCCAGCATCTCCCAGATGTCCTGCTCTGCTCTCACAGATCACAGAGTCACTAAGGTTGGAAAGAACCTCTAAGATCCTGACATCCAGCCTTCAACCCAACACCTCCATGACCACCAGACCATGTTCCACAGTGCCACATTCACTGCCTTTTGAACCCCTCCAGGGAGGGGGACTCTATCACCTCCCTGAGCAGCCTGTTCCAGTGTCTAACTGCTCTTTCACTGAAGATATTTTCCCCAAATTCCAACCTGAACTTCCCCTGGAGCAAGTGGCCTGGATGATTTTGTAGGTCTCTTCCAACATTAATGTTTCTCTGGTTCTCTAAACTTCTGGCCATTTCCTCTGGTCCTGTCATCTTTATTCCCAGCTTCCCCTTCCGTGCTGCTCCCTATCCCCAACCTAACCCTGGAGCACCTCAAACCAATCCTGGGGCACCGCACACACTGCACCCCCCAAGCTACTCTGGACTACCTCAACCCAACCCTGGAGCACCCCAACCCAACTCTGAGGCACCCCAAGCCAATCCTGGGACAAGCCAACCTAACCCTGGAGCACTGCAAGCCAACCCTGGGACACCCCAACCTAACCCCAGGGCTCCCCAAGCCAACCCCAGGGCACTCCAATCTAACCCCAGGATAACTCAAGCCAACCCTGGGGCACCCCAAGCTAACCCCAGGACAACCTAACCTAACCCTGGGGCACCCCAAGCTAAGCCCAGAACAATCCAAGCCAACTCTGGAGCAGCTCAAGCTACTCTGGAGTACCCCACCCTGATTGGGAGGCACCCCAAGCCAACACTAGGGCACCCCAAGTCAACCCTGGAGCAACTTAAGCCAACCCTGGGGCACCCCAAGCTAACCCCATGGCACCCAGCACCCTCCCACCCCTCCCTTGCCCACTCTCACCTCCTTGTTGTCCAGCTGCAGGATGCTGCGCAGGGAATCGCGGGTCTGTGTGAGCTGCTTCACCTCCTCCTCCTGAGCCTGGTGGAGCTGGAAAGGGTGGGAGCTGCCCTCACTGCTGCACTGAGTGTGAACGGCCTCAGCAGCTGGCACTGGGGGCGGCTGTGGGGGGGGTGGTGGCATCTCGGGGGACACGTCTGAGCGGCGCTGGATGGCAGCTGACCGGGGGACTCACCGCATGGAGGGACACAGCCAGCTTCTCAATGAAGGGGTAGAGGTTCTGGGCAGCCTTCCAGCCGTCTTGGAAGAAACTGGGCATTGAGTTGATGAGATTGAGATGCAGATGGGGATGGAGAGGGAGAAAAAGGAGTTTTTCTTAGAGACAACGCGGCAAGAGACCGTAGCAACCCCCCGGGGAGCTCTGTGGGACCTGGAGAGACCCCACCAAAGGCCCCTGGGGGTCTAGAGACCCCAAATATTTGGGCTGTTGTAGCAGCAGGATCAGCCTCTTGTTCAATCCAAGTTCATCCCACTGCAGAGCAGCCCCTGGGGGGGGGGTCTCTCAGCCAACACAACTGTCTCCTTCCTGCCTCAGTTTCCCAACTTGGGAGCTGGAGGAGATGACCAGACACCCCCAACCCTGCTGCTGCTGCAGCCTCATGGAGCGAAGGGGATGCTGATCTTTGCTCCAAACACCCTCATTCCGAGCCGATGGAGCTGCTCAACTGAATCCATCCCTGGAAATCTACCCAGGAACCCAATCATGGGATCCACCCCGAGCCAGCCCCACGTTCCCAGCTCCTCAAGCCAGCAAAGCACATTTCAGCTGCTCAGATGCAACTGGCCAGCAACCAGCTCTGCCCAGCATCTGCCCCAACAGCTGTATGGGGCTGGGATGGGAGAAGGTGCCCCCAAACCCAAAACCTGGGGTGGAGCTTGACCCTGGTGGCACCTACTTGTGCTGAGCATGGAAAAACTTGATGAGGCTCTGTAGGAAGTCTGGCCCCTGCTTCATCTGAGACTCGCTGGCTTTCAGCAGGTACTGGGGGAGGAGAAGACACCCAGTGAGGTGACGGAGACAGGGACTGGCTGGAAATATCCAGAAGGAAAAAGCCCAGGGCCTCAGATCCCGCCTCGCGGTGGGCAGGCGGGTTAAAGCCTGGCGGGGAGTCCGGGAGCCGAGTCACGCCGTCGGGATTTGGGAGCAGGGGACCACCCTCCTCAAAACCTGGCTCTGGAAGCCCTCCAAACCCCGGGAAGCTGAAGGAGCCCAGCAGGCCCCCGGGGTTTCCAGCTGAGCAGAGTCCTCATTACTTCTGGAGTTAATAAATAACCAGAACCCCAGGCAGCTCGAGAAGGAAAAGGAAAAGAATTTAAAACAACAACAGCCAAAAAAACCACCACCACCCCCCCCAAATGTTTTTTAAAGAAGTGACCCCTTTGCTCCCAAAAACCCCCATGAGAGGCTGTGGCTCCTCAGCCCCCGGAGGTGTCCCATGGGATGGGGGGATTGGGATGTCAAAGCCATCCCTCAGCTGTGGGCTGTGAAGGGAAGACCCACCCTGAGCAAAGTAAGGGGTGGGGCAAAGAGATGGTCCCACTTTGAGCTCCTCTGCAGCTGCTGGAGGATGGTTTGAGACCAAAGGGAGAGGGAAGGCAGCCTGGAGCTCCAGGGACTTTCCATGGTGGGGAAACACTACAGCAGGATAGAGCCCCTGGGATGGGGCACCCCAGTACCCAGAGTCCCAGTGTGAGGGGTCCCCTGGACTGGAGAGGTTGTTAGATTATTCCTGGAGCTGCAACATCAATAGAGCACTGGGGGGTCCAGTACCAGCTGCAGCTCCCAAAGTCCCAGCTGGAAATGGTTCTCAGCTCCCACGGGATGTCCCTGACACCCACACACGGGGTGACTCTGGCAGAGGAGGGTCCTGCCCAGCACTGGCTGAGACCCACAGGCAAAGGGAAGCTCCCAGCACCACTGTGGGGTCCAGCTTCATCCATCCACCCCACAGCCCCTAGGAGCCCATGATGGGGAGGTGCAACCCCCCAACACATCAAAATGGGATCATATCCCCAGCCCAGGAGGCAGCAACCACCATCCATAGATAAATCTCCACAAAACAAGGGTGTTGAGGCCCTGGAACAGGTTGCCCAAGAAGGCTGTGGCTGCTCCATCCCTGGCAGTGTCCAAGACCAGGTTGGATGGGGTTCTGGGCAACCTGGTCGGTCTGGTGAGAGGTGCCACTGCCCACGACCCTGGGGGAGCTCTGAGCTACCGTCCAACCCAACCCAGTCTGGGATTCCATGAAACTCACCCACAGCAGCCCCCCAGGAAGAGCTTCCCCCCCATTCCCAGGCAGAATTTCTGGGAAAGCAGCTGCTCTGGTGCACACTGGTGCATACTGGTGCACACATACACGTGCACCCGCTCGCACGCAGCTGCCCCCCCCCAATGCTCTTATTTATTTCACAGAGCTGCTATTCAAGGGACTGACTCATCTGGCCCCGACCCAGCTCCCCGGCCCCGTGCCCAGCCCCACTGCAGCAGCCTCAGTCTTCTCCCGGCACCCCCTGCCCTTTGCCAGAGGTGACTCGGGGCTGCACTGGGTCACCACCCCAGGAGATTCCCACTGGGGGGTTGTCCCCTGCTCTGGACACTCTGGGGAGGGTTTATGGGGTTTTGGGGTGTCTGGAACCAGTACAGCCAGGTCCTCTTGTTGGATCCCCTCGTCCCATCTCTTATCCTGAGCACAGACCCCTCCGGGATTGTCGGGGTGACCCCAACTCAGCAAAACCAAGAGCAGCTTTGGGACAGGACAAACCCACCCAATCTTAAGGCTATTACCCAAAAAACTCACTTTTTGCCCTAAACACCAGCCTCTGCCTTTGCAGAGGAGGGGTTAGAGCAGGGCTGTGAGGATGTGGGTGCAAGCCCTAGGTGCATCAACACAGGGTAACCCATGGGTGCCACTCGCAGCCACATCCCATGGGGACCCCAAGATGGGGATAGAGGGATCCCCGAGCTGGGACAACGCAGGGACACAGTGGGATTGGGACAGCTGAGGGTCCCACACGGGGCTGCTTCGGTGCTGGGTGGGGATGGGGCCAGGCTGCAATGTCCTCGCAGAGCTCCAAGCAGAGTGATCCCCTGTGTCCCCTGTGGGGTCAAAAGGTCCCTGTTCCCCTGACCCATCCCATGCCCTACCTCACACATGTGGAGCTGGAAGAGGCGCCGCTCCCTCTGCATGTCCTCGGCCACCTCCGCCGCCGCCGGCTCAGCTGTGATGACCCCGGCCAGGCGACCTCGCTCCTTCTCCTTCTCCATCTTCCCCCTGTGGGATGGGATGGTGGTGGGTTGGGCACAGCTCAGACACCAAGGGATGTCCATCAGGAGAAACATCTCCAGCCTCTCCAGCTGGGGAGGCTGCACTAGAGCCCTCAAGGTAGCCAAACTGGCACTGATCAGGCCCAGCTGTGGCCTCGAGACAAAACACCTTTGTGGCGAGAGGGATTAGTGGGATTTGGCTGGAGGTTCCTTACACTTTGGTCTCATAATCCTTCCAAGCCTTTTCAATCTGCTTCTTGGAGTCCTGCAGCACAAGAGGAGAAAGGGTGGCAGCCATCAGGTCAGGTCAGGTCAAAGAGTTGGTGGCCCCAAAGCACCATCCCACAGCCCAGGGCTTCACACCACTGCACCCCGTCCTGATCTTTGGGCACAAGGGACACCCCCACTAGGTCCTTTAATTTCATGGAGTTTCGCTCCCCTCTCCTTGCTCGTCCCCTCCCATCCCTCACTGCTGCCTTCCAGCCTTGACCACTGGCTCCTTCCTTCTCCTGGCCACTGGCACAAGCTGAGCCCATAGTGGAGGGTCTTGTAGAATCATTAAGGTTGGCAGAGACCTCCAAGCTCATCCAGTCCAACCATCAAACCAACCCCATCCCCAAGGCCACAGCTACTCAGTGTTTGAACCTTTCCAGGGACAGCGACTCTCCTCACTGCCTGGGCAGCCTGTTCCAACCCCTGACCACTCTGTCAGGGAAGAGCTTTCTCCTGATGTTCAACCTAACCCTCTCCTGGCACCACTTGAGGCTGTTTCCTCTTGTTCTAGCCCTGATGACTGGGGAGAAGAGCCTGACCCCCACCTCCCTCCAACCTCCTCTCAGGTAGCTGTACAGAGCAATAATGTCTCCCCTCAGCCTCCTCTTCTGCAGACAACCCCAGCTCCCTCAGCCTCTCCTCACCAGACCCTTCACCAAAGGTCAACCCCAGCCCATGGGAGAGTCTAGAGACCCCAAATGTTTGGGCTTTCATTGCCTTTCTCTGTCCTCTCTCCAGTTCCCCAATGTCCTCCTTGTATTGAGATGCCCAAACCCACCCCAGTGCTGGAGGTGCAGCCTCACCAGTGCCCGGTACAGGGGACACACACCCAGCACCCATCACACTGCCAAGTCCCCACGGGGTGATCTGCAGGCTCAGGGACACTCACCAGGCGCCCATCCTTCAGCTGCCCCTTCAGCAGACTGTCCAGGGGGAAGGACACAATGTTGTTGAGGTTCTGCACCTGCAAATGGGAGACAAGGGGTCACCCCATGGGGATTCCCACCTCAGGACAGGGCAAGGAGCCGCACCCCCAGGTCTTTCCCGGTGCCGGGGACATCCCACCAGCTCCATCGCTGCCCTGGGAAGGGTTAAAAAGGCTGGAAGTGGGGCCAGATCCAGGCTCAGGGCTGGATCCAGGCTCGGGGCAGGCTGAGGCTTGTTGGAGCTGGCTACAAGACGTCTGACGCGGGGCCCTTCCCACAAACCACATCAGCGCCGCTGCTGCCAACCTCCAGACTGCTCCCCGCCACCAGCACCCTGCCCGTCCCACCACAACACGGCACCCAGCGTGGCCAGTACCCCCTGCATGGCCCTGGAACGCCAACGACCCCCCACCCCGATGGCCAAGGGGCTTCCCAAAACATCCCCCCCTTTAAGGGGCAGCACCGTGGCCACCACCACTGGTGCAGTGGAGGGGTCTGTGGTGGGGCTGCAGGATCCCAGTGTTGTCCCCCCACCATGCACCTCCTGGGGTAGCACCCCGATTTTAGGGCTGGGAGAGAAGCTCCAGCACCCACATGGGATGTCTCTGCTGCACCCAGGTTCCCTTTAAATGCACCCATTGGGTGCCCAGCAGCACCCACAGGGAAACCCAGCTCTGGGATGTGGGACCAGTCCTGAGAAAGGGGGGGGGGGGGGGCCCCTTTGGGGG
>VXBP01005777.1:351188-374162 GCA_013400115.1 Rhinopomastus cyanomelas
GGGGGGGGGTAAGCCAGAGAGAAAGGGGCACCCCCCTGCCCCCCCTGCAAATCCCAGTGCTGGCAGCCCCGGCGCAGCTGGGAACGGGCTGGAAATGCTGCAACAGTGCTATGGGATGATCTGGGAATACTGGGAGTGGGTATCTGAGCCTGTGATGGAGCTGGGGCAGCTGAACTGGGAGGAGCGGGGCAGCTGAACTGGGAGAAGCAGGCCACCAAAGGGGGAGGACTGGGGTGGCTAAAGAGGGAGGAGCAGGGCAGCTGAACTGGGAGGACTGGGCCAGCTAAAGAGGGAGGAGCGGGGCAGCTGAACTGGGGAAGACTGGGGCAGCTAAAGGGGGAGGATCCTGAAGATTTTCCCCAGTTTGGCAACAGGTGGATGCAAGGAGGAGCTGAGGTTGCACCGGTGACACCGAGAACCCCACGATTACCCCACTGGATGCCCCCGGTCTCGGCTGGTGTGGGGGCCTCACCAGGTTCTTGAAGAGCGCAGTGACCTCGCGGGTGAACACGGCCAGGTTGAGGAAGCCAGTGGAGAGTTCGTGGTTGTTCTGGGAGAGGTGGTTGTTGCCAAAGTTCTCCAGGGCTTCGCTGTACTGCTCCTCGTTCTCCACGTGGGCTGCATTGGGGAGACACCGGTGAGGGACATGGGGTGGTCCTACAGCGCCCCGTCCTCAGGTCCATCATGAGGTGCCATCAGCACCCAGCATCTCCCCATCCCTCCACAGCAGAGCTGGGCAGACCCAGCACCCTGAAGAACCCCGAGGGCTTCAATTTCCCTTCTCCCATCTTTTTACAGCACCTACATCCCTCCAGCACCCACTGCCCAACTGCATCACCCCGTGGACAGACGTGACCAGTGTTGGTGGCCAATGGGACCACCACAGATCCCCATGATGGTAGCCTGGAGAAGCCCACAGGCTCTCCAAACACAACTCACTGAGTCCAGAGACGTGAATGGCTTTCACGTATTTCCTGATCCTCTGCAGCACAGCTTGGTCCCCGTCCAGGCTCTGTGAAAGCAAAGAAACAGAGCTGGCCACTCCTGCCAAGCCCGGCCACTGCTGTCCCCACCCCACCAGCCCCTGCACTGGTGGCTGCTCAGCCAGGCAGATGTGTGAGGCCACAGCCAAGCTCCTGGTGCTGGGACAGAAGCCATCTCAGGGCTCCCAGAGCCCACCACCTACCAGCCCCTCAGGCAGGGCTTGGAAGAGGGTGGGTTTGAGGATAGTAGCAGTGGGGTAGGGGGCCTGGTCAGCACCTCCTTGGATCCCAGTGGCTTCCAGTATCCATGGAAAATGTCCCCCCATGGCTCCCACAGGGAGTGTTTCAACCCAGGAGAGAGGATCCCTGGCAGTGTCCAAGGCCAGGTTGGATGGGGCTCTGGACACCCTGGTCTGGTGAGAGGTGTCGCTGCCCGTGGCAGGGGGTTGGCACTGGGGGAGCTCTGAGGTCCCTCCTAGCCCAACCCAGTCTGGGATTACTCCATGAAGCATCATTTAGCACAAACACACCAGCCTGGTCCCACCACTCCAGTACAGGACCTGTGAGGGTGGCCAGCTCCCCACGGGGGGGGTCCCAGAAACAGAACCCACATCCCACCAAAGCCCCCACAACCACTTTCCCCAAACCCCTCAGCTCACACAGGGTGATGCCTGTGACCCCCAGCACCACAGACCTGCCCTGAGCCCTGACCAGCTGCATCCTGCACTGACTCAGGGCTCCTACCCCCAGCTTGGGGGCTCCATCCTCGCTCCATCCCTCCCTACCTGGGCAGCCCCCTTTTGCCCCCAGGGGTACCAGGGCAAACCAAACCCCAAGTCAAACATGCTCATGCGGCGCCGTAAACGAAGTCCCACCCGCTCCAGCCACGAGGAAAGGGTTAAGAGCAGCTTGGCTGCAGGTACCAGAGGGATGATAACAGGCTGGAAATATTTGGAGGGCGTGAACGGCAAGAAGGGTGAGGGATGAAACCGCCGAGGAATTGCAATACAGAGGCTCTCTTGCTCGCTGAAGGCTTTTGGGGCTGATGTCAAGGCCCATTTCCTGAGAGCGGGGTCAGCCTGGCTCCGGCGCCGCTCTCCGAGGCTCCACGGTGGATGAGCTGGCTGTGAGGGGACTGGGGCTGAGACAGGAGCCAAACCTCCTGCCCACAGGGATCTTGCAATGCAGCTACAATGGGGAGGGTGTTGGGGTGCTCCAAGGGCCCCCCCCATATCCTCTCTCTGCACCAGATCAGGGTGCACCAGGCCCTCCAGAACCATGGGCTGGAGCAGAGGCATCTCCTGAGTCAGGATGGGGGTGGCAGAGTGCGATGTCTTGATGCCATAGCCTCGGGAAGGGGAAACTGAGGCAGCTGAGATGGGTCACAACATCAGTGGGGGAAGATGCTGCTCCAAGTGCCTGGGACCAGGCAGTTCACCCCCGTGCCAGGTCATGGGCACAGGAGACTGGACACAGGGACTGGGGAGTCACAGCTCTCCATGAGGACCTCCATGAGCCAACTGGTGGGGATGGGGGAGGCAGAGCTGAGCACTGGGGTGATACCTGAACAGAAATTACTGCTATGGGCATCGTTGGCACCCCCCATGTACTGGGCTGGCTGCTGGAGACGCTGGCCTGGCCACACTGGGACCCCCTTCAGAGCCATCAGGGCACCCCATGGGGATGGAGGGAAGGGCAGATCCGCAGCTGCACTGCAGCCACTCAGACTCACAGCCTGGGGACCGTGAGCAGCCCCTGGCACCATGTTCAATGGGGTCCATTCTTCTGCCCCCCACCCTCCCCCCACTGCCAGCTCGTGCCGCCCAGTGAAGGAGCCACCGTGGGTGCCAGGGGGATGCCAGGCCAGGAGTGGGACGAGGTGCAGCACTGGGTGCAGAGGGTAGCGCGCGGCAGGGATGCTGTGGGATGTTACTTACACAGGGACAGGGTGAGCTGGAAACCTGCTGCCAGCTCTGCCCCTGAACACACTGGCAGCCCCTGTCATGTTGCCCTACCCCAACCCAGAGGCACCCAGTCTCATGTGATGTGCACACAGCACCCAGTCCCAACCACCAAGGGCTGGTTCTGACCTCCCAGCCCAATCCAGAGACTCGGGTTCTGCCTCAGCAGCAGCCCCAAGAACCCCAAAGTCACAGGAGCATCCTGGGAGGGAACAAGCCTCTTTAATTCCAGGAGGGAAACTGAGGCACGAAGCAGCTCCAGTCAACACCAGCATGTGGGGACCAGTCTCCAGCCCTTTCCCCGCTCACTCACATCTCTCCTGTCCCCCAGAGCCCAGATAGGTGCTGCCTCAAAGGTGGCAGTGCCCTGTCTTGGGGTACTGGTAGGACATGGTCACCCCATTCCCACCCAGAAGCTGCTGGAGCAAGACTGGGAACCTCCACTCACTCCTGGATCTGGGATGGTGATGGGGAAGACCATGGTTTGGTCTCAGACAACCTCTCCCAGCCCCCAGACCCTCCCCAGTCCTGCTGCTGTTCATTCCCTTCACTCAACACCATCGTCCCTCTGAGGATCACAGGGGACTGGGGCTTTCTGGGGTCCTTTTCCCCCTTCCCCTCACTGCCAAACACAGCGATTTAATCCCCAAAAGGGTTCCCCATCCAGTCGGATGGAGGGACTCAAGTGGGAGCTTTAATTAGCAAATCCCACAGAGACCCCCACCATCCCCAGGGGACACTTCTCCCCTCATCCCTGCCCCCCTAAACTGCAGCCAAACAGAATTCCTGCTGCTCCCCTCTGGCTGGAGCCAGCTCCCCATTCTCAGCTCAGAAGATCCACAGCAGTGCCCAATGGATACTGGTGGGGACTGGGATGCTCCATGGCACAGCCCTAGACTTCCAACTCAGAGAGGCCCATCCCACTGCCCCCCAGGATCCTGGCAGCCCCCCCTTACACCTGGGGCCCCACANAGCCAAGAGGAGTTGGCAAAAGCCACAGGAGCAGCTGGAAATCGCCTCATTCCAGGCAGCAGAAGGGGAATGGAGGCCCCCCGACCCTTCCACCCTTCCCATAAACACTGATGGGGATTTAGGGGGAGGGGAGGCTAAGGGGGACACCCCCTGACACCCCAGGGGACACCACATCACACCAGGACTGGCTGCAGGACTGGAGCTGATGCCCAACCCTGGGGGTGGGGGAGGGGGGGATGCCCTGACCTCAGAGGGTACCTGGCACCGGTGCCAAAACCTCTAGAGTTTCACCCATTTCTGCAGACTTTGGCCCCAAAAAAGTGCCTGTGGGGGTGATGCAAGCAGAAGGGACCACCAGCCCCTTCCCGGGTGGGGGTCTCAGGGCAAAGAGAGAGGGACACCACGTTAAACGGAAACCCAAGGAAGGGCAGTACCCCCGAGAGGGGGAGGACACACTGGGTGCTGCAGCAGCACCTTTGGGTGCCAGGGGCTGCCCCAGTGCGGGGCGTTGCAAGTCGGGGAGCCCAACCCAGTCCGATCCGATCCACCCCGCGCCAGCCCCACTCACCTCCTCCAGAGCCCCCACCGCCCCCCGGCACTTCTGCATCCTGGAGGCGAAGGCGGCGGCCGAGGAATTGAGGTCCTCGCCGGTCACGGCCAGGAACTCGGCTACGCTGAGCTGCTCGGGCATGATGGGGAGGCACCGGGGGTGGGCACCGGGAGCTGGAGCCGGGGCAATGGCGGGGACGGGGTGAGGAGCTGCACCGGGAGCGGGGTGGGGGGACGGGGGACACCGGGAGCTGCACCGAGGAGTTGGGGGACGAGACGGGACACCGGGAGCTGCACCGGGAGAGGGGGAGAGGTGAGGGAGGGGCAGGTCAAAGATCGCACCGGGAGCTGCACCGGAGCGGGCAGGCCAAAGAGTGCACCGGGAGCTGCACCGGGAGCTGCACCGGGGGTGCGGCCGAGGCCCGACTCAACACCCCATCCCAGCCCCGGCCGCTCGCCCCGCACCGGGCAGTTTCTCTCCCCTCGCCAACCTCCTCCTCCCCGCCCGCTCCCGCCGTCACGTGATCTGCCCCGCCCGCCCCGACGTTAAAGGCGAAGCGGCCCCCGGTGACACCCCAATCTCGGACATCGAGGGGTGCAGCAGCGAGAGCAACGGAAGCTCCCGCAGGTCTCGGTAGATCTGCAACCGCTGGCCTCACTCAGGACCCAGCAACCACCCCGGCACCCACCTGACCCTGGTACCCACCCTGGCACCCGCCTCCTCCCAGCACCCACCTCATCCAAGCACCTACCTCGTCCCGGGCCAGGCTGGGGAGGCACCCACCGGCACAGTGGGAGCTGGAGAGGAGACCCAGAGCGAGCTCTCGCCCAGTTTGGCCAAACCAGGAGTTTAGGATTAAACTCAGTCCCTTCAGAGCACTGGTTGAACTGGGGGCTGCCCCAATCCTGCCCTTCCAACCCCAGTTTGGGCAGGGAGGAGCGCCTGGAGCTCTCAGCTCGTCCCACTCGACGGGACCCCCGGACCCACCCCACTCCCTTCTCATCCCCGAGGAGCAGGATTTTTGATGCCCTATTGCTCTTCCCGGAGGATGGGGGGACCGGACACCGCACAGGGGGGTGCCGAGACCGTCATGGGGCTGCTACTGGTGGCAAACTGGGAAGAAGAGGGCAAAACTCTACAGCCACAATTCGCCACACAACGAAATGCTGGGGGTGGGAGTTAGGTTTTGCCTCTCCACCCCGTGACCCTTGCTTCTGCCCGCCCTGCTCCGAGCCCCCCTCACCCAGAGTCAGTTGTGAGGGGGACACGACAGGCCCCCATGTCCCCTTCACTGAGCCCGGAGTGGGGAGGGGCTCAGCAAACCTCGGGGTTGTGATTCAGCAGTCTCCCCCAGTTACTGGGGTGCTGGAGGTGGGGGGACAGGAACATGAGAAGAGCTGTTGTAGGGTGTCTGGCTGAATCCTTCAGGCACCCACAAGCAGAGGTGCCCACAATCTGACCTTGGGGTGCAGTCTGACACCCCCCCAGTTTGGAGGGCCCAAACACCCCCTGAGGTCCTGGGCAGGGCTCTGGCAGATAGAGGGTTAAGCGGCTGCAGCCCAAGCAGGACTGGAAGAGGATGGTTCCTGATGAGTAAGAACAACCCCCCCACCCCAGCAGACAGACCCCCACAAAGTGGTGGGACCTGACGGGGGATACTGAGTTCAGCAGAGCAGCCACAGGGGCAGCCCAGAGTAGAGCTCTGAACATGGTCCACCCCTAAACCCCTGCAGTGCCACCCAGGGACTGAGACCCCCACAGAACCTCCACTTCTCCCCGAGGTGGGGAGTCCCGGCGAGCGCGGAGCTCGGGACAGCCCCTTCGCTGGGGTGGCCCTGCCACCTCCTGGCCAGGATGGGCAAGTGCTGGGGGGGGCAGGGATAGGATAGGACCCTGTGCTCCTCACCCCTTCTTCTCTTCTTCCTCTTCTTCCTCCACCACAGAACCAATGTGTCACCACAGGTCAATGTGTGCCACAGCACTTGGGTACCACTGGCCATTGCCAGATACCACAGACACCACTGGGTACCACCGGGTACCACTGGACAGCCACTGGACATCACTGGGTACCACTGACCATTGCCAGGTACTATTGGGTCCACCAGACACCAGCCATCACCAAATAATATTTGGCATCAATGGGTACTACCAGACCTAACAGGGTACCAGTGGGTGTCACCAGGTACCACCAGACATCACTAGGTACCACCAGCTGTCACCGTGCCACCAACCCTGTTGGCATCACCAGGTTATGGTGTGACCTGACCTGGGGTGGGTGACCTGCCCTGAGGAAGGGTCCTCCTTGGGCAGAGCCCCACAGAGGCCTCTGCATTTTCCAAAAGTCCCCCCAAACCTGGGTGCATAAGCCCATCTCAGTCCCATTTCCTACAGGGACCCGGTCCCCTGTCCTAGGGGCTTCTCCTACACTCCTGGTTCAAGGGGCAAAGGTTCATCCCAGCTGGATTTGAGATGGAAATCACAAACCCACAGCAGGTTGGATCCATCTCCCAGCTATGGCTTCATCTCAAGCCCCTCCACCAGCTCCTCCAGAGCAGCTCAGCCCTTAAAAGACCCCAAACCAGACAATTTCACACTGAAATCGGGGGGAAAACCAGCCACACACTTCCCTCCCCTCAAACCAGCCCAGTGGAGAAAAACAGTCTGTTCTAATTCGTTTGATTTTATTTAATCCTCTTTCACACATCAAGTCACAAGTTTTTCCACACCAAAAACCCAACCAAAGCCACAGCAGAACCCACCCCAGGAAGGACAGACTGTCACCTCAAAACCCACCAGCCTGACCCTCACCAGTACCGTACTGGAACGGGATTCCCATATAAATAGTGTAGGCACCCAGCCCTCCCAGCTCCAGGGGTTCATGCCCCTGCACCATAGGTGATGCTGCAGTCACCAGTAGCATCCCTCCACCCAGTACACTCCAGTTTCAGCACCCCTCGTACCATTAGGCTGGAGGGAGCTGGTACAGACCTGGTGGCTGTGTCCTGGCCAGGGATTTGCCAGAGCTGTGGGTTTTGGAGGCTGTGGGTGCAGAGCTTCATCTTCATCACCCAAAGGTGACTCTGGCTTTGCTGCCTCATTAGGTTTTTAAGGATATTCCAGCCAGGGGAGGGGGGTAACCACCACCCACAGCCACCTGTCAGGCCCTGGAGAACCAGTCTAACTGGGGAACAACTGGAGTGGTCCCAAAACACGACACTCCCAGCACAACCCCTTCCACACAGCGGGTTTTCTGCCACCTAAGGGTGCCCCTACCCCACCCTGTGCACCCAAAGGCACCCGAGATCTTGGGGGGGGTTATGTCAGAGAGCACCCAAAAGCTTTATGGCCAGTGCTGGGATGGAACCTGGCCAGATCCTTCCCAGGAGCTTCTGACAAACACAGGCCCAGGTGACCAATCACCCACGAGAACAAGAAGCCACCAGGGTGGCCAACAGGAGACCCTACCACCACTGTGCTCAGACACCCCAGCACTCCCCAGCCCATCCCATGTGCTCCAGCCACTCTGCAGAGACCTCACACGCTCAGGACATGAGTGACTGGAACAGACAGTGGCAAAGGGAAGTGGGGGGTCAGTCCTTCAGCAGGTCCCCGAGGTCATACGCCTCAAAGAGGTCACTGACGCCCTCCCCCTCCAGCCCCCAGAGGTAGTCGTCCTGTTCCAGGGGGGGTGAGAAGGCGATGAAAGGTCCTGAGTCCAAGTGGGAGGGGACACAGGGCAACTGGTCCTCTGTCTGCTGCAGGAGATGCTGGGGTGACCCCGGGAGGCCAACCTCCAGCAGCGACATAGCCTCTCCTGAGATGGTAAGAGGCAGAGACTGGGGTGAGGAGGGTGTCTCCGTGCTCCCCCAAGTCTGAGGGGTGGTGTGGGTCAGCTGTGGGGCTGGTCGGGGGCTGTTCAGTGAGGAAGGGGGTGCGGTGTGGTCCCGTGTGAAGGTGTCAGCAGAGGGGACGGCGTGTTCCTTGCTGGGGCTGTCCTCGGCGATCTCCTCTGGGCACAGGTACACCTCAATGGGGCTGCTGGTGCTTCTCAGGTGGAGCTGGAAGGTGTCCTTGGAGGGAAAAGCAAGGCTCAGCGGGGCACCCAGGGGGGCACCCATAGCCCACCCTGCTGCCCTTAACTCCTGTGGGGTCCAGACAGGGCATCGCAACCCCCAAAGCAGCTCAAGGTCAAACAGCCCCAAAGAGACACCCCACAGCCACCCAGGGTCATGCTGGGCTGCACCCTTCAGTGGACCCATGGAGGATGGTGCAGATGCAGCAGTACCCATAGAATCCAGGAACATTAGGAATGGAACCTCAAAAGATCATCCCCTCCAGTCTCCCTGCCACAGCAGGATCCCCTAGATCCAGTCCCACAGGAACATGCCCAGGCAGGTTTGAAATGTCTCCAGAGAAGGAGACTCCACAACCCCCCTGGGCAGCCCCTTCCAGGGCTCTGTCACTCTCACTGGGAAGAAGTTCCTTCTCAGACTGATGTGAAACCTCCTCTGCTCCAGCTCACCCCCGTTGCCCCTTGTCCTATCACTAGGTGCCTCTGAGAAGAGCCTGGTTCCATCCTCCTGACACCCACCCTTCCCATATTCATCAGTATTGATTGGGTCACCCCTCCATCTCCTTTTCTCCAGGCTCAAGAGCCCCAGCTCCCTCAGCCTTTCCTCAGCAGTGAGATGCTCCACTGCCTTCAACATCTTTGTGGCTCTGTGCTGAAGTCTCTCCAGTGGCTCCGTGTCCTTCTGGAACTGAGGGGCCCGGAACTGGACACAAGATTCCAGATATGGTCCCAGCAGGGCAAAGCAGAGTGAGAGGAAAACCTCTCCCCATCTACTAACCAGCCCTGTTTTGATCCACCCATACCACTGGCCTTCTTGGCCATAAGAGCCCATTGCTGGCTCCTGGCCATCCTGCTGGCCACCAGGACCCCCAGGTCCCTTTCTCTTACACTGCTCTCCATCAGGTCAGTCTGTAACAACCAGTAACTGGGGTTGTTCTTGCCCAGATGCCAGACTCTACACTGCCCTGGTTAGAGTTCATTCAGTTCCTCCCCGCCCAGCTCTCCAGCCTGTCCAGGTCCCACTGGATGGCAGCCCAGCCTGCTGGGGTGTCGGCCACTCCTCTCAGCTTTGTGCCATCAGCCAACTTGCCGACAGTGCTCTCTAATCCCTCATCCAGGTCATCAATGACTAGATTGAACAGGACTGGTCCCAGTACCGACCCCTGGGGGACTCCACTAGACACAGGCTTCCAACTAGACTCTGCCCCACTGACCACCACTGGCCGCCATCCTGCAGCCGGTTCACAATCCACCTCACTGCCCAATTGTCCAGCCCACGCTGCCTCAGCCTGGCTGTGAGGATGCTGTGGGAGGCTGTGTCCAGTGCTTTACTGGGGCACCCACACCCCAACCCTGCTGTCAGATGGGGGGCAAACTGCTCCCAGCCCCACACGCACCTCGTTGAGCTCCGGCACCTCCAGTTGCGTCTCTGGAGGAGCCTTCACGGCAATCACCGTCTGCTCCTGGAAACTGCTGATGGCTCGGAGGTCCTGGTAGGTGACATAGGCCAGCGTGGGCAGCGATGAAGTATAGGAAAAAGGGGCTGCATGAGGGACAACTCAACCCCCCCCCCATCCCAACAGTGGCCTCCAAACACCCTCCGTAGCCAGGGGGATGCCAATGGGAAGAGAAGGGGCTCAGAGAGGTCCCCAAGACCCCCAGCAAGGATATCTCTGGTTGGCTTCATCGTCGGCCAGCTGGTAGAGCTTCAGGGCAGAGTCCTGCAGGAGCTGGTCCAGTGTCCTCTCTGTCTTGGCCAGCTCTGCCAGGTCCCCCCACAACACCTGCTGCTTTGCTGCCACCGCTGAGTCCTCAAAGATCCCTGTCCCCCTGTCAGAGGAGATGGAACCTGAAGGAGAGCCCCCCTCTACATGTCCCCGAGTCACCTGTTCCTCACCCTACTCCATCCCCACATCCCACATCCAGCCACCCCAGCAGCCCTTACATCCACTGGATGTTGTTCTTGGACTTCTTGCGGATGAGCTGGATGCCCTCCAGCACGTTGGTGATGTCGTAGATGCGACGTTTCTGGACCTCCAGCACCTCAGCCGCTCGGTTGAGGTCCAGGACACCGTCAGGAGACTCGTTCAGCAGACGGACAAACTTCTTGGTGAGCAGCCCCAGCGAGGTGTCATAGCGAGTCTTCTCCCCAGGAGACTTGGGGGCTGTGGGGAAACCAGAGACCCACCGATTGTCTCCTTAGGGTGGGATGAGGGGTGGGGGTGATGCAGGGCTGGACATGAGACATCACCCCATCCTCTCCTTCATGTGGGATGAGGGATGGAGGTGATGCAGGGATGGACATGAGAGCTCCTTGTCCTCTCCTTAGGGTGGGACATGGGATGGAGTGATACAGGGCTGGACATGACACCTCCCTGCCCTGTCCTTAGGGTGGGACAGGGATGACAAGGGGCTGGACATGGGAGCCCCCACCATTCTCTCCTTAGTGTGGGACATGGGATGGAGGTGACACAGGGGAGGGGACATGTTTGGGACATCAAACACTTTACAATCCCATACTTTGTGGAAAAATAACCCAGAAATCACCCCCTCCTTCAGCCTCCCACTGAGGAGTTTTCAGCCAGTGACTGAATCAGCTCAGAGCACCAGATGAGGAGGGGCTGAGGAGTGGTCTCTGCTCCCATTGTACCACCTCGGGCCACTTTGGATGGGGCTAGAGGGGACACTGCAGCAGCTGTAAGAGGGGAGAGAAATGGAGTCTGTCCCCTTCCCAGCTCCTCCCTCCCCTCATCTTTCCCAGCACAACTTACTCTTGGGGCTGGGGACCTGCGCCAGCGCCTGCCCCTTCCCCTTGGGCGTGCGGAACTCGGGGCCCTCCAAGTCCAGCTTTCTCTTGGCCTGCAGCGGGAGACAAAACCCCATGTTGGGGCCAAGCAAGACCCTCCCCTGCCCCTCCCAGATCCCCCTGGGTGCCACAGCCCAGGGTGGGGTGGGGGGAGATCTTGCAAGAAACTCATCCGGTTGCAAAACCCCTTGTGACGAGGGCTCCCACAGCACCCGTGGGGAGAGCTGGGGGGGGAGGAGGAGAAGGGGGGGTCCTGACACCCCCTGACAGCTTCCTGCCCGCTTCCGCCACAGCACCCCAACCCTCCAGGATTTCCCCTCACCCCCAGCTCAGCTCTGTGAGGCCAAGCCCTGGGAACAGCAGCCAGATCCCACTCTACCAGCTGGCTCCTTGGGGTGCAGGGTTTCACCTACCAACACCCCACCCCACCTCAACTTCCCCCAGACATGGTTAGGGGCAGCTGAGGGCACCCAGCTGCCACCAGCACACCTGGGACCAGCCGAGCTCGCCCTCCCCTGGGTCCCATGGGTGCCCTGGACACGTGCACCCAGCTGCAGGGAAAAGCAGGGGGAGTGGAGTCACCCCCCGCTGCACAGTGGCCTCTCACCAGAACAAGCAGCTCCTTGAACTGACCCACCTAGGACCCCCACAGCATCATTTGGGAAGAGCCAGGGAAAAGGGGTGGGGAAGTGGGGTGCAGGAGAGCAGATGGAGAGTCACTGGAGGGGGCAACACCAAACCACCCCCCCCAAGCATGCAAATCCCTCAGGATCCCCCCCACATCCCCAAATACAGCAGGAGGATTTGAGGGGGGACTCCAGCTCAGCAGCAAAAAGCAGCCTCCCAGCCCCATCCTACAGCCACCCCCATCCCAGTACCTGCTCCCAGACTGGTCTGTCCCGCAAGCTGCCCCCCAACACGTCCCGCATGGTGCCCAGGCGCCCGTGTCGGCCCCGACAGCCGCTCAGTGGGGAGAGCACACCCTGTTTTGTGGGGCAGGGTTGGGCACCTCAGCTTTGTTCCCACCCGAGGGGGCCGGCACGAGAGGCGCCGGGGGCTGTTTTCCGCCCCCCCAGGGAGCCAGGCTGCTCCCCAGCTCCTGTGGGAATCTGTTCCCTTCTTTCCTCCCTTCCCTGAGCAGGTTTTCCCCAGCTCCTCTATCCTCAGCCCCCGCAGCCCCAGATCTGCCCCCGAGCTGTTGGTTACCCCGAACCCCAACGGTTACCCCAAGCACATGGGAACCACCTGCCTGGAGCAGGCATCTGTCAGCCCCATTTGGGATGGGATGGGGAGGGCATCACCCTAATCTCTTCCCCCCACCCCCATATTCTACTGGCACCCAAGCTCTGCCCTCTTGTGTGTTCTCATTACTGACAGTCTGGGGGGGTCAGCTGCACCCCATCTGCCCAGTGGAACTGAGACACTAAGTGAACTGGTGTCCCTCAGTTGCCTCTGAACCCCCACCTCCCCACCCACAGGGTCACAGCCACCAGGGTGGTCTCCCCTCCCAACATGCAGAAGGGGTGAAATGGGGACCCTCTGTTCCCACTCTGTGCAGTTTGGGGCGGGGGGGCCTCAGGCAGGACCCCCCAGCACTGGGACAGACCACTGAGGGACAATGGACAAGGGGGTCCCTCCTGTGCCCCAGCTGCTGCCCCTGCCCCCGGTGGGGCAGGATTAGGGACATGACAGCTGAGTGGGGCACAGCGAGGGGCTCCCAGCACCCTGCCAGCACTGGGGGGGCTGGGATGGACCATGGCAGATGCAGGGTGGGGAAGCTGGGACCAAACCCAAGACCCTCCCCCAAAACCACTCCCCAGCCCTTACAATGGGGGAGACACACCAGTTACCTCCCAGTATGATGCTGAGAGTGGGAAAGGAGGCTTGACCCTGCCCTGGGTGAGGGCAGGAGCTTGCTTTGGGGAGGTTACTCAGCAGAAGGTGGGGGGGGGCCAGGCTGGGCCCCCCGCCAGCTTTGCCTGCCAAGCAGCCCAAGCAGCTACACCCTGCACCCAGCCCAAGCATCAGAGCACCCCTCTCCCCCTGGGGGGGCTCCTCCTGCCAGTGCTGCCTTTCAACAGCACCCACTGCCTTCTCTGAGCTTGCCCAGGCACCCCCTCCCCTCTCCCTGGGGCGTGGGAACACAGCACCCAGGGCTATGGGGCACCCCAGGATCACATCCCCACACTGTGGGGGGCTGCTGGATCAGATCGCCCCCCCCACCAAGATGCAGGTCCTGCTGCCTTTGAGATGGCTGAGGGTCAGTGGGGTGCAAAGTGGGGGAACAGGGTGATGTGGAACCCCAGATTTGGGGGATCGGGGGTTTTTGGGACCACTGTGCACTGGGGAGGAAGGCTGGACACCCACCCTGTGTACCCCTCCCATCACCCACCAGTCTGGATCTCCATCCAGCTCCCTAACACACCCCAAGATCTCCCCTTCCTGCCCAAGCAGGGAAACCCTAAATGAGATCAAGAGGGAGATGGGATCAGCCCAGGTGACCCCAGCAGAATCCAGGGCTCCCCCACTCCAGCCCAGCACCCACAGGGGCTGCCACCCTTGGGTGCTGTTTGCACGGGTGGCTGCAGCTCCACCAGCTCGAAACTGAAATCACAGTGGACTCTGAACACCCTGATCCCATTGTGGAAGGGACAGGGACAGCCAGGACCCCAAAGCAGAGATGTCACTCTCACCAGGACATCATCACAGCCCTAAGCCCCTACAGACACCCCATGGCCCCACAGACAACCTATGGGGCCAGGAACAGGACAAATGCTCAGGTTGGGATTGATTTGAGCTAAAATTTCCCCAGAATAGGGCTTTTTCATAGGGGAAAATTTATTCCCCCACTCTTGGACCCTTAAATCAGAGGCTAAGGGAAATCAGAGTTGGCTTTGGACCATGAGAGACAAGCTGACCCACTTTCCCACGGCTGGACTTGGGGTGATTGGCTCCCTCCATCCGGACCAGGTGACCCCGGATCATTTATAGGGCACAAATCCAGGGAGCAGGTGGGAGCGGCCACAACTGCCCTGCTCAGGAATTGGGAGGAAACTCTCATTATCTGATTGCCCCGGATCTGCACACAAAGGTTGTGCCCATAAACGGGGTGTGGGGACAGGGGAGCCTCAGCTGCCGGGGCTGGAAATGGGATCTCTGGGGCCAGGAATGGGATCACGGCATCAGGGAACAGGATCATGGCTCAAGGCAATGGGACTGGGACAGAGAGCGATGTCACTCCCCAACTAAGGGGATGTAGGAGCATGCTGTGTCATAGGTGACCCCAAGGGTCACAGGAGACCCCCCCTGGACCCCATTCAGGGGCCAACAAATGGACAGGAGCACCCTGAGCATCTTCTGGCATGGGCGATGGTGATGATGATGATGGTGGCAGTGGTGATGTTAACAAAGAGGCCACTAGCCTCAAACCTCTTGTCCTCAAGTATCACTTAGGAACAAGCACTTCACGTCCCCAAACGTCACAGAAGCCCCCCCAGACCCCAAGTGTCATTCAAGCACTCCCTAGACCCACAGCCACAGACAGGAATATCCTGAGCATCTCCCAGTAAGGGTGATGATGATGGCAATGATGATGCTGAAGAGACCACTAGCCAGCTCTGCAGCAACATGGGGCTGTGGGTTTGCGGGATGTCTTTAGGGGAGGGGGCAGCAGCAGGGGTCTCTCCTTAAAGAGCAACTCAGCAGCCAACAATGCGGCATCTCGCGCGGTTCAGAGACAAAGGGCCATGAAAAAGACAGGTGGTCCCAGAGCCCCCCAGGACCGGCCCGATAACAGCCCTGGCCAACCCCACAGCCAACAACATGAAGTGGGGAGCAAAGACCACCCCCCTTCCTCAATGTCCCCAGCTGGCACCGGGCACCAGGGAGCAGGAATAAATAAATCAATCAATCAAGGCTTGAAAAAACTGCTAAGGAAGTTAGTGGGGTCTGGGACCCCTCGGGGGACCCGGGGAGAACAGAGGCTCCCAGTGAGGGCTGGACCTGCGCCCGGACTGGGGCCAGCATGGAATTAAATGCCAGCTGCCAGCGGGGCCAAAGGGGGCCCTTGGGGAGGAGAATGGGACCAGCAGAGCTCCCTCCTTACCAGGCACCCCGATACTGGGCATGTGGCCAGTGCCCAGCCTGGGTCTCGCTTTCCCCATTTCGGGGTGGCGGGTGCTGGGATGCAGCTGTGACCCCAGGGTTGGGTGGCAAGGACACTGGCAGGGGCAGCAACCCCTCCCCCCCACCGTCGGCAACCTGGCTCCCAAGCCTTGGGGTGTCCCATGGAGGATGGGGATTGCTTCATCAAGCCCCCACCCCATATAAAAAGGCATCACAAGCCCCACTGTATCCGAGCTGGGGCAGCAGTGTTGAGCATCCCTCCACCCCCCTGAACCCCCCCTTCACGCCGAGGTCACCCCAAAGCGCAGGGATGGGTGTCCCCCATCCCCAGCTGCCTGCCCTCAGCCCTCGTTTTCCTCCCGTGGGAAGGGGCTGAGCCCCGCGACCCCAAATGTGCCCTAATGGGAAGGAGACCGAAAAACAGTGCAAAAAAGGCCAAAAAAGGCCCAAAAAGGCCGAAAAGCGGAAGGCGGGAGCGAAGGGAAATGGAGAATCGCCTGAACTGTGTCCTGAGCTCCCGAGTCCAGCCCTAAGGAGGGGGGGTCACCCCAAAAGAAGCTGCAAAGACGGGGAGGGGGAGGGCTGATGCACACCCTGGGGTCACCCAGCCCTTGGTCCCCCCCAGACCCCCACCCCACCGAAGCGATGCCCTCCCACCCCGGGGGTGGGGGGCAGACAACTTACCGGCAGCCGTCCCGCCGAACAGAGGGTCCGGAGCTGGGGGCCCTGGGGGGTGGCATAGAGACACCCCGCCGTCGGGGCAGCGCTGATGGCCGTGGGAGTGTAGATGGCGGGGAAGCAGCCGGGGGGTAACGGGGGGCTGCCCACGCTGCAGCCCCCCCGTTCCATGGAGCCCATGAGCGCCATGACCTTCTTCGAGCTGGGGAGGGGGGAGAGGGCTGTGCCCCCCCCGGACGGGGCGGGGGACCCTCCCCTGGGGAGCCGCAGCATTGCAAAGTCTTTTCCGAGAAAAGGGGGGCGAGGGCAGGAGGAGCACCCCGCGATCCTGCAGCAGTGCGGGGGGGTCACAACCTCAGCGGTGACATTTTAGAGGAGGAAGAGGAAGAGGAGGAGAAGGAGGAGGGGGGTGGGGGGGGTGTCCCGACCGGTCTCCAAACCACCATCCCCCACCACCCCCCCCAATAAAATCGCTGCGGAGGAGCAACGCGTCAGCAGCGTCACCAAAGCCGGGAAAAAAAACTCTTTTAACCCCAAAAAAGAGCTCGAAATGGGGGGGAGGTCGGGGTGTTCCGGCTGGGGGGGGATCCAGAACCTGCTGCCCCCTCCCCCAGCTCCGCTGCTGCCCCCGATGGCTCCCGGCCCCAAAAGCGCCCTTTGCTGCCTTTTTTTAGGGTTTTTTATTTAATTATTTTTTTTAAAGCGCCAACCGCCCTCCCGCGAAATTCGGATTTCCCGCGAAAAATGCCGCGCGCTGATTGGCTGATGCCGCCGGGGCCTCGCCCCCTCTGCCCCGCCCCCCGTGGGACCTTAAAGGGGCCGCGTTGGGAGGGTGGGGAGTGGTTTATGCAAAACAGAGGGCGTGGTCCAATGGGTACCACCACCCCCCTACGGGGAGGGGTGGGAGAGGGGCGTGACTGGGATCAGGCCTGGGATTGAGTTAAAGTTACTCGATTGCTGGATTATTAATACCATGTATTGATTACTGATAACATCAATTGGTTATTAATCAAACTCCCCCCCAATGTGGTGGTCTCCAACGTGGGGGCTGTGAAAACCCTTCCTAACCCACTCCTTCCATCCCCAGTGACCTGAGCCAGGGTAGGGGGTGGCTTGGGATCGATGCTGTTAGTTAGTGCTGGTTTAGGAAGGTGGGACCAGACCTGCCACCACTTCCCCATCCCAGTTCACCCAATCTACCACCCACTGCTCCACAGGCAATCTACCCACAATAGACCTCCAGCCTCCAGCTCAGCTTGGGCAGGGGGACAAAAGCCTCCAGGAGCCTCTGATCGAGGACAGACATTTGCTTCTCACCACGCAAGAGCCTTGAGGAAGAACAAAGAGCCTGGCAGCAGCAAATCCACTGCACGGCTGGGCACCAGCTCCCTCTGCCAGGAGCTGGGCTGAGCTTGGCAGCTCAACCACCCAGGCCTTCATCTTCCCTCCCTACAGGGAGAGGACAACTGCTGTCTCCATGTCAGCGCACAAAGACAACGCTGAGCCCAGCAGGGTGGAGAAATCCCTGTCCTTGGCTGCCTTGAGCTGGTTTTGACTGGCTGACTCTTGGGACTGGGACACTGGTGTACGGAGAGGGTTTGGGGGGTTGGGCAGACAGGTTGTGCCTCTACCTTCTCCTCTTAGGAGAAAGTGGAGATGGTGTCCCCAAAAGCCATCACTGTGACCTTGTTGGAGTAAGGGCTGTGATGAGGACAGCTGGTGCTCCTGAGTCTAGTTATGCTCAACAGCCCTCACTCTGGAATCACAGAATGTTTTTGGCTGGAAGAGACCTTTAAGGCCATCAAGTCCAACCATTAACCCCCTTGAGCCAAGGGAGGAGCTAGGAACATCCTTCCCCTCTCCAGCAGCAAATTCCAGAAGCCACAGGCTGGTCACCCAGTGTCACCAGTGCCTCTGTGTGACAGCCACCACCTCCCCAACCAAAAGCGACAGCTCTCTGGAAGAGGTTTTGCCTTTTCCACTCCATCCACCCTACAGCCAAACCAGTGAAGAGGAGATCTTAGCTCCTCATGGATCCATTCGTACGCTCTGATGTTCTCCATGTTTAAGGTCAGGGTTTCCAAGAGCTTTCCGAGAGGCTCTGGATCACTCATGATCCCCTCACCCAACTCTGCCCAACCTCCTGTAGGTGGCCAGGTCCTGGGGGATCTACATGGACATCCCATCCCACATCACCTTTTGGGCTGAGCTGAGGGTCCATGTTAACTTCTCCATGGTCCAGCTGAAAGGGTTAACTCGGTGCTGTGGCAGTGTCCTCTCCTTCACCAGCTGCATGAAGGACCAACCCCTGTCATCAAACAAGCCAAGCACAGAGTCCAGCCCGATGGAGATGGAAATCACAGCCTCTAAAACTGCTGGTGGGTGCAAAGTGCAGATCTCTGCTACAACCAGCTTCAGACTGCTGGGAAACCTCCATTTCTGATCCCTTCTCCTTCTCCCATCGATGGTTTCCACCCAATTTGATCAAAATTCTCCTGGCTTTGGATGGAGAGGAAGAACCAGGCAGCTGTTCTCCACCCAAGCCATGCCTACAGGGAAAACCACCAAAACATGGCCCTTTCAGAGTGGTTTTGACAGATGGTTTCTCCTCCAGAGAATCACAGAACCATGGAACATTAGGAACATTAGTCCAGTAGCTCTGCACTGGACTCTCCCAAGCAGTTCTGTGTCCTTCTGGACAGTGATGGGGGTCCTAGTGCCTTCCCCACACTGGGAAGGGTGCTCAGCATCTCCAGCCCTCAGCACTGGAGCTCACTGGCATCAGCAGGGTCTGGCCAAGCTCCTCAGTTTCAGTGCTGGGAGCTCAAACCCTGCTCCAGCATCCCTCAGCCTGCTGGGGTGGTGAGATGGACCAAAGTGGTGGGAAAGGACCACCCTGCTGCTGGCTCTGTGCCTGCTGTCCCAACAATCCTTGAGGTGCTGTGACCAGAGCTGGACCCCACTGGCCAAGACAGATGCTTCCAACCCAGGTGGGCATTTCCCGGGCACTTGCCAGCATGGAGAGGGTGAACATGATGGGACAGACGTTGGGTATGACCTCGAGGATGGTCTGACCCATCCTGGGCAGCCTCTTCATCAGCCTCCAGCAGCATCACTGACACTGGGGACACAGCCAGCAGACATGAGGTCTTGAGGAGGGTCAGGGGTAGATCTGAGGGTCTGGGGAGGGTCTGCAGTGCCACCCCCAAACCAGAGTCAAAGAGTGAGGGTGAAGAGCACCGATGAAGTCGCCTTTCCCAGCACATGGGATAGGGTCACCACATCTGGTCTCTGCTCAGAGACTCTGGGGTATGGCCCTTCCCTGCCCTTGCTCACCTCTGAGGATCTGGAAAATCTTCTGGAAGCTTCAGCTTGGGGGTCAGGGACCCTACCGCAAAGCCAGAACCACAGGGAAGATGTTCCAGCTGTTCTGTGGGCAGAGGAGCTGGGGTTTGAGGCTGAACCCCAAATGTTCCCCCGTTAGGGTCCTCCCCCAATAACATCCAGAGGGAAGAGGGGGGCGCAGGAGGTGCCACTGTCCCATGGCTGTGATGGGCCATGGTGATGTGCCACAGCCGGGCACTGGTGGCCAGCAGTCTCCAATGCCCGGCATCCCAGTGCCGGCGGTGGTTCTCCCGCATCTGCCCTGGAGACGGCAGCAGCGAGCTGCGGCTGCGGGACCGGCCCGGCACAGCCCCCCCCCGCAACCCCCCGCACGGCCGGAGCGGCTGAGGGAGGGTGGGATGGAGAGACACGGGGATGCAGGGACAGAGGGAGGGACGGAGAGACATGGGGATGCAGGGACAGAGGGAGGGACGGAGAGATATGAGGATGCAGGGACAGAGCAACATGGGGACAGCGGGATGGAGTGACACAGGGACGGGGGGGTGGAGGGACATGGGGACACAGGGGTGGAGGAACATAGGGATGAAGGGACTCAGGGACAAAATGTAGAGGGACACAGGGACAGAGGAAGGACATGAGGACACAGAGATGGGGGGCACAAGGACAGAGGAATAAAAACCCAAGGATGCAAAGAGAGGGTCATGGGGACAGAGGGATGGAGTGAGTCAGGGACACAAAGACACAGAGATGAAGGGACAGAAGGATGGAAGGACTTACGGACAGAAGAACACAGGGACTCTCACTGCTCCTCACGTCTCCGAAGAGGATGGGTAACCACCGTGGCTTCACGTCTGGTGGCTGCATTGGCATTGGCTTCAGCTGCCCTGCAGAACCAGGGGAAGGTGGGGGAAAGGGACACGTGCCAGAGCTCCCAGAGCCAGGCTGGGCCAGGGTCACCACGGGCTTGTCCCAGCTATCCCAGCAGCACCTCTCCTGTGTCCCAGTTTGCTTCCTGGAGCTGCAGCCAATTCCTTCTGTACTGCTGGGGAAACTGAGGCATGGGAGAGCTCAGAGACACAAAGGCATCTGTTTTTTGGGGACAGAGACAAGGCTTTTCTGCTGATTCAGTCCCTTGACCAGGATGACCTTCCTCACACCATATCTGTCCCACATCACCCACCTCATCCTCACCCACAGCCAGGGCAACCCTCAGGACCACCACCATGTCCCCCTGGTGTCAGTGGGTCAGGTCTCCCTGGGTGATCAACCCCAACACAAAGCTCCACATTCCAACCCCCCTGTAAATTAAACCCCAGCAGTAATGACCCTTCCTTCCTCCACTCTAGCCCCCCAGTCCCACTACACCCCAGCAACTCCAGTCAGTGGGTGCTACAGTCTGCAGGATGAACCCTCCAGGCTGGGCAATAAGGAGCCTCTGGGGTGGAGGGAGTTTTGGGGTCTCTGGGAGGGTGTGTGGGGGAGGCTGGAGCCTTAGTCATCCCTTTTCCCCCACTGGAAATCCAAGCGTGCCTCAGTTTCCCCACTCAGCACCAGCGTGGGAACCAGAGCAGGGTGAGGCATGTGCAGGGTGTCAAGGGAGGGGTGAGCCAGGCACACCCTGTGCCGGGCAGGACGGGGCCCACAGGCCACGTGGGGCATGTTTGGGTGCCCAAAATACACTCACGGCCCTGAGTCATCCCCAACTACCGGGCCAGGCCAGCCTCCAGCCCATCAGCACCAGGGGGTTGTGGGGTCCCCTCTATGGGGGGGGCAACTACCAGGGCTGGGAGTGAACCCACAGCACCTCGGATGGGGCAGGGCAAGATGCTGGGGTGTAGGAGCCGCACGTTTGGGTTTGGGGCATCGTGCGTGTGCACATGCGTACTGTAGGGGTGCACGAGTGAGTGTGAGCGTGCACATGCGTGTGCACACATGTGGCCCATTCAGGGGCATGTGTGTGTGTCACACCCCCCAATGCGCACATGTGTGCACGAGTCTGGGAGGAGCACAACAGGCACCTAGTGCTGCACACGTGTGTGTGTAAGTGCACACAAGACCTCGCCTAAGTGTCTGTAGGTGTGTGAGTGCACACAAACACACATGTAAGGGTGTGCAGGCATGTGTGCAAGTGCATATACACACGTGTGTAGGTGTCTGTCAGCAAGCAAATGCACAGACACGTGTAGGTGTGTGTAAGTGCACACAAGCACGTGTGTAAGGCTGTGTAGGCATGTCAGTGCACACAGCCACACGTGTATCTGTAGGCATGCGGCTAGACGTGTGTAAGTGCACACACACACGTGTATAAATGTCTGTGGGCATGTCAGTGCACACAGGTGTGTGTAAGGGTGTGTAGGTGTATACAAGTGCACACAGGCTCATGTGTAAGTGCACATGAACATGTAAATGCACACAAACGTGTGTCTGCAGGCACTAAGCACGCAGACACATGTGTAAGTGTAGGTGTAAGCACACACATACCAATGTGCATGTAAGTGTAGGAGCATGTAAGCACACCCAGATTGTGTGTAAGGCTCTACAAGCATGTCAGTGCACACAGGCACACGTGTGCACGCAGACATGTGGCTAGACACGTGTGTAACTGCATGCAGATGTGTGTAAGCGCAGGTATGTGTAAATGTCTGTAGGCATGTGTAAGTGCACACGGGCACACGTGGAAATGTCAGTAGATGTGCAAGTGCACCGACATGTGTGTAAGGGTGTGTGGGTGTGTAAATGCACATAGATGTGTGTGAGCACAAGTGTATGTGTGTGCAAGTGCACACAGATGTGTAACTGTAAGCGTGTGTAAAAGTGCACATGGACAGGTGTGTAATTGTAAGTGCACAGACACGTGTGTAAGGCTGTATACGCACAGGCACGTGTGTGTGCGCAGGCATGTGGCTAGACACGTGTGTAAGCACAAACGTGTAAATGACTGTAGGTGTAAGTAAACATACATACGTGTATCTGTAGGTAAGTGCACACAGGCGTGTGTAAGGCTGTATACGCATGTAAGTGCACACAGGCACGTGTGTGTGTGCAGGCATGTGGCTAGACACATGTGTAAGCACAAACATGTGTAAATGACTGTAGGTGTAAGTAAACATACACACGTGTATCTGTAGGTAAGTGCACACAGGCGTGTGTAAGGCTGTGTAGGTGTGTAAATGCAGACACCCCTGTGTAGATGGCTGTAGGTGTGTAAGTGCACATACACGTGTGTGCCTAAGCCCGTAAGTGCAGTGTTAAGAGCACAAAGTGCCTAATCCCATGTGTAAGTGCACATACACAGTGTGTTAAGAGCAGACACACTATGTAAGTGCCTAAATCCATAAATGCAGTGTGTAAGAGCACACATACCCTGTGTAAGTGCCTGAGCCTGTGTGTAAGTGCACAGTAAGAGCACACATACCCTGTGTAAGTGCCTGAGCCTGTGTGTAAGTGCACAGTAAGAGCACACATACCCTGTGTAAGTGCCT
>VXBP01005778.1:0-11263 GCA_013400115.1 Rhinopomastus cyanomelas
TCCAACCTTGATAATACTGTGATACTGTGAAATTAATATCTGGGGTCTCTTTATTTCTCTCCAATTTTAACTATCATAAAAGAACTTAATGTAAAGCTGTTTGCAGCTTATCTCATCCGATTCCTATGTGAAACTTCTAACACAAATGCTTGTATAAACTGCAGCCATAACACACTAATCTTCTGAACTTCCTGACCCATAAAACTATGATTATTATTACTACATGTAAAATTCATCTGGAAATACCCCTCTGTATTTAGTGTTATCGGTATTGTGTTGCAAAATCTCTCCTCCTTTGCAGTGTAAGGGTTGCCAGGAAAGTGGAGGACAATGGGCCTGTAGATCACTCTACAGAGTAATGCTGTACCTTAATCTTGTCATTTGGGGTTTATTTGGAGCGGGTGATTCAACTGGAGTTGGGATGTTCAGATTCTTTTTCAGCAACACTAATGACACCTGCAGCTTAGCAATTATATATGTGCACATGGAGAAGAGGGTGGCTTGGTTGTGTTCTGGGGTACAGACATAACCCCAAAGCAGAAGAGTCATTTTTCTATCTTTTGTTCACCACCAGACTAACTTAATATTGATAATAGTCCAGCTGGGAAAAAAAAGGGTAAAAAAAAACCCAGCCTGTTTTCATTTTTCAGAAAAAACCATTTATGTTCAATGATGCTTTTCCCAAGCTGATTTCATTAGTGTTGTTCTAAATTGCAAGTTGTCACATTCACCAGGCACTAAATTACCAGTCCTCTGTGTTGCCACAGTAACACTGTGGCCACTAAAGTATAGGCTTCAACACAGAAAGGCAGGCTCAGACTGCGACTCCTTTAAGTGAAGGTTTTGGCAGCAGAATATCTCCACAAAGTCTTTATTTTGTAACCTTTGAGTAGTTGCATTTTAACTCCTTCAACTGAAAATGTAGCACTGTTTACTGAAGAGAGAATAACTGAGCTGAACAGTTATTAAATAAATTATTTATTTATTTAATATATATATATATATTTATTAACTATAACAGTTAATAAATAAATGGGTATTGTTGACTTCTGACTACTCCTTCCTTTTTTTTCTCTTTGGTTTTGGGCTGAATGATTTATGGTTCTTTTCTTGAACCGAGTCTAAGACAAAAGCGTGATATTGTCTTGTCTGCTTCCTCTATCTGAAGGGTTGCCCATCTCCTTTTCATGACACAACCCCTCATGAGTATCCTGGACAATGGAAATCTACCCTGGTTGGATTAAAAATAGAGTTACTGGCTTAGTGAGCTTAGTGTAACAATGGAAATGGACTTGTGTATTCCCACTTGGCTGAAAGTCTGGGTGTTGGCCAGTGCTGGTAACTGTATGAACTACTACAACAGGGAGTGTTTATGTGTGTCCCCATACAAGAAACAAATAAACACTGTAGGCTCTGTCTTGAATTTAGTCACTTCTCTTTGTGTGTGTTGCTCTTAATTTCATAAGCTCAGACCTTTTTTCCTAGTCTACTTTTTCGATTTTGCAATTCAATTCCCTCACTTCCAACTGTTTGTCAAATTCAACTTACTTCCTCGCCATGGCTTTTACAGTTTGTAGATGTCGCTTTTCAGACACAGACCATCTTCTCAGACCTGACCCTTAACATTGGTTTTCCTATTCCATCCAGCTCCTTGTCCCCAGACTCTTGACACATCTACTTGTAGCGTTTCTCATGACTGCTTGATTCTGCTCCCAGTGATCTTGAACTAGTCTTTTGGTTCTTTATTCACCCATCAACTCCCTGTCTCACAAGGGTCTTCTACTCAAAGCTCCAGTGCTACCCTCCGAGCACATCTAGCTGTGGCTATCCCTGTGTTCCATCATCTGTATTACCCGTACCATTCCTCCTGTTCTTCTAGTATTTCTTTCTTGAGGTACACATATCATTTGTGGAGTCTTCATGAGTAATGAGTCTATCTGAGCTGTAAGTGACCAGCTTTCAGTTCTCTCCAGTTTCTTACAGATTTCCTAATGTTTACAGGTTATGTTCTTGCAGTACCTAGCATAAAGGAAATTACTACCTCTAAGCAATACTAGCCATGGTAAACAGAGCTGATGTAATTTCCTGTATTAGAATAAAAAAATCTCGCAGCAGAATACAGAGATCTGGGAAGGATCCTACAAGAAAGTAATTATATTAGACTAAAATATAAAATATAAAATTAGACTAAGGAGTTGTGAATGCTAACTACCATAAATTTTTATCACCAAATATACAAAAAATATTCAGCTCCGTTCTGCTTGAAATAAAGGGAATAAGCCCTTTACTTTACAGTTTTAAACAATGATTAGTGTGCTTAATCCTTACTCAGATAAATCTTACTTATGTTGTCCAAGTTTTATGAGGTCTTCATTGGGAGTATCAGTGAATAAATTGAGATTTTCAGTACCATTTTTATTGCAAATAATTTTCTGTCCCCCTCCCCCACCCAGAAAAACAACAACAAAAAAAAACCCAAAAGACTTTTGTATTTTACCAGTATTCCAAATATTTTATATTAAAACATTTTGGGTTGATCTTCTGCTATGTTGTGGTAAAACTGTATTTGTTTCAGCAGCCATGTTGAATTGCTCTATAAAAGAATGGGAAATACATGTTTAGAGATGGTAGGCTCTTGGCTGAGATTTAATACTGTCATTTCCTTCAAGTGCACAACTGCTGACATGAGCTTTTACTTCATACGATACGGTATGTGATCTGGAGGCACCCAGTCTGCCTGCTCTGCTGCTGTCAGGTTACAGCTTTTCACAGATGACCTAGTCTCAGCAGAAAGTCTTGACCTCTCACTCTTTCAGCACTTCAGCGGTTAATTTTGTTGAGGGATCAGATTTCTTTCTAGGGGAAGTTTCTGATGATCACCTTCCAGCTAGGCTTTACTTTGCAGTGTCTTTCAGAGCTGCTGAACAGTGAGGGCTCTGTAGGAAAACAGTCCTGCTCCAGCTTTTTTTTTCAAGTCTCTTCCTAGAAAGTCAAGGCACAGGCTGTTGCACTTAGGGAGTGCTGGATGGTAGCCTCATGAAGGTATCAACCTGCAAAATAAATCTAAGCCCCTTTGCTGGAATTCTTCATGGGCAGCAAGGTGAAGTGATTTGGCCAGAGAATATTGCAAGGTAAGAGATTTTTCTGCCCTTCTGAAAGGTGAAGTGTGCTGTGTTACACCTTTGTGCGAGTCAGATTAGCTTTGTAAATGCTGGCAGCAGTGGAAATGCAGTTGGTGATGGAAGAAATCTGGTTTCCTCCTTGTACCATTTATTTAATTTGGATCACTATACTACATTAAAACAATACAGTTTTAGTAGGTTACACAATGGGGAGTGCCTCATGTGAAAACTGACAGCTATCACTGGATTTGGCTTTTTTGGTGTAACTTAAGGATTCTGTGAGTTTTATCAATAATTATTAGAGCCTTACAGGTTGCAGTCTAACCAGCTGGCTTTCTCATCGCGTTGCAGACTTTCAGCCACCAAAAAAAACGATGGGGCTTTGTTATATTTTAGTGCTGCAAGTTTGCTTTCTGTGCGAAGGAGGGACTCTGTGGGAGCAAGCTCACCCTGCAGGGAAACAAAGACGAGCATGAGGCTGTTTGAGAACAGATCCCACCCCAGAGTTTACTTGCTTTTTAGGGTATAATATGCAGTTCTCGTTCTCTTTGCTGTAGAGATGTCTGTCAGCTTCCTGATTTGTCTGAGCAAGGTTAGATCTTTTTACAGTTTCTTTCATGTTAAACTAATCTTACAGTCTGACATAAACTGAGAGTTGTTGGTGCTATTTAGGATCTTGCAGTTCTGCTATGGAAAAAACCTGCTTTCTGAATTAGCTGACGTCTCGAATACGTGTCTGTATTACAAAGAATTAAATATTTCACTTGATTATGTGTATAATATGTCTGTTCTATAAATCACTGATGTGATAACGATGGTTGTTTTTCAGTGCTTTGATTTCCTGAGGGACAATGCTGCACCTCTGTGATCAAATTAACACCTTTTATTGCCAAGTGCAACTCTAAGACAGACGTCAGCAGGGTATAATGTGTTCAGAAAGCCAGATTTTGTGTTTTTCTGCTTTTCTGTGATGGGAGTGTGCAGGAGTGTGTGCTATCTTTGTCTGTTTAGCTGCAGCTGGGACTGCTCCGTGTAAAGGGAGCAGTTCTCAGCTCTAAAATCTGGTTTGCTGTGAAGAGGTTTTTGCCTTAATGTGTTTATATAGAAGCAGCGACTGTGAATTGCTTTGTGCATGCATATCTCAATTCTTTGTTTTATGCCTGCACATTTCTTGCTTGGAAGCACAGCCTGAAGGCCTTAAAAGACTTGCATTGATGTCCCAAGTGGAGTGGTGCAGCATCAGGTGGGCTTAAAAATAGAATAGCTAGGAAAGGAGCCTTATGCTACCTGCCAGGTGCTGGAAGGTTTGGCTCTGTGAGTGTATTTAGTAGCCACCTTTTGCTGTTTGAGGCTGCCCAGCAGTCCCAGTTGGCCATTTGTGCTGGGTGAGTGGATGAGCAAGTAGGGGCAAACGGCCACAGAGGCAGGTGTGTTCAGACCCTCTAGAACACCGACCCAGCAGAAGGGTATTTGCCTCTTGCGTAGTTTTGTTCCACACTGCTCTTCATTCCTTTTTTCCTGTGTTTTAGTTATATCAGTATTGTAAGAATTTAGTTAATCTATTCTTCTTCTTGATGTTCAAGCCTGGTTTTACTGTGTTTTGGAGCCCTTGACAGAGCAGGCTGCTAGGTACCAGTAACCACTGGTGATTGCTCAGCAGTTCAGTCCAGAGCTGGAGTAGGCAGGCAATGGGTGTCAAAAGCCACGTAAATGTTTTCAGTGAGTTGAGTTGTAACTTAAATGGTATTTTTGCACTAGGAGGTGCTATGATCGTGAAGGTATCTGCCTTTAGGGGAGAAGAAAATCTAAACTGGTAAGGCAGGGGAAAGGGATCTGCATAGTCTGGTGTTTGCTTATCAGAACTCTCCATCCGCAGGGTAGGACAACTACTTTGCCTACTTGAAGCAGGGAGGTGTTTGGGCTAGGGCCTGGCCAAGAGGGAGATGAGGGCTGCTGTAGTGGTGATCTGCACCTCGATTTTTGCCAGAAACCTCCTCCCCATTCTCTTATTCAGTGACGGTGCAGCATCCCTAGCTGCATCCCTCTTGGCTTGACCTCTGTGGATTGTTTCAGTCCCATCACTGTCACATGCAGAGGGTAGACTTGACAGTCTCAATTTTGTATGTAGGCTTTGTATGTAAACAAGCATTTCTGACTTTCATTAGAGGACTCTCTTCAGCACTTCTTACTGTCTTGGAAACAAAAGCATAACAAACGAAGTTATTTTTTAAAGTAATAGTAGTAAGATTTAACAATGACCTTACTGTGACATGAAGACACTGATTTTTTTTCCCTGCTTTAACTGGTGCAAATCAGTTAGAATCAGTGGAGTCACACAGGCACAGTCGAGAGATGATGTGGTCTTCAAAGCTGGGAGCTGACAGTGCCACTACTGCAGAGCTTCCCTGTGCACCCAGTGCTGGGCTGTCTGTAAACTGCCTCATGAACAGAGTAAGTCTTCAGGCAGGAACAGTCAGTGGCGAACACCAGAACTGTGGATTATAGGTCCTGAATCCAGGAAAAAAGGGGCTTTGCAGCTGATTGGAGTATTTTGTACTAAATGTTGAAGCTGGGTGGGAGCTGGTTCCTGCAGCACTGGGTCACAGACAGTGCCTTGCTCTGGGTTCTCTCCTTCCCCTGAGGCTGTGCAATGCCAGAGGAACCTTTGTGGAGAACAATAGCAAAAAAAAAAAACAAGTTCCACCAGTCAAGCGTTTCGCAGGTGAAGGCTGTTCTGCTGGCTGCTGCGTTTAGTGACTCTGGGCAGTGCAGCGCTGAAGGGTCTCGGAGCAAAATGTGTGCAGACGAAGGTGCCATTGGAATTTCTGCTTTAGAGCAAGAGATACTGAGTTTCAGTGGAAGTGAGGTTGCTTTCATGAAAATGTAGAGTGCTTCAGTCTGTGAATTTCCTGAGATGAGTGAGGTTTTGCAGCTCCTGTGTGTGCTCAGCTGCATTCACTTCAGTTTTGACAGTGGCTCAATCAAATTCCTGGCCAGATTTTAAAAGACAAAATCCAGTCCAGTGTTATTTTTTATAAGGTTATTAGCACCAACATAAAATGATTAAATGAAGAGAGTCTTTTAGCTTCTGCAGATATTTCTTGCTTACCTTTTTTCAGCACTAAGTAATTTTCTTGTGTGTGTGTTATTGTCTTTTACAAATCGGTATTTTAATTCAAAATTCTGAAGCACTGTATTGGATGAATTCTAAACAGAGCTCGATAGAGCTGCATTTCAGCTTGGTGCTGGTAAACGCAATAGTCACTAACCATGGAAATGGTCTGAATAGCTCACGGCACACTTAGCACAGTTCAACTGTGCACCAAAAAAATGTCATTAAAAGGATTAGATTCTGGTCCAAAAAGAACAGCTGGAAATGGTCTGTGTTCATTTTGCCTGGTTTACTTTTCACTCTTCATAGTCTGACTTTACAAAATACTTTGAGGTAACTAACAGGCCTGTCCCTGGGCTGCATCTTGGGTTAGAAACAAAGTGGTTTATTTTTAAATGCCTGTAATAAGATGTAATTAGAGAGTAACTGAAGACTTGGAGAAGGTGTGTGATGAACAGTCATGTAAAATACATTAATTAAATTCAATGTTCTTGAAGCAGATTTCCACCCCTTCTTTTGCAAACTGTTATTTGTCACCTTTCATAACAATTTGAAAGGAAAACCATGCAAGGGTCTGTGTGTGGTTTTTGGATCTCTGACGCGGTGATGTCAGTATTGTAGAAAATTCCCCCCCAAAAAACAGTGGAAACTACAGTCTTTGGCCTCTTGTGTTATAGCACGCTTATCTAGCTCTTTTGTTTTTCCTGTAATTCTTTGAAGATGCTGTGAAGTTTCAGTCTTTTGCATCTTGACTTTTGTTGCTGTTGTTCTGTCAATTCATAAATAGTTAAATTTTTAAGTAGATGAGGATAATTACCATGATTCCACTTGAAATATTGTAAAGCCCCAAGGCCTGTCTTGAACAAATGTATTTTTCAGCACCTCATTGTAATTTTGGTTTTGACTGAAAATCCAGCAAAGTTAAAATCCACACCCATCCACAGAGAACACATTTTCAGCCTCTATTTAGTAGGATGTTAATGACTCCTTTGCTTTAGACTCGCAAAGGAGGGAGATTTCTGCACTGAGGGGGCTGTCCTGAGGATCACAGAATGGTTTGGGGTGCTGTCCAAGTTGACAAAGAAGTGCCAATTCCATGGATAATGATTACGCAAGATGGAAAAGTGCTGATAGACTGGAAAAATACAAGTCTGAGCCTAACCACTTTGCAAACCAGTTTCAAAAAAGCAGCTTTGAGTAGCTGAGCTGGTGCTGTATGTGGGCAATCTGCAGTAGCAACATTGTTAGTCAGATTAGGGTTAGTGAGCTGAGGTGGGGAGGGAAAGGTGGGTGCTTAGCACGCTTGGTTTCACAAAGAGCATGAGGCAGCTTTGTAGTTTTGAAGTGGTGGTGGTGCTAGTTTTTAAAGGGGGTCCTTGTTTAATTTTCATATATTATATGCTTCTAAGATATTTTTGGTAATTGTCAGTAATCAAAGTTTCAGGTGATTGATCATATAGAGAAAGGAAAGCCCAAACATTTCAGCTTCAGGTTATGGTTGAGTAGACTTTTGCTGACATCAGAAATTATTAATTGCACCAGCTAAATTACAAAGATGTTATCGTGGCTCTGGGAGCCAAGAACACCATGATCAGGAGGGCTGGTAGGTTCCATGTTCTGCTTCCTTGCTTTTGACTTTTAACCATCAAGGCACTGGATCAAGGTAAAAGTGAAATAATTCATGTGGTGGGCACGGGGTTGTTTCAAGAACAATGTGAAATAGAAATACCTCACTTCGGTAACAGTTGCTGCCTTCTCAAGAATCTGCAGTCTTCACCTGTTAATAAAGACACAAGCAGCTTGTTGTGTGCTGGTTCATATTACACCCAATATAGTGTGAAGTGGCTTCTTGGATCTGGATTACACCAGTGTGGACTGAGGGGATTCTTGAGGGGAAGAGCTTTTAGTGTAATGGATCACTGACAGCAAGTTAAGCGGTCTTGTGTGCTTTAATTGCATTACTTTTTAGTAGTATATATTGTGTGCTCATAAAGTTGCATGGACTGGCATCTCATTTACAGAGTTCAGTGCATTCTGCATGCATCTCACACTGAAACTGTGTGCTGTTACTCCGGACAGCATCAACAATTTTTTTTATATAAGTTTTCAGAATTAGAGGAAACTTGTTAAGAAGATGTTGTGTTTTCTTGTTCTTTGATATCCTGTTGTTCTTCTGTCTAGAGACACACACACCTCACCTGAAGTGGATTTTTAAAAGTCTGGGTTCATCTAACACAGCATCTTGCCTGGTCAGGACTGCATCAGTGTCATCAACATCCTACAAGAGCTGTGTGGCTTAGCTTCTGGCAACTAAACTGCTAGTCATCTGTCTTTAGGCATCATAATAATTCCTTTGTTTTAATTTCATAACAGATTGGTAAACTTGAAAATAGAGTTTAAGTTGTTTATGTTTCCATCAGAACCTGGAAGACTGAAAGCCCAGGATATACATACGGGGAAGCCATAACTGTCAATGAATTCACATGTTTCTACCTTTGTCCTCAGGCACACGTCCCAGTTTACAAGGGCACTCACATGTTTCCATAATGCCTGAGATTGCCCAACTGGCTGATGCCAGTAAAACTACTTATGATTAACATTAGACACATTCTTTAGATGCTGATGAACCGGGGCCTGTGATAGTTTAGGAATGGAGTGGTTGGGAATATAATGTTTCTGTGCGTTCAGCATGGAACTAGGAGTGACACAGGAGAATGTTGTATCGAATAAGGGGTGGCGTTGCCGTATCTCCCGAAGAAGGAAATTAAACTGTTAAATGTGGAAAACATTGTAGTTGCTGAGGTCATTAGGATTTTATTACAGCTTCAGAAATAGAAAAGATTATGTTTGTTGCTACGTAGAACTTTGAAAAATGCCTTTTATGCAGTTATTTTAGTAACTCTTTTGTAACCTCATTTACAGCCTTTTAAAATCTAGGAACTGTAATTGCTTAATGCTACAGTTTTGAAACAAGTAGATATGTTATAGAGCATGTTTTAAAAAACTGAAATTTAGAAGCAATATAACCTTTGCTGTTTTGCATTGTATTTTTTTAAAAAAGGGAACTTCAAAGTAGTATTTAATTTTTTCCAGGTTTTGAATGTTCTTATACTGCACACAGAGGGAGGGGAACATTTTGTTTCTTTCCCTGTTTATGTTCCATGGGTGTTCTGCACATCTTTCATTTGGTTATGCCGAGAAAGATTTTTGGAAACTAGCAAATAAGACTGTTGTGTCCAGTCTAGCTGGTTGGCTTGCTCAGACTCAACAGGCCTTGCATTGTGTTTGACAGTTTTTTGAAAATAGCCAGATGAAAGCAAATCTGGAAAAAAATAATTATATCTTTAAACTGCAGCACCATCAACACTGTATATAACAGCATTTTTTCCCCATCAAGAGAGCTGGAGTGTCTGTAAGTTTATCAAGTAGTGCTTGGAAAACCTGCAAAACCAGGGCCTGTGACTGGGACACTCCTGGAAGTCAATCGGAACTGGCAGAAGTGTGCTGTTTCTAAATTGCAGGACATGAGATGAAGGGCAGCCTCAAGATTCCATGTAATGCAGCCAGCAGTAAGGTTCAGCAGTGGATCCCAGTGTCACACCTGTCTCCTGACAGCATAGCAGTGAGGTCCCAGTTGTCTGTCCCTGTCCCTCCAGAGCAACATGGCTGAGCACTCCCAAATTTCCTCAAGACAGAATTGATCCGGCTTGCTGCAACTGTTAATCTGAACTTCCCAGCAGGCCTCCTCTGCAGTGGTATGGGGAGAACTGGCACAAATGACTCTGCTGGCAGATTGATGTGGACTGTAACTGAACAAAGTGGCAGCAAAGAGCAGCTGTGAGCAATAAGCCTTCCTGCAGGTCCACTGAGAGGATGATCCCTGGCTGTTGGTGTGGTTCAGCAAATTGTGCTACTGGCTAAGCTATACTCAGTTCCCTGACAGGCCTTGTGTAGGTGGGAATGAATAAAATGCTCCCAAGAAAGCAAAAAAAAATGAAAAATGCTTATAGCATCATTACAACCCATACCACTACCTGTTTTGTACTGCAGTTACATGCTCCTCATTTCATCAAACGAAAACTAGAAGCAACGTAGGCCACCTGCTGAATGAGGTGGGTACCCTGGAGACAGAGGATGCAGAGAAGGCAGAGAGATACTCAACACTTTCTTTGCCTCTGTCTATACTTCTAGGGGTTGTCTTGATATTAAACCCCAGACTGCAGAGGAGGTTGAGGCAAGAGATGAGCCTGCCTTGGTTGATGAGGATTGGGTTAGGGATAAGTTGAGCAAACTGGATGTGCACAAATCCATGGGCCCAGTCGAGATGCACCCGCGTGCGCTGAGGGAGATGGCGGAAGTCATTGCTAGGCTGCTCTCCATCATCTTTGCTAGGTCCTGGGAAACGGGAGAGGTGCCTAGGGACTAGAAAATAGCAAATGTTACCCCAATCTTTAAAAAGGGAAAGAAGGAAGACCCAGGTAACTACAGACCGGTCAGCCTCACCTCCATCCCCGGAAAGGTGATGGAACAATTTGTACTAGAGGCTGTTTCCAGGCACATCAAGGACAGGAGGGTCATTAGAGACAGTCAGCATGGCTTTACAAAGGGCAAGTCGTGCTTGACCAACCTGATAGCCTTTTATGAGTGATAGGACGAGGGGCAATGGTTGTAAGCTGAAACATAGGAGGTTCCACATCAACCTGAGAAGGAACTTCTTCACGGTGAGGGTGACGGAGCACTGGAACAGGCTGCCCAGGGTGGTTGTGGAGTCTCCCTCACTGGAGATATTCAAGACCTGACTGGATAAGTTCCTGTGTGACTTGGTTTAGGTGATCCTGCTGTTGCGGGGGATTGGACTAGATGATCTTTCGAGGTCCCTTCCAATCCATAGTGATTCTATGATTCTATAACCAGGTGGATAGATGATGGCAGAGCCGTGGATGTCATCTATCTTGACTTAAGAAAGGCATTTGACACGGTCTCTCACAGCATCCTTGCAGACAAACTGAGGCAGTGTGGCCTAGATTTT
>VXBP01005778.1:12500-34106 GCA_013400115.1 Rhinopomastus cyanomelas
GACTGAACAGCCCCAACTCTCTCAGTCTGGCCTCATAGGAGAGGTGCTCCAGCCCTCTGATCATCCTCGTGGCCCTCCTCTGTACTCGCTCCAGCATCTCCACATCCTTCTTGTAATACGGGCTCCAGAACTGGATGCAGTGCTCCAGGTGGGGCCTCACCAGAGTGGAGTAGAGGGGGAGAATCACCTCCCTCGACCTGCTGGCCACACTTCTCCTGACGCAGCCCAGGATCTGGTTTGCCTTCCGGGCCGCAAGTGCACACTGCTGGCCTCTCATGTTGAGCCTCTCATCCACAAGCACCCCCAAGTCCCTCTCCCCAGGGCTACTCTGCAGCCAGTCACTGCCCAGCCTGTATTTGTGCTTAGGATTGCCTCGTCCCAGATGCAGGACCTTACACTTGGTTTTGTTGAACTCCAACTTGGTCTTGTTTAGATTCTGTCTGTTCTACTACTCTGTTTCAGGAATGAACATCTTTTCTTGGTGTTTTCTGCGTCCTAAACTTCTAGTTACTTGTTGGTCATTTATTAGAAAATGTCAATGCTATTGCATGCTGGAAGAAGGTAGTTCTGAATAGTAAACTGTTTCCTTAAAAAGGATGTCTGATGCAACTCAGGAGGGTTATGTGCCAGCTAAACAACTAGACTTTCAATTACTAAAAATTTCTGAGTGATGTTGTCAGTGGTCAGTCCAGGTTCTTGCCCAGGTCTGTGTAACAACCAGCTGCAAAAGATCACTTCAGGAGGAATTTTCGTCTTGCATGTAAGTTCCATATAGGTTGGCCAGGCAGTGCTGTGCCTAACTGGAGATGCATCCTTACCACCACCTTCCTCTGATCTGAGTCTTCAGGCATCTCTTTCCAGGATGACTTGAAAATGTTTATTTACTCATACAAACTTTCAACTGAGTCAGGAAGAGTTGCATCATTGGTGCTGTTGACTGGATGATGGTTTACATTAGGCTTTGTGGCACTCATACAGTAAGCTGTCTGAATTTAGACTTGATGTGCAAAGAGAAGTTTGGAAAATGAGCAGAGTCTTTTCACTTGCAACTGCAAGTAGGATAAGGCTTTTTTTGAATGATGTTTTGTCTTTTGACCCTTGTCCTCTATGTTTGTTTTGCTTTTTTCTCCAGCTGGGATGACAGCAGCTCTGTCAGCAGTGGGATCAGTGACACCATAGATAATCTCAGTACAGATGACATTAACACCAGCTCCTCTATCAGCTCTTATGCCAACACACCTGCCTCCTCCCGCAAAAACTTAGATGCACAGGTAAGATTTCTAGTTTGGACAAGTCACAGTGATGTGCATTATTTTCTCTGTGCAATAAATACTGTTGTGCGAAGTCGAATGAACTTAGACAGCATTTAGTACAGATGGTGTTGCTGAAAAGGCAACATCAAGCAACAGGTAACAGCCTGACCATATGAGGCATTTACAAATATTTCCTCCATACATGGAATCTGTGAAATCTTTCCTGTAGTAGTGTGGCAACAAATGGCTTCTGCCTTCCTCGTGTCACTGATGTACAGAAAACATGCATCAGTAGATGGGCTTTTAATTATTTTTATCTGTCAAACAGGTATTGTGTTTTTTCCTAAAGGATGAAATTGAATCGAGTCAACATGAAAGTTTAGAGAGGAAGTGCAAGTGTGCTAGGCAAATCAAATAGTTAGGTTTTCTTAAGCTTCCAGGGCTGTGTGCTACTACAGGCTTTGTATTTCTGGCAGCATTTCATAGGAGGGTAAATTTGGCAGCATACCTGAATATTTTGTGCTTAGACACTGAACATGCCAAGAGGATAAAACAGGCAAAGGTACCCAACCATTTTTCATTCATCAGTTAGACTGCACTATACAGACATTTTCAGAAATACAAATAGCTCCCCCCCCCCCCCCAGTTTTATAGAATGTAGTTTTGAAAAGTGCAGAAGTCCAGCTTTATGCTTCCTACACCCACTTGCTCAAGGAATTCAGTTGTTGTGTCTCAAAGCAGCCAGGCTGCTGGGACTTGGCATTGCAGCAGGTAGAGAGGGATTTAAGTATGACCTTACTCTCTGCTTCTTTGCTCTTTTGTTCTTTTCCAGTCGTTTTCATGACTGGACCTTAAACCTAGTTTTAATATCACTTTTAATGGAGACATGTGGTTACTGTGAAGTGTTATTCTGCCTACAGGACTGTGATGCAAGCATATATTAGTCTTTGTTCCCTTGCCACGAAGTGCATATCTGAGCCTACTTTAAAGATGCACAGTTAGCCTCTGGTTTTCTATCAGTGATGGCATGTGTGCTCGAACTGCTAATACAAGTTGAGAGGAGTTAAGATCTGTGGAGCATGTTTTTCATAGAGCAACACAGACAACCAGAAGTATTTTTTGACAGTCGTTACCATCTCAACATTGTAATACTGTGGGGGAAAAAAAGGCAAGAGAAAGAGAGATGTGACTAAACATTAACCTAAGGAAAAATAATAGCAACTCATTTGATTTCTATCTTCTCATGGATCAGATTCTTGGAAACACCTCTGAGAGATCAAAATCTGTGTTGATGAACTCCTCTTCCTCCTCCACAACTATTACAGCATCCAACAGAATGCAGACATGCACGAGAAGGAAAGCAGCTGAAGCTTGTAGAGACAGTTGAGTGTAGTCATTAGAAGAGGAAGCTAGAAGCCAAGATGTCCAAGTTTTATTTGCAGCTTTTTGATGTGTGACTGTGACCTCTCCTCAGTTTTCAAGGCTGACAGTACTTATTCTAGGCATTATTGTTATCTGTGAAACATTGTCACAAAATTCTTTTTTTAAAATTTGTACAGAATATCCCTATCTTGCCAAGCCATGGAATGAAAGTAGCTTGGAGTGATGGAACCACGAGTAGTCACAGGGTTGATTCTTGGTTTTGTTGCTGTTTGAAGTAGTCCTCAGAGCCCACAGCACAGTGAATGCTGCTTATATATATTTTCTGTCTCACTTGGAGTAGTGTATGATGGTCCGTGCCCAGGTTTGTGTTCCTCTGGGCAGTAAGCTACAAAGGAGAGGCAGATGTCTGCAGAGGGATGTTGTCTTTTCTTCTCAGGGTATCCACCGTTTTGGTTCTCCTAAACAGGAGGCATTTAACTTTGCAACTGCTATGATTCTGCCACATCTTTTTCAGATGTTACAGAATTGAATTTCAGATAATTAAAGAGAGAGCTTGATGGTGATACATGTGCAGCTGAGAACCCAGACAAATAATAGAGCAACATCAAAGGGAAAGACCCTTAATGTGTCAGTGTGCAGATAAAATTAATAATTTTTTTATTAGAATTATCTCTGCAAAGGCAGAAGACAGGTTTGCAGCAGGAAAAAATCCTGGGTGAAGAAATAATTTTTCAGAGCTGCCGCGCACCCCACACTCCAGAAGCTGTACTTCCTCCATCTTTGAGGAACAGGACTTAAATATGATATTAACTGTATCTCCAGAGACATTAATTGTTGTGGCCCCTTTTTGTCACAGTGCTGGATGATCACAGATGAATGTGATCTCAAGTTGAATCTGAACAAGCTAGTGATCAGAAGTAGGAATTGCCTTACCATGTCTTGCCCTGATTGTGCTAAGTACCAAATCACTTAATACAGCTGTACGGCTTTTGGGGACCTAATATTCTTTCCTTATATTGCCCAGACTGAAGTAAGTTACCTTATTGCTGGCACTGTACTGGCCTTTGAGGTCATATTGTACATATGTTTTAAGGAGAAAATAAGACCTGGTGGGCATTTGAAAATAACTTACTTAAATAAGATAAGAGAGGGGAAGACATCAAGTAATAAGCTTGTCCTGTAATGCAAAAAATATCAGAAGATGAATAGGGGACAATTCCTTCAAATAGAGACCAGCATAATCTTTAAGCTGCAGGATCAACACAATTGTGTTTCACTGGAGTAAGGATAGGTTTTGATTTGTTCACAGCTTCTTGGACACCTTCACAAGAATTTAGGGTTGAGAAAACCTAGTGATTACCACTTAGCCCTGGTTCAGGTGAACAGCAGGCTTTGCTACCAGCTCGTGCTCGCTGGATCTTGTCATGACCCCATCAAACAATATTTTCACTTTCACCCACTCCACACCTTTCAAGCGGGTGGGGTTTCATCTGCAATTCCAAAGCCAGGTTTCACCATGTTTTGGTTTTGATTCCTTAGTCATGTTTCTGTGCTGCTCTCTGTGTTTACTGCTAAACAGAAACATCTCTGGCCAGAGAGCTTCAAGGGTAGGTGCATGCATCATTTCAAAGGCTACAGAAAACCTTGGCCATGGGTGTAGTAGTGGAATGAAATGGAAGAGAGTAACCTTAGAGGACTTCTAGTAATGCTCTTCTCTCTGTTGAGCCTGTGCTGTCCTTACAAATGTACAGGAGGGGAAGTAAAAGGTACAGAAGTGTTTCATAGTCAGTCAAAACTAGAATAAGCACTTTCCTGGCCAGTAGGTATATTTCTTACTCTTGAATGCTAACAGTGTAAATATACAATTCTAGACCATGGACTTGAAGCAAGACACTCATGAGACCACACGAGGGATAACATCAAGGGGCTTATTTTGATAGTTCATGCTCTTTTTCAAGATCTGTAACTGTAGAAGGTGTTTGCATGCAGTGCTGATTTTTAGAGAAGCACAGGAATGTATTGCACAACTACCAATACCACAGAGGTATCCACCCCCACACCTTGCAGCCGTAGAAAGAGGAGGAAGTTAGAAAGCATTGCTTCAGCAAGCCTGTTCTGGGTTTCTCACTTTGAATAGAGAGTCAGGGAAGCAATATTTGCATACTACAAGGAAAGCACAAGAGAAGGAAAACACATCTAAATCCCTAATTCAGCAAGTGCCTATTAGTTCAATAATGCAGTAGGCAGACAACAGAGATCCTAGCTATTTCATATGACTGAAGAAAGACTTGCGATGTGTGGTGTCAGCTTTCAAATACTGATCACTTAAACTAGTTTTTCAGGCTTAGAGAGAAAAAAATTATAGTAACAAGCAGAGGAAATTAAACCACAAATCCCCTAGAATCTTTAATATTGATGGTGTGATCTGTAAGGAAAAGAAAAGCTTTTTCCTGTGCTGTGCTTTTCTGATTATCGAAAGGGAGTGCAAGATTGTGGACTCTATACTGCTTTTAAAATAATCCTCTTTTAAGTGATACTACTATTCAGCTACTGTGTCGTGCTGAGCATGTGCATTTGCTGAGACTGCAGGAAAGAGATGGCATTCAACATGTAAGCAAAACTCACCAGCTCTGACTTGGGAGCTTCATGATCAAGTGTTGAATTGTCAGTCTCTTTCACGATCATGGTGCTGTGATGACTGGAAAACACTTCAGCTACGAATTTTTAATCCAGATCAGGGTCAAATGTGTGGGTATTTGTTAATTGTGCCTGATTACAAGTTAGTTGGATGTAGTGTTGAAAGAATTGCTCAAATTAATTTACAGCATTTGAAAGAAGTAGAATTCTGCAGGAGGAATCATCAGCAATGGAAAATGCTATTGTATGGGGAATGTATTTTATATGTATATATATATAGAGAGAGAGAGTAACACATGTAAGTGCTTCTGAGGATTTGGCAAAGGATTTCTAATGAGAAAAATTCTATATTTGATACTGAGCTTTGCAAAGGTAGAAGACTGGTAGCACAATCAGCCTGTGCAAACGATAGGGAAAAACAACTTGTAGAGTTGAACATAAATTAAAAACTAAGGTAATGTATATGTTTAAGACAGTTTTGTGCAATGTTAGATAGTTGTTGGGGTTCATTTTTCCTCAGTTCTTGGATATTCTTTCACTGTGTTAGATTAGAATGAACAGCATACCAGATCTGTTCAAAAAGCTGCCCCCTTATGCTCTGGAGATCAACTGCCAGACAAGAGATAGGAAGGCAGAAAGAACAAAGGAAAGCTGGCTGCACAGGTTTTGAGATGAAAGATTATAAATGTCATGGCCTTTATAAATCAAGTGGGATTTATTTGTTTGGGGTTTTTTTCTTTATTCAAAAGGACATGACTGGTTTGGGTTTGTATTTTTCCTTTAGTGTAAAAAAAGTCATTGCAAGGGTTCGTTTCTTGCTATGACATTTGTTTATTATCACAGCCGTGTTATGTTTGGTGGTACTCAGAGGTTACTGCTGAGTTGAGTAATTAGTTTGATGGTTCTCATGTATGAAACTCCTTAACAGAAAGGCTTGATCTGAAAGTTGTATTGCAATTCCTTATCTGTCATAGAATGATGCAGAGAAGCATTCCCAGGTTGAGCGGAATTCCTTATGGTCCAGTGATGAAGTCAAGAAATCAGATGGAGGATCTGATAGCGGCATAAAAATGGAGCCAGGATGTAAATGGAGGCGGAATCCTTCTGATGTGTCAGATGAATCTGATAAAAGCACTTCTGGTAGGAAGAACACTGTTATTTCACAGACAGGCTCCTGGCGACGGGGCATGTCAGCTCAAGTTGGCATTACCACACCAAGGACTAAACCTGCAACCACCTCAGGCACTTTAAAGACACCTGGAACAGGTGAGAAAAGGTGTAAGATATAAACAAGCCAAAAAGTGTGTTCAGTATGAAAACAGCTTAAATACTTTGCAGAGGCAGAACCTGAACTTCAGGTAATCCTGTCTTTAAGTTTAGTTAGTGCTTTAACCTGTGCAACATCTCATAAGTCCACATTTCTATTTCTGTTCACTTGAAACCTATTTTGGATTAGTGCACTGTGAAAGTTGTTTTCATGACAACTCTCGTGTTAAGCTGAGCTATTTATTTGGCACAGTATTGCCATACAAAGAATAAATAATGTAACTTCAGGTTTTGAAGTGACAGTTAAGAACATACAATAAGTGTGGCTAAGGAGATGTATTTTTTTCCCATACTATGCCAGCATGTTAATTTATACTAAACCCTGTTTAGGTCTGGATTTTCTTATAAGTGTGCTAGTGATTTTAGCACTTGCAGAAGTGCAAATGAAAACAGAATTTGCATGATCAAGTAGTATGTTTAATACCTTTTCTCTTATTGGGTTGTGTACATAGTTGTGCTTCAAAAAGTTGAAGCTAGATACTTTCTTAAACAATGACTTTTTGGAAAATTATGCTAATGACTTAACACTACTTCTGCCTAACGATAAAGAAGGATCAGTCTGTGGTAGCTACAGAGGGAAACATCTGGGTTTTTTTCTGCTGTGTCAGTATTGCGTAAGACTGTTCTGCTTTTCATATTCTGGAGGGCGAACACACCGCATACTTTTTCTCTGGCACGTCTGCATGTATAACTCTAGTGGCACCTAAGTTCAGTGCAGACTACATCAGAACTTTTAACCATACTCTAGTGGCTAACACGCTTTTGCTTTTCATGCTGCTTTGAGTTTCATCATTTGCTTGATGTTTTCGAGTCATTAAATATTAGAATTCTTTTTCTATTTTTGTAGGGAAAACTGATGACGCCAAGGTATCAGAAAAGGGTAGACTATCTCCTAAAGCTGGACATGTTAAACGTTCCCCATCAGATGCAGGACGCAGCAGTGGCGATGAATCCAAAAAGCTTCCCACAAGTAACTCTAGAGCAACTGCTGCTAATGCTAATACATTCGGATTTAAGAAACAGAGTGGGTCAGCCATAGGCATGACTATAATCACTGCCAGTGGGGCAACTATCACCAGTAGGTCGGCTACCCTAGGAAAAATCCCAAAGTCATCTGGACTCATGGGTAGGACCACTGGTCGGAAAACTAGTGTTGATGGCTCACAGAACCAGGATGATGGCTACTTAGCAATTAGTGCCCGAACCAATCTTCAGTATCGTAGTTTACCCCGGCCCAGTAAATCCAGTAGCAGAAGTGGAGCTGGGAATAGGTCTAGCACAAGTAGCATAGATTCCAACATAAGCAGCAAGTCAGCTGGACTGCCTGTCCCTAAAATGAGAGAGCCGACCAAGGTAGTCCTTGGAAACTCTCTGCCAGGATTAGTCAATCAGACTGATAAAGAGAAAGGAATTTCGTCTGACAACGAAAGCGTGGCCTCATGTAATTCTGTTAAAGTGAACCCTGCATCACAGACTGCTTCTAGTGGAGCTCAAAGTACTCACCAGCAAGGAGCCAAGTACCCCGATGTGGCCTCTCCCACTTTGCGCAGGTAGGCAATGCATTCATTGGTTGTGCAATGATGTTAGTCAGAGCTGAATGATCAGGACTCTTCAAGCCAGGCCTGGCTGTGTTTGGTCAAACACTTACTACTTAGTGTCCTACATCAAGATCTTTGTATTTATGTTTAATTTAACATAAACAGATTGAGCAGTGCTGTAAATACTCAGTACATCATGTGAGAACAGCAAAACTTTAACAATTGGAAAAAGACCTGTCTGGCAGAAAGTTTGACAATTGCGATATGAGTCTCTTGGTGTCAAAAGACATACCTGATGGCTTCAGCCATGCAGATAACACAGGAAGAAGAGCTTTCTTGCCTGAAGGTTCCTGAAGAGTTCTTGCACCAATGTGTGTGTGACACATCTGGAAATACTTCTGTGATGGATGAAACTGCAAACAGACAGCAGGAGAGTTATTTCAGATTTTCGTTATACCCATGGCACAGTTGGACCTGCCACACTTAGATTCACATGCCTGACCCAAACTAGTCTTTCAGTTGTGTGGATTAGGCCAGTTTGTTGCAAGACTCAACATCAGGTTATTCATTCACCTGTGTAAAAAACCCTAAGTAAAGTTACTTGCTGAGCTGAGTTCAATTTTTTTTATTTTAATAACATTATTTTAAAAATAAAACTTACCTGTCTTCTCTTTCTCTTTGATTATCCCACACATTATTTTAACACTAACATTGAGTTGGTCAGGAATTACTTTGTTGATGCAGTGTGCCTCAAAGTCTTGATATTGGTGAAAGGTTCTGCTAATGTTATTTTTCAGTTTAAGTTGACATTGAGCAGCTTGTCTGTTTCAAGTTGCAGTGTTTTGCATTTCATTTGTCTTGACTCCCATGAGACCATACAGTTATGCTACATCATCCTGCTTCTAGTGTTGTGAGAAAGACACATTCCATCTGAAGCACCAGTGCAAGCATTATGGCTAATGCTGCAAAGAGTTGTAAACTTTTGTTTTTAGTTGGTGATTTTATTTGAAGAGCTTAAGTGAGACTAATTTAAGAAACTCTGTGTATTTTATTGATTGTTATTTCTGTAATTCGTGTGCTTTAGAATGTCTTGATTTTTATCAATGGCTGTTTAGGAAGCAAATCTCCAGCAGACGTTTCATTGCTCTAGTACGTCCTGCAGGAAATGCGGATTTTCAGTGTTGTGCATTTATCTGGAAATGTGATTGGAAATTTTTTGTCATTAGTAGAAAGACACACTAGATATGTAATGGAAATACTATATTACAAATATGTGAAACTTCACAGAGAAGGTACTGAAGCCCAATGTCACTATTCCCTTATTTCAATTTTCACCAGTCTGTCTAAGTTGTTGTCTATTGCAATGCATTAGGATTGAATTGGGCCATTCAAGAATGACAAGAAAGAAGATTTTATGCTTAATTTTCATAGTCAGTTGAGATGAGTTGCACATGTGTTTTTGCGTATTTCCTCTCAGCTCTGTCTTGTTTTAATATTTTGCAGTACATTCAACCCCTAGCTTCGTAATTGCACAGATTTACCTGTTTGTCTGAAAATACACATAAATCATATGCTGTCATAACCAGTGACATTCTGTAGTTCTGCTGTGAGGGCCATCCTGTCTCAGTTCTGTCAGTATTTCCTTTAGCTTCAATACTATATACATGGCATATTCCTTAAGTGAAGCTATTGTTTATATATTTTAATTTCGGCCTTCATGCATTGCACCATATAATGCGCTGCTTTACTGTTGGTGGGAGGCATGCTTGACCCAAGAGACAGCTCAGATGCATCAACAATCTTTTGTCAGTTACAGTAGACAGAAGTAAACAGATGCCCTTCCGCCTAGGGTGATGCCCTTCCAGAGTTAATCTATGTCTTGATGCAATGTGTTGCTGGTGTAGATTTTCCCTGGGATGAAAGAAATTCTGTCCAGACCCCATCCTTTTTCTGAGGATGTTCATTACAAGGTTGTGGTTCAGCTAGACACATCCTTTAGCAGCAGCACATCTGTTTGTGACACAGTGCAGCATGCTTTCATTTGTATTGGAGGTGCTGTGAAACAGTTTTGGGAAGATTAAGTAGCCTAGAAACAGCCTGTGAAACAACAGGGGGTTGTTCTCAAGGCAGTACAGGAGCTAAGTGACAAAAAAAGAAGCAGAGTTTTGATGTGAGTAATTGAAGCTGGTTGAAAAATCTGCTTCCTTCATTATTTTGAAGATCAGCTTTAGAATGATTAATAATCTAGTCTCAAGCACGCCTACTTTTAAGACACTTCTGTGCTCCTAGGAACTTTTCCCTTGATAAGACACTGAAGCAACCCAAGTGTGTTCTTCAGGGGCAATGCAGTCACATAACAGGCAACAGTGAAGCAAACTGGAGATGCTGAAGTCATCATCCTCCAACCATGGCTTTGTGTATCCCCTTCTGTGACTTCTAGCACTCAGACAGTCTTTTACTTTGCTAGATCTAGGTGCCAAAGAAGGTAAAATCTCCTTCAACACTCAGAAAAAAGTAGTTTATGGCCAACTTGGCTCCTGAAATGAGATAAATCTACAGTTGTCATCACTAAATATTTTACCTGTTTCTTCCCAGCAAATGCTGCTTCTGTGCAGACCATTTGATGGTTTGCATAGAATTTGGCTGTACAAGCTTTTAACCTCTAGTACTGCATGCTTTGGATTTAATCAATGCAGTATTTCTCTAGTGTCCTTTTCCCTTAAGGAGCAGAAGATGGTATGGCTGCAGTTCTGTGAACGGTACTGGCCTTGTGAAAGTAGTGTTTGGTGATTCAGAGCACACACACCTAAGATAGAGTTGAAGTTACTGTCTCTGGGCTTTTTTGAAGGTGGAGTGAACACAAGCTGATTTGTAAATTTATAGTTGCGTATGTCTAACCAAGGATAATTTACTTCATATTGTTCTTTTCTGGTTGAGGTATAAAATATCCTTGTGTTTAGTATTCCATTTTATGTATTTGTCATGTTGTCTTTTTTTACAGACTTTTTGGTGGCAAGCCTAGTAAACAAGTTCCCATCACAACAGCTGAAAATATGAAAAATTCAGTAGTCATCTCCAATCCTCATGCTACTATGAACCAGCAGGGTAATCTTGATTCACCATCTGGCAGTGGCATGTTGAGCAGTGGGGGCAGCAGTCCTCTCTATAGTAAAAATGCAGATATGAACCAGTCTCCTCTAGCTTCCAGTCCCAGTTCGGCACATTCAGCTCCTTCCAACAGTTTAACGTGGGGTACCCACGCAAGTAGCTCTTCTGCTGTTAGCAAAGATGGCATTGGATATCAGTCTGTCAGCAGTCTTCATACCAGCTGTGAATCCATTGATATCTCCTTGAGCAGTGGAGGCGGGATGAGCCATAACTCCTCCAGTGGCTTGATTCCAGCCTGTAAAGATGATTCTCTGACTCCTTTTGTCCGAACCAACAGTGTTAAGACTACATTGTCTGAAAGGTTAGTGGCTTTTTCTGTAGTTTCCATATGTTTGTATCTTAAATGTGAATGAATTCCTGGCAGCAGTAGCAGACACTGTAGATAGACGTCAAGTTGTGCTTCTCACAAGACAATATTAGCTAGTGTTGCTAGAATGAATCTACAGAGAACCCATGCCAGGCGGGGGCACAGTTAAGAGCACAAGGATGGGTTTGGCCGAGGTTTTTTAATTTGCAGTGGTCACCAATGTGACGGCTTCCTTGCAACCATGTTTTAACTAATACTTGAATTTTGCATCATATGTTGTCTTCATAGAGTTGATCTGATAGCCATACTTAAAACACCTGCATTTTTATTTGAGAAGGCAGCTGTTTCTTGTTAAAATTCTGTTTTGTAACATTTAATAAGCTTTTAAACTGGTGGTTGTGCTGAAAATGGAAGTCTCTGACTCCTTAATCACATGATCCCTTCTCAGCCTGTCTTTGCTGCCCTGTCCCATCCTCAGCTGCTCCCTACAGTGTTTCAGTTAGAGGTGTTTGTGTGAATGCTTGGTGAACCCAACCAGAGATGGATCCAGCTGAGAATCAATCACCTGAATTGTATTTCAGACTGATCAGTTTCCCAGCTCCTTACACAAAGAGGTTCAGCAAGATCTGTGCAGAACAGGATTTGGGAATGGGCTGAGCAAGGAGGAGGAAATGGGACTGTTCTGTCAGCATCAGAGCTGTATTCACAACATGTGAGGTTTAAAATCGAGATAAACCAGGCAATGCGTTGCAGTGCGTGCTCTTTGTCACCTTCAGTAGAAGTGCTACACCTCTGCAAGCATTGGGAATCAGTGATACTTACTATGTGATTTATGCAGTCAAGTAGCAAAATTTTTGTTGTGCATCTCAACAGAGAAAATTACCACTGAATATAATATTCTGTCAGTTGCAGTTTCTGTTTGTATTTTAATATAATTCCTTTCTGTTCTCTCCTCTTTTCATTCTAATATTCCTTCTCTTGTTTTCTGTCATGTTGGACTGATTCTTCTAGCCCTCTTTCTTCCCCTGCTGCTAGCCCCAAATTCTGCCGAAATACATTGCCCAGGAGACAGGACAGGTAATGCTGTCTCAGGACAGGAGAATGCAGAAGGCTGTAGGTTTTGTTGCTCATCTCAGCAAAGGAAAATGTTTTGTGACAGACTGTGCTCTGTTGAGTCCTCTGCTGTGTTCGTCGTGCAGGTGTGAAATGACAGAAAGACATGCCAGTGAGAGTCCCCTTCTTAAACACCCTATCTGCCTACAGAAGCCAGTGCAGAGAATGGCATACAGCAGAGCCGGCATGGTTTTGGTGTTGCTCTTGTTACTGGGAACATCTTTTGATTTGTGGGGATACTTTTTTCTCCCATCTCATTTCTTTACCACAGGCAATTTGAAAGTCTTGTAAATTTTTTTCTGCCAATCTAAACTCTCACTAGCATTTCAGCATTCCTCTGGCATGCTGCTTTCCCCACCGCTTTTCAGGCCTGTCCTTTTTGTTGTGAAGTCCCTGTGTCATTCAGTGTCAGTGTTGTCAGTCTTTTATCGCAGTTTGGCTCTGAGTGTTTTGCAGGGACTTGGGTACATCCATCCTTGTAAAGACAACTGCCAAAGTTAGGAAAAGGCGACCCAAACCTAAACAATCGACCTCACTTTTGCTCTTTGCTGTTTTTTTAACCACTCCTATGCTGTAATTCAGCTATAAGGATTGTCATTACATTTAAACACGTGGATATTTTTTTAAAAGCAAACTAGTATACTCACAGTGCAGGTAGAAAGTTGTAAAAACATGAACTTAAATATTTGGATTTTGAATGACTAATGGATTCACTTTACTTTGCTAATGGAATTTAAGCTATGGTTTGAAAAGTTACACAGTCTGAGCTTACGGCTGTGCACTGCGGCTGCGTAGCAAGAATTAGCTGCAGTCCCTAACTGGTGTCTGCTGAAAGAAATAACAGGAAGGTGTTTTGGACTTAGATTCTCATCAGTTTTCACAAATGGTCTGGCTCACACCTGCTGGAAAGTGTATTTACAAGCATCCATTTGACGTTTAAAGTGCCATATTTGTTCACCGTGGGTAGGAGAAGCAGCAGACTCCTGCTGTGAACAGACTCGATTATCTGGCATGGTAACACCTGCATGTTCGTGCAAATCCATGCCTGGGTAAGGAGGGCTTTGCATGTTTCTTAGGAAGGTCACAGCACCTTTTCTTCTGAAAAGGTGATGCGGATGTTTGTCAGTCCATTGTCCTGATCTTATTCCTTCCCTTTTGTTCTTCTCTGAAGTTCTTTTCTTTTAACTTTTCTGCAGTGACCCACATCTTGATAGGAACACTTTGCCTAAGAAGGGACTCAGGTATTGGTGTTTCCACATGGTTTAAAAGCTTTTGTTGTGGCTTTGGAGTTTGCTTTGTGTTTCTGTTGTGGCTCTTGGTCATGGTCGACAGTTTGCAAGAGGTGGCAACAATTATTTCTTTCTTGACTTGTTCTTTCCCTTTTTCTTTCCCTCTTTCTTTCTTTAATCCTCGAAGAAGGCTATTGACCACTGTGCTTTTTTTCATCCAGTGGCTTTTTGACTTGAGCAAGAACTGGAGCTTTTGCTGGCTGAACTGCTGAAAAGCATCTCATAAACTGCAATTTGGCTTGACTTGAAAATAATAATTTTGCAGCTTCTATGGCTATTACACGAAATGATTTGAGATCATTTTCACCCTGGAAACTTTCGTGTTGGTGTTTGGTGTTGATTCAGATTGTCAGTATCATGCCAAACCTTTGAAATAGAGTAGGATGTATTAATTTAAAAATTTTTTAAAAAAAGGCTTCAAAGTACCCATATATTCGGTATATTCTACAGTTAGACTTGATGATCTTGGAGCTCTCTTCCAACCTTAATGAGTCTATGATTTACATGGATAGGGTTCTTAGACTTAACTTAGAGAAAAGAGCAAAGTAATCCCAAACAAACTTTCAACACTCGTCTTCTTGTACATTTTCTGTATCTGTATGGTTGTGATTTTAGAACACCTTTCAAAATGCACCAAAAAAGCTTTTCTCATTGACACAAACAATTCTAACAAGATAATCATTATTGCTTTAAAGCCTTTAAGTGTTAATAGAATTTACGAAAGGTCTCTTAGACAATTTAGAAAATTGCAGCTTAGGAATTGCTTAATAGAAATTCTGGTATCACTGAGTTGTTGCCTTGAAATTGCAGCTGCAATTTATTCTTTGCGCATCATTCTTCACAGCAGCTTTGTCCCATAAAGCCTAGTGCTAAAAGCATTTCTTAAGCTGGTGTTTAGTTCAAAATGTTTCTGTGGTTCTCTAATAATTGATGGCTCTTTTTTAAGACCAATACACTTGAGTGGTGAAGAGGTGGTTATTAATGGTTGGGGGGAAAGAAGTTAAACTGTGTTAAAGTTCATTTAAGATAGTGCATCAAAATAACTGTTTAAAGCTCCTTTCTTAATAAACTGATAGATGTGCAAAGTTTAAAAGATATGGACAGTCAAGGACTGTTGTTGAAGTACTGAGGCATAAACAGAAGCATGAACACTTTTTTTTAATGTAGTTTGAGTTTTTGCAGCATTAATTATTGCAGTGTTCAGAATTTTTTAAAACTCTTAGTAAGTAATATGTAACTGTAGACCACTTAGTTTGAGGGACTGTAATTAATTAAATAGATAATATCAACTTATAATAGACTCCAAGTGTCTTTTTGTGGAAGGAGAGCTAGTAGCTCATAACTATTTCTCAAAAGCCAATGGCAGAGCATAAGACAGACACTGAAATCAATCAGCAGACGAGTATCTCTGTCATGTTCTTTCTGTTGGTACCTGTATCCTGTCTCATATTTCACATCACACCTGCAGTTACCTATTTTTCAGGCATATGCTGATTAAGCTGAAGCCAGTGGATGTTTTACTGTTGATGTTGGTATAGACTACATTTCCACTCTTTTCTTTGCCTTCAGAGAAAGCTAAACATAGTCTCTTTTTTGATGATCTAGTGCACTGAGTTTTGACTAAATGGGATCTTTATATTATTAACTCCAGAATATGAATTACTGGGTCACAACTTGTTGAAAAATCTAATAATGGTTTTGTTGACTTGAATTTGGTTCTAATATGACAACAAGCCGGTTAAAGTTAGTAATGCGCTGAAATATTACAGTAGTGATAGAATTTTGGCATAGGAAAAGACCATACGTACATAGTATGCACTGTGTTTTACTCTGCAGCACTACAATGCACAACTTGTATCTATAGCTTTCTGTTTACTACTTGTTTGCATACTACTGAAGATGTAGGAGTGGAGTTTTTGGGGTTTTTTTCCTCAAACCAAGGTGGAATAAATTCAGGGCAGCCTAGAACAGTTTGGAACAACGACTTGTTCAGAATAATTTTGAGTTTATGTTATTTTATCTGTTAAATTTCATACGAGAGTTCTTCCATCTTTCTTTGCCTCTCTTCCTCCCCAAGCTTTCTGACATTTCATGGTTGGTAGATTTGTGTTTATTTCATTTTGAATAAATGTCAGAGTTCATTTTGGAAAAACTGTTTGTTTTTCCAGATACACCCCATCCTCCCAACTCCGTAATCAAGAAGATGCGAAAGAATGGCTACGGTCCCATTCAGCAGGAGGGCTTCAGGATACTGCCAACAATTCTCCATTTTCATCTGGATCCAGCATAACATCACCCTCTGGAACTAGATTTAACTTCTCACAGCTTGGTGAATATCTGTTTGGTTAATCAAAGCAATACATTATGTGCCTTGAAAATCACATATTACACAATATTATTTTCTGGTAGCAGCTCCTAGTCCCAAGTTCAACCCCAGGAAGCAGTCATTGAAATAAGTATGACTAATTAGCATGATTTTCTCGTCTGTCCAAAGGTGGCATACTTGAGCTCACTCTGGGCCTTTATGTAAATGGCAAGCTCTTCAGTAGAGCTGTTTGTTGATGTCACACAGTGATGTGCTTTAAGAACTTGGGATGTTGCCTGCCTGTTTATTGATACTGCATTAGCATCCAAGCATATTACTTACTGTATGTACTTACTATATGCAGAACTGGTATTTCATAACTCTTAGGACCTTGTAGTGGAAAGAAACCTTTCTGAAACTCACAACTGTTAGGAAACTAAAGCTCTTCAAGTTTCTGACTTCAGTACATAGAAAAATAATATTCTGAGATCCTGAAGGTTCAAGGGATATAGTTCATAAGGCCTGTTCCGTATAGGGGAAATGCTAGTTTAAATTACTTTGGGCGTTTTAGGCCCTTTTGAGAAAGGACTGTTCCAAGTTAAACAAGGGTTGGTTAGTTTGTGCCTGCAAGGTGTCAGTGAGTTCACAGTATCACAGTATCACAGTATTATCAAGGTTGGAAGAGACCTCATAGATCATCAAGTCCAACCTGTCACCACAGAGCTCAAGGCTAGACCATGGCACCAAGTGCCACGTCCAATCCTGCCTTGAACAGCTCCAGAGTTGGCGACTCCACCACCTCCCTGGGCAGGCCATTCCAGTGGCCAATGACTCTCTCGGTGAAGAACTTTCTCCTCACCTCAAGCCTAAATTTCCCCTGGCGCAGCTTGTGGCTTTGTCCTCTTGTTCTGGTGTGAGTTTGCCTGTAGAAGTGTAGACATATCATGCAGTGTTTACAGTGACCATATTTAATTCTGCTTCCTTTTTCACTGACTTCATTTACATACTTATTTGAATTCATTGAATTTAGAAAAATAACAAAGCCCAGATTTTTATCTTGGGAAAAAAACCAAAACAAGGTTTTTTCTAGTTGCACAGAAATTAGGGTTCAAACATTTGTGGTTGTGCAAATAAATTGATATTGTGTGATATTTATTCATCACTTTTATAGCAAGCCCAACCACTGCAGCACAGATGAGCCTATCAAATCCAACCATGCTACGAACCCATAGCCTTTCCAATGCCGATGGACCTTATGACCCCTACAGTGATACACGCTTTAGGAACAGTTCCATGTCCCTGGATGAGAAGAGCAGAACAATGAGCCGGTCTGGCTCTTTCCGTGATGGCTTTGAAGAAGGTCAGTAAACTGTGTGACGGTGCTAGAAAAGATGTCTTCTCATAGATGACATTCTTACATAAATCAAGTAGAAATCTGCTTTTCAGTGTTTCAGAGCACACTTGTCTCTTTGGAGCTCTCAGACAAAACTTTGGTCCTAGTTGTCATTGTTCTGATGCTGTTCATTTTAGTGATCCTTCTGGCCAGGCAGAAGAAAGCATGTAAGTGCTGGGCCACCACTGCTGAAGTAATTATTTAAACACAGCCTGTGGTTCATTATTACTGATGTCAAAATTTCTCTAGTTCATGCTTAGCATAACAAAGTGTTTCCTTGAGTAGGACTGTTCTCCTGACCATGGGCCTCTGCACTCCTGTTTGTAGCATAAATACTTTTTATCAGTCAGACTCTTCTTTCTATTCCAGTTTATTTTCCCAGTATTTAATCTGTATTGAAAATTACTTAATTGTTTCTGCTGAATGTCCTGGGTTAATATCACGTGACATCCACAGAAAGGACCTCAATAATTCTTGAAAAACACCTAAACTCTTCTTTTTACTTCCTTCTTGTCTTTTCAAAGTGCTCCTGGACCTGATAAAAGAAACCCATGTAAATATATGAAACTCAAGTAATTTACCTATAAGTGACTATTTGGTTTGATTGTTGCTGATCAAGCAACCTTATGGCTGTAGCAGGAGTAGCTGTAAGTGCACATTAAGTCCCTCAAGTGTTGTAATCTGTTAGGTGAGCTCTGGGGTGATGCACAGCATTGCCCTTTTGGCATTAGCAATTTGATTCTTAAATGAGCCAAGCATTGGGAGCTGGGTTGGCTGTGAAGTACTTTATCACTGCAGATCACACAAGCCTTCTTTGGCTTGCTTCCTCCATGGTTGGAGACCTGCACTTACTCAGCAGGTTTAATACCAGTGCCCTGATGTTGCGGCTTCCTAGAACCAGGCATACAAGTGTGCCATTAGGTGCTTGAGGAGCCTCAAGGTGCCTTCCTGGAGATACTGGTTTTACCCTGTCTGTTTCTTGCCATTGGAAGAAGTAGAAAATGCATATTGGATACGGCTCCACAAAGATTCAGGGATAATTTGTTCCTGAATGTAGCCAATAGAACTGCATAACATGTAATTGCATTTCAGAGGCCCATGGCTGAGGTTCTTCATTAGGGTTTGAAAATTATTGGAATAGTGCTGTAGGGATGCAAACTGTGTTGCAATAATTAACCTTGTGCCTTGCTCTCAGAAAGTGCAAATAGTCAGAGCTGGATGTTTAGCTGAATTCCATTCTGTGATGAAACAGCCCTGCTTTTACTAGAGTTCCTTAATACAATCTGTGGAGGAATTTAAGCCACTGCATCTGTGTTAGATTTACTGAAAGAGCTACTACAAAACTTACTTAATTTCTTGAAGACATCCTCAAAAGAGTTGTAACCTTAGTCTTTTAAGTGTTAAAAAACACTGAAGACTACAGCAGATCAATTTTGGCACGTTGAACATTGAACTTTCTCTTACATAAATTCAATAATTCTTGTCCAGGAGAAAGACTAGTTTGGAAGAATATTTAGTGCAAGTATTCAATAGATACTACAAGTCTTAGCATAAACCAATTTGAAAGAAAGAAAAAGGAGGAGTTAGGTGAAATGTTCTACAAAATGCTTTTCATTAATTTAAAAAAGTAGTAAAAAAGAAGTCTAGGTAATTTTACCAAGTTATTGACTTGAAACTGGAAAGTGGTTGCTTTGGTATATGAGGAAGGAATTTGCCTCCATAGTGGACAGGCTGAAGAAGGGTCCTTCAGATTTTCCTAAATCTTGGGCGCATAAAAGGATAATGCTGTTTTACCAGACAGAATAAATATTTACATGCAGTCTTCATGTTTTTGTCTTCAGTTGAAAGGTCTCCTTTACTTTCAAGGCTGTACGGAAGGCAGGGGTAGCCTACTTACTGGCTTCTGCTTATTTCTCAGGGAGTGACAAATAATCAGTGAATATGGCATATAAGTTGCCCTGTGCTGTCAAACCTGTCAATTCACCATCAAAGAATGAGAGGATCGACAAGTATGTGAATACAGCAGTCACCTTCATCTTGAGAGAACAGATTGAAAAGCATTACAGGAATTAAATTTGTGGTTAGTGAACAAATTGACTCTCTACAAGTCAGTACCAATGAAATGTAAGTCCAGGTCTTAAATAAGCTTAGCAATCTAGTCATTTATTAGCACATAAGGTTACAAAACATTTTACGCTTACTAACTTCATCAGTTATTGAAAGGCTTTTTTGCTTTGGTGTCTGCATTGTGAAGTACCATCATGTTCTCTGGCAGCACAGCATATAGATGGAAATGTTAGTCAGGCTTGCAAAATGTAATTCTTTTGATAAGAATGGTTTCAGGACTGGAGAGATGCCAGCAGAAACAGCCTTAAAATGGTCCAGAACTTCCAACCTGAAACTGATCTCTTGGGTCTCCAGTTTCCCCACTTTCCTGGACATCAGTCCTCCTCAGAAGCTGTGCTGCCACAGGCTCTGACCTAGCACTTCACCCTCGTAGAAAGGAAGGAATCAAATCCATTGACATGGGGATATAACTTTCTGTTCCTTTTAAGCTACTGACTGTAGTAGTTGCTCTTCTTTCTGTTCTTTAGGCAGTTGGTTCCCGCTAGACCATTCGTTACTTTAGTGTGACAAGTGACACATGCTTGCATATGCACTTCTAGTCCTTTACAGTAGTACAGTTTGGGTTTGTAGCCTGTGTGCAGATCATAGAATCATAGAATCATTACGGATTGGAAGGGACCTCGAAAGATCATCTAGTCCAATCCGCCTGCAACAGCAGGATCACCTAAACCAAGTCACACAGGAACCTGTCCAGTCGGGTCTTGAACATCTCCAGAGAAGGAGACTCCACAACCCCCCTGGGCAGCCTGTTCCAGTGCTCTGTCACCCTCACCGTGAAGAAGTTCCTTCTCAGGTTGATGTGGAACCTCCTATGTTCCAGCTTACAACCACTGCCCCTCGTCCTATCACTACATGACACTGAGAATAGCCCAGCTCCATCCTCCTGACACCCACCCCTCAAATATTTGTAGACATTAATGAGGTCACCCCGCAGTCTCCTCTTCTCCAAGCTAAAGAGACCCAGCTCCCTCAACCTCTCCTCATAAGGGAGGTGTTCCACCTCTCTTATCATCTTTGTTGCCCTACGCTGAACTCTCTCCAGCAGCTCCACATCCCTCTTGTACTGAGGAGCCCAGAACTGGACACAATACTCCAGGTGTGGTCTCACCAGTGCAGAGTAGAGGGGGAGAAGAACCTCTCTTGATCTGCTAACCACCCCTCTTCTAATCCACCCCAGGATGCTGTTGGCCCTCTTGGCCACAAGAGCACATTGCTGGCTCATAGTCATCTTCACTGCAAAACACAGGAATCACATCACTGCCTTCAGGCTCCTAATTAAATAGCCTTAAAGTACCCATCTGCAGATACTTTAAAAAGAAATTATATAAAAATATTAACTCCTTCCTTGTCCTTGAAGCTAGAGATCTCCAGTTATATACATAAGCAGTGGTGCTCTTTTACACGGCAGGAGTATGACTCTCAGGCTTATTTTCCTTTTTTAATCTTGAGTCTTGTTTCCTCCTTTAAAGTCCCTCAGCCTGTCTCCATAGCAGAGGTGTTACAGCCCTCTGATCATCCTTGTGGCCTTCTTACTCCAACACTTCCATGTCCTTCTTGTATTGGGAACTCCAGAACTGGACTGTGAGGTGTCACAGGAACAGAGTAAAAGGTGAGAATCACCTCCCTTGAACTGCTGGTGACACTTAGAATCATAGAATCATCATGGCTGGAAAGGACCTCCAGGGTCATCAAGTCCAGCCCTTTCTCCTAACGCCTAACAGCTAGACCATAGCCCCAAGCGCTGCATCCACCCGTTCCTTAAACACC
>VXBP01005779.1:0-268831 GCA_013400115.1 Rhinopomastus cyanomelas
GGGAAGGGGCGGGGGGGCGAGGGGGAAGACATTCCTTTTGCCAGGGGATGATGTGAAAACTCCTGTGCTTGGAGGGGAGAATGGGCTGGGAGAGAAGCGAGGCCACGCTGGAGCCGGAGGGTGGGAGTGCGGGAGGCGTGTGAGAACCGGAGGGGTGCATTTCCACGCACCGGTGGAAGGAGCTCCCAGCCCGGGATCTGCTCGGGGGTGGCGGCGGGCGAGTGGGCGCCGATGCTGCACCCACGCGAGAAGCAGGACGGGCACCCCGTTCCACACCCCCACCCTTCCCGGCACGGGTTTGGGGGAGTGGGTGCAGGGTCCCCAAGCCCCTCCCGGGCCCGGGGGGTTGGATGCGTGTGAAAAATGCCGCTGTCTGCCCCGTCCCGCGGGGACAGGAGTTACCTGGAGCCCGCGGGGAGGGCAGGCGGGTTCCGCATGTGCTCAGCGCCCGGATCCTTCTTCATATCCGTGTTGGGATAAAAAAAATCACCGCCACCCCCGCCCTCTTCCTCCCGCAGCGGGGGACCCGCGCTGCCTGTTCCCATTGTTAAACGTGTTGCGGGCGCTGCTGTTGTGATGATGGTCCGGGGGCCCCGCAAAGGGTTAAGGCTCTGGTTGCGTTGTCGGATGTAGCGAGGATTTACCGACACTCCCTTGTGAGGACTGGGATTCCTCTGCCTGGCAGGCTGAGAAAGTTGTGCACAGGATCCCTCTGCTCCTGCCGGGTTGGGAGATGTGGCGATAATCGGGGCGTTGGGGTTTGCGGGGACCCCCCTGGCCGCAGCCAGGTCAACCCTGAGCGCAGAGGCCGGACGGTGCTGTGCGGACTCAGCACACGCAGTCTGCTGGGGCTGGGCAAACTTCTGAGGAGAGACCACAACGGCTCCCCGGGGCTTTCCTTGAGAAGCTCAGTGTTTATCTACTCACAAGGACGGGCTTTCGGTGCTGTAGGGCGGATCTTTAGAGCAGATGTGGCTGCGGCGTGTCTGGAGGTGCTGGTAGTTGCATGTCCCAGTTAGGGCATGGAGTGGGCTGCTGGCCTGGGACCACCCAAGGGTGGATGTCTGTCTAAAGTGGACAAGTTGAAAGGGGGACAGGCAGATAAAGATTCCTCTGAAAGACTGAGAGCAGCGAGATGAAGGGAAGGGCCCCGATGCTGGGGAGGTCCTGGCAAACAGCAGAGTCACACAACTCGTGAGCAGCAGGATGGACACGTTGGCTGCAGTTCTGCTACAGGACAGGGAGATCCCGCTCATGTCTCAGAACACATGGGATGCTGTTGAGGACTAGATTAGGGAATAGGGATCCAGGAGGAGGCAGCATGGCCACCAGCTCGTTGGAGCTTGGTATCTGGTTCTGCATCGCGGTGTCCCAGGCCAGCACTGTGAGACCTCATGGGCTTTGGCGCTTACCAAAAGCGCCTGGGAAATCCACGCTTTGGTCTTTCCTGGTGACTCTGAGTCTACGTGCCTTTTGTTCCCAGGATCTCCTCTGGCTTGGCCACCTCTCCAGCGCGTTGCTGCTCCATTCCCTCCTCAGCAGAGGTCGCTTGCTGCCCTTTGCATCATCTCCCGATGGGCTTTTTGGCGCTGGGTTTGGGATTTCTTGGCAGGGTTGAGTGCTGTGTGTCCTGCCATTCCCACTGCTGGAGGTTCCTATTGAGGCCGTTAGTCTTGGAGAGGGTCGTCTGAGCCCAGAGCTGGCTTGTTCCTGAGCTCGCCAGGCTCACCCATGTGCTACCCAGTCTTCCTTGGGGTGGGAGAGGGTTGTGCTGCCTGAAGGCAACTTGTAATGGAATTTTTCTGGTGCATTCCCACATGTGCTGTGGGTCCTGCTTGTCCCAGTACTCCTGCAGCATCTTCCAGAACAGGGCTGGTGGCTGAGAAGCTGTCGGATGTGCAGGAGACCCATGGACGGCAGTGGGAGGGCTGGCTCGCCAGGGAAGGAGAAGCAGATGCACAGTGCCAAAGCTTGTAAAACCAGAAGAACACTCAATTTTACAGGCTCTGCAGCTTAAAATGCCCCTCTTGATCATTCCATTGATGCGTTTTTAGTGAGCATAGACTCTCTAAACCAGAGTCAGTTTTGTATTCAGCTGAGCATGGAGTGGAGCAAGTGTCCTGACTCTTCAACTGTGGTTGTGCCACCCTGGGCGCCTTCCAGTCCCAGTGCTGCAGGTCCAGACCCATGGAGGTCTGCTTGGTGCTCCAGGAGGCCTCCAGTGGGTTCCTGCTTGCTGTGTGCCCCAGGTTATTGGTATAATGCTGCTTGCGGGCTGCCTGGCCCATGTTCTGGGTGAGAAGGCAACACACATGATGATAAAGCCACCCCTCTGGCACCATTGAGGTGGGTCAGCTCCTGAGACGGGCTGGAGGAAGGCATGGGTCCTGCTTTAAGAGGAAAAGACCATTGTGTGCAAGCTGGGCAGTTGATCTGGGAACAAATTATGGTTTAGCTGGACAAATGCAGCTATGGGAAGGCTAGGCAGGCAAATGGAGTGTGTGCCAGTGCCTTGAGGTAGAGAGGAGCAATTACTGGACCTGTGTCTCAGGAGGAAAGGGCAGTGTCACAGCTTACAGAGGTGAAGTCCAGTGACCAGATGCCTCTTCACCTGCTCTCAAAATCACAGAACAGCAGAGATTGGAAGTGACCTTGAAAGATCCATCTAGTCCAATCCCCCTGCCACAGCAGGATCACCTAGACCAAGTCACACAAGAACATAGCCAGGTGGGTTTTAAGTGTCTCCACAGAAGGAGACTCCACAACCCCCCTGGGCAGCCTGTTCCAGTGCTCTGTCACCTTCACTGTGAAGAAGTTCCTTCTCATATTCAAATGGAACCTCCTCTGTTCCAGCTCACACCCATTGTCTTATCACTAGATGACATTAAGCAAAGCCTGGCGCCATCCTCCTGACACCCACCCCTCACATTTATAAACATTAATAAGGTCACCCCTCAGTCTCCTCTGCCCTTCTGAGCAGGTGCTTTGAGTAAAGCTTCAACATCATCCTCTTAGAGTTGAGGGATTGAAGCCTACCCTGCTTGGAAACAGTGTTTGTGGACGTTACATGATGGACTGAGGGTTGTCCATGCCTGGTGGTGGGAAGTTGTAGGAAATCTCTGACCAGTGGCAGACACAGAGCCTGTGGGAATTTTTTCCCCTATCTCTCTTTGCCAATTTGTTGGGAACACAAGTAGAAATGATGGAGGTTTATTGAAGTGCAGACAGAAACAATGGGGAATTCTATATGGCCCTGCCAAACCCCACTCACAGAATGAAGGAATGCAAAGGCGTTTGTTGGAAGGACAAAAAAGGAGTTAGATGACAGATCATGCTCAGTGCTTCTGTTTGTGCAGGGCTCCAGCTACTAACCAAGAACACAAAAGCAAGGGCCAGCAGTGAGTGTTGTCACTTTGCACAGCAGTAAAGTCAGTAACCCAGACAGACGGGTGGTGAGCAGAGACCAAGCAGTGGGTTGTCAGGAGAGAGATCCCCTAGCATAGGAGGTTGCTGTGAGGTATCTGGGAGGGTGTCTGTCAGGGTCAGCCTGGTGTCCAGCAGGTGAGGAAGCAGTTTGCCACCAATCTAATTGAGATTAGATTGGACAGAAATGATGCCAGGAGCTCAGAAGTGCTGGTTACTCTGAGCCAGCTTTGTGCAGCAAATGCACAAGTTCCTGCTCCCAATTAGGAGGACAAGGACCAGTGGCTTTAAACCCATCAGCCCCTCTTTGCAGATACCAGCACAAACCCTGTAAAAGCATCTGCAGAAGGGAGGATCTGCTACAATGATGCTTCATCCACCTACTTTGTACTGCAGGATCTGTGTTCTGATCCTGGAGAAATCCTATGGAGAGCTGGGGGAGCGAACACCAGACTTGATGTGCCCAGACCCTGGTTGTGCCTGGCTGCTGTGCAGCCCTGCAGGAGAGCAAAGCTTTTTTGCAGCACTTGAGACCTACTGCTGTAGCACCGCCAGGTGCTGAGCTCCCTCCTCTCTGTGAATGCGATCCCTCTCTTTCATCAGGCCCCCGTGGGTCCCCTCTTTCACTACCAGGGGCCCCCTCTGAAGGAAGCAGCAGCTTTTTCTGGGCCACTGTTGCCAAAGCCCCGAGATGGACCTCTCCAGGTGCAGCACTGAGGGCATTTTCATCCTGAATTGAGATTAGCTTGGGCAAAAATGATGCCAGAGAAACCATGGGAATTTCTGGGTTTGCACTCGTGCTCCAAACACGGGGTGGAGAAACTCAGCCACTCCTGTTCAGGATCACCCCTAGGATGGGCTGGAGTGTGGCTTAGAGCATTTCCCCATGTGGGCTAGTGGAGTGTCCAGTAATCATGGTGGGGACAGGCTTTGAAAGCTCTGGCCACCACACTCATGTCCCAACCCGAGGAGACTGAGAGGTGACCTCATTAATGCCTCTAACTATGTGAAGGGCAGGTGTCAGGAGAATGGAGCCAGGCTTTGCTCAGTGTCATCTAGTGATAAGACAAGGGGCAATGGGTATGAGCTGGAACAGAGGGGGTTCCATATGAATGTTGAGAAGGAATTTCTTCACAGTGAGGGTGATGGAGCACTGGAACAGTCTGCCCAGAGCAGTTGTAGAGTCTCCTTCTCTGGAGACATTTAAAACCTACCTGGATATGTTCCTGTGCGACATCTTTCGAGGCTCTTCCAATCCCTAATGTTCTGTGATTCTGTGTGCTCCCCTTAGGGCTGTGTGTGCAGTGGGAGTTCAGGTGGCTTGAAAACCTCCTTCGACGAACAAGTGGAATCAATGTTGGGGGGCAATTTAAAACCCCAATACATAGCTTGTGGGGTTTTTTTTGTTTCCAGTTGACTGTCGAAATGGCTTTGGAGTCCTATAGAATATGACCTCTGGTCATGAGGGCTGGAGCCCCTCACTTACAGGCTGAGATGGTTGGGGTTGTGAATTCAGCCTGAAGAGGAGAAGGCTCATGGGGGACCTTATAGCGACCTTCCAGTACCTGAAAGGGGCTGTCCAAGGGCTGGGGAAGAACTATTTAATAGGTCATGGAACGACAGGGCAAGAGGTCATGGTTTTAAGCTGGAAAAGGGTAGATTGGACATTAGGAAAAAGCTCTTGAATCTGAGGGTGGTGGATGCTTGGAGCAAGCTGCCTAGAGAGGTGGTAGAGGCCCCATCCCTGGAGCCACTCAAGATCAGGCTGGATGGGGCTCTGGGCAGCCTCGTCTGGTGAGTGATGGCCCTGCTTGTTGTAGGGGGCATTAGATAGATGAGCTTTGTAGGTCCCTTCCAATCCAACGCATTCTGCGATTCTATGCGCGAAGGATCTTAAGCAACAGATGTTTTCTCCTTTCAAGATGCATAGTCTGACCTACAATAGAAGTATAGATTTGCCTCTCTTGGAAAGCAATTTTCAGCATCCAGCTGGCTTTGCAGTCTTCTGGACAGAAAAAAAAATGCACCTGAATGGAGGAGGGTTGGGGGAATAGTTTTTCCACCCTGCAAGAATGTTTGCCATTTCAGAGACATTTCCCCACTGTAAATGAGGGAGAAAAGAAAAGAGATTGAACCGCTGCTTTGGGCCCTGGCAGCATTTTCTTCAGCTTCAACCCATCATCAAAGCTAACAAGATCTCAACAGCATTTGGATTTTTTAATCTAAATAAAAATATTCTTTAAATGTTACAATATTTAATTTAAAAAAGCTGAAATTGTTCCAACCAGTTGTAGAGGATGTGGAGAATTAGCTGATCACTCTTATTTTGCAGGTTGCTGCAGCGTTGTCAAAATTGCCCTTTTTTGAGGACACTTCCTGAGCAAGTCTACCCTAGAGGCTGTTTTCCTGTTGTCTTTAGTTCAGTGACTGCTTTAGTCCAGTGGTTCTTGGGTAAGAACCCATTTGTTCAACAGGATCTTTCCTTTGCTCTTGAGGTTGTCACAGATCACAGAACATTAGGGATTGGGAGGTACCTCGGAAGATCATCCAGTCCAATTCCTCTGCCACATGAATGGGGTCACCCCTCAGTTTCCTTTTTCCAAAGTGAAGAGACCCAGCTCCCTAAGCCTTTCTTCATCAGGGAGATGTTCTACTCCATCATCTTTGTGGCTCTGGGCTGAACTCTCTCCAGCAGTTCTGTGTCTTTCTGAAACTGAGGGGCCCAGAACTGGACACAGTATTCCAGATGTGATCTCACCTGGGCAGAGCAGAAGGGGAGGAGAACCTCTCTTGATCTAACCTCATCCTGAAGGTGAACAGTACACACTGTGCACAAGGTGTCTGGAGAGGTGGTAACTGTTCTTTAGCCTCCAAGTCACAGCTTGCCACACTCTTAGCAGTCTGATCTTCCAAAGCCCATCAATTGAGTCTGGAAACTGAAAGCCCAGGACCCAGTGTTGCTAATTAGCAGTCAGGATTTCAATACATCTCTACACTGGTGCCTCCCACTGTGAGCAGGGACCTCCTGCCTGTCCTGAAGTCCCAGCAAAAGTGATGCTCGGACCTCATGGTTGCCTTTCTAGGAACTCCTCAGAATGTTCATTCGTGGCTGCTACCTGCTTCCCGCATGATCCTGTCTAGGGAGATGCTAAAGTCACCGTTAAGGCTGAGAAGTGTTAATATCGGTCTTGATGCTTCTCTGTCTCTCTGTTGTCTCTTGCCTTTGCACTGTTTGATCTGGTTTAGCTTTCAAGGCCCGATCCCAGGAGTTCACAGAGTACTGAGGGAAGCTATAAAGGAAGTTTGTGCCGCAAAACTTTTGCAGTTGGTGTGAGATGATATAATCAAGTGTTTTTACAGTTTTAGGGGCTATTCTTCACCCAGTGCCTGTAGCAGTGGGATCCTCATTCTGGTGTTCATAGGCCCAGTGCAATAAAAGCACTGACTGCAGTTAGCAGGTACCTCGTGATGGAGGCTCTCTGGAGATGGCTGGTTGTGTAAAGAAGCTGAGATAAAGGCAAGGTGGGTTTGACAGCTCTATATAAGGACAAAACCCTTCCTTTACTAGTGCTACTCGAGCTGCTTATGCAATCCTGTCACTGCAGGGTTGTAACGGAAAAAGAGCTGCAGTATAAAATCCTGCGATAATTAACAGCCCCATCAGTCACAGGGCTGCCATTTGGAAGCTGCTTTTGCTTTTTCCATTAAGTTGGTAAATTTTGCCAAAGTGTTTCTCTTAGCGTGTTGGCGCTCGGCCCCGCGCTCAGCTCGTTCGGTGTTGGCCGTGCGAGGGGTCCAGGAGCAGGGCTGAGGCCAGCTGGATTCCACGCTGCGCATTCGTCTCCTTTATAGCCCCGTCAGTGTCACTGGAATGAAATTACGTGCTGGATTTTCCCCTAAGGCTTGTTCCCCTCACTGTGCTGGTCAGTAGGGGTTTTGGAAGCAGGTTTGGGTTGTGAAGGTACCCCTCTGAAGAAAAAGATCTGGACTCGAGTTAGCATTAGGCGTGTTGTGTTTGTACACATCTGATCCTCACTAGAGAAAAGGTGTTCTGAGCTCTTGGGTGTTCATGTCAACCCTTTACCCTCATCTTCCTGTGCTCTCATCAGGCAGTCACGGTCACCTGCTTTGCCCCATGAACACGTGGACTTGTGTCCACATCTTACAATCCCATTGATCCTTTGGAGGTGACCTCAGACATGCAGGTCTTTCTGTAAAAGTGGATTTAGCTTCTTCTGTGTCTTAAAAAGACTTTCCCTAGAGGTGGCTGTGAGGAATCATCCTCTTCTCCTTTCTCCCTGCATCTTCTAAATGAACCAGGACAAAACTCTCCTTGGATGCAGCAGTGTCTCTATCTGAACAGCTGTGTCCCATGGGATGGAGTGGGCAGAGAACAACCAAGTCTCCCCAGCTGGAGAGCTCTTGAGCACAGTGAGCTCACTAACCCGGGCAGCATATGGCCAGCTATAGGACATGGCAAAAGAACGCTGTGATGTGACTGTTCCAAGCTGTTGTTCCCTCATGCATGTAAACTAAAGAAGCCTCAGAGCTCCTGAAATGTGCAGCCCAGTCAGGGTAATGGAAAGAGCAAAGAATGATGTGGTTCATCTCATCCCAGCCGATGCGGGGCAGCTCCAGTATTTTGTCCCTTCAAGCTTTGAAATATTAGGTAGTGGCTGGGCTCCTGCATGGATTTTTACATTCAAGGCCAGGTTTCCTCACTGATGTGTAAATCTAAATCACTGTGGCTTCTTTTTGGCTGTGGGAAAGGGTCTCTGGCACTGGGTGAGGATCCAGCCCAGGGTAATACTTAGTCTCTGAGGATGCTTTCTTTCTCTAAAGCTGAGACTTGATGGCAGGAGAAGAGTGATCTCTAATCCCGTTTGATAGATGTTCTGTTCCTGCCAGATCCAAGGAGAGGAGCGAGCGGCACTGTGGCGCTGCTTTGTGTATCCCAGCGCTTGGCTGAAGTGAAGAACAACCTGTGGATGTCCCACACTGTGTTCTTCTGGCTGAGAAGTGTCTGTAGCTTACATTTCTGTCCCTTCCCCCAGCAGCCCTTTGCTGATCAAGCTGTTAAATATCATCTCTAGAAAACGAGGGAATTCGATCCTCAAACTTTCCACTGACAGCTTTAAGTGAACTTAACCGAGGAGTTTCCTATGTTCACTCTTTGGCTCCAAATCAAGGAAGTTGGGGGGAAGAAGGGGGGTTTCAGCTACCTTTCTGGTAAAAGTTTTCCTCTGTGCTGCGGTTTTCAATGGCACTTTGAGGCTTAAAATTGAGCTGACAGAAAGGTTTGGCCAATTCCCTCTCGGCTGGGAAAGCGTCTGCAAGAGCTCAGCGCTTGGGAATCGGCAGCTCTCGCTCTTTCTAAAGTTTCCTGCTCTACCAAGCTGATGAGAAAGTCATCAGTGGAGCACCACAGGGTGCTGTGTGGTTAGGCATTGCCCTCATCTTTGCATCTGGGTGTGAAAAGAGGGCTAGGCTGTGTAGGATTTTGTATGTTCAGAACATTTTTAAGCAGGTAGGAAAGCAAAAGGACTCCACGTTTGTTTGTGGAGATGCAGGTGAGATGTCACTGGCTGCATGTCAGCCCATCTTCTACCTGTACACTCACAGCCCTGAACCCCTGGCATGTCCTTCCACTATGGAAGTACTTCTCCATCCTCTTGCATTTCTGGTGTTCTGGACAGGGCAGGTGCCAGAGGGCAGCAGTAGTGAAGGGACTGCTGAGCTGGCACAGATGCCTCTGCATCTCAAAACACCGGTCTGGTGTTCAAGGCTTGAGCAAGAGCCACAAATACCAGTGGGAAAACCTTCCACTGAGTTCAGTGGGCTTTAGGTGACTTTAAAATAGCAAAGGGAGGTCTCATTTGGAAGCAAACCCTGCTCTGCAGTGACCGTTCTCCATTTCCCAAAGGCATGTGGACACCACTGCTGACTTCACTAGATTTGTAGTCAAGAAGACCCTTAACAGGGGGTGACTTTATCTTGCTAGCACTGTAAAAACTAATTTTTTCTTTTCCAATTTTAGGGGATTTTGCTTTCTCTGGACTCTGTTATGTTTCACCTGGTTCCTGGGATTCACACAGGGAAATTCTGAAGGTAAACGAGACTCATTTTTTTTTCCTTTACTCTTTCAGCTAAAGTAAAAGCCAAGTGCTTTGGTATCTGTTTAGGACTGTTATTAAACAACATCTGAGTGTAGTGCACAGAATTAAATGCATTTATTGCTGGTCATTGCAGAGCTGATGGTGGAGATGACGCAGTTAACAGCTGGCAAAAGAACCAGCTTTTTGCAGGTGTTTAAGTGCCCCACGGGATTTTCAGAAGTGCCTGGCTGTCTGGTGGAAGCAGTGGGGAATGAAGCACTTTGCTGTGTCTGAAATGTTGCTGGCACCTACCCGCACTTAACTGCTTTGGAAGGTGCCCCTTGAGGTTGGGGCATTAAGGAATTAAGGGTCTCTGGGAGATGGCTTTTTCCTTGAGTCAGATGCAACCTGATCGTACCTGTGTGGGCACGCAGGGTGTTGTGTGTACAGTTCTGACTAGGGCAGCAAAGTTAAGGAAGAAAAATTCCACGTGAGGGGCTGATAGTAGAATAACTGGCTACCTCAGTCCTGTGAAGTAAGAGAAGTATATTACAGGGAACTGATAGTGCACCTTGACCCTGTCTTTGTACCTCTTCTCCAGCATCTGCTCCGACTGCTCTTCCAATCCCTTATGATTCTATGCTACTGAGAACAGAACAGAAGGTTGGGGTACAATAACCAGTGACCCCACAAGAGGAGACAGAAAGCTTCAGAGTCAATAAATCCACCTTTTCAGTTGTTAGTGGGAGCTGAGCATCAATGCAACATCTAGGCTGGACTTGCTGATCACAGAATCACAGAGCATTAGGGATTGCAAGTGACCTCAAAAGATCATACAGTTCAATCCCTCTGCCAGAGCAGGATCACCTAGACCAAGTTGCACAGGAACATATCTACACCCCCCTGCTTGATCTTGGATCTTTTCCAGCCTCAATAATTGTGTAATTCCGTGAGCCATCTCTGCTTAGAATAGTCACATCTCTTGCACAGAGATGCTCTACACAGGTATAGCTTCCTCTGCAGTCAGTAGGCAATAATAAGTGGACTAGCAGGCTCCAGGGCTCTCCTCTTAGCCTCCAAAACATGAAGGAAAAATAGAGAGTCGGTCAATGCTGAGCTGTAAGCCAGCCCATGGAACACTTTTTACAAGGGGGGGAAAAAAGCAAATACATCCTTGCCATCAGCAATTTTGAAAAAGTCATAATTTCCAAATTCTGCTTCAATGCAGAAGAGGTGAACATCTGGCTGGATCACTCAGGCAGCTTTCAGAGCGAGTTTTATGTCAGCTCGTAAAGAGGCAGAACAAATACAGTGTCTTGGCTTCTCGTTTTTTTTCTAGCAGATTTTAATGTGCTGTTTAGATTCATGTAGATTCATCTCTATCCATCACTTTACTCCTGTGCTAAGTGTGGGATGGTTCCATGGATTTGTTACCATCAGTCCAAGGGAAACTTTCATTTCTCTTCTACTGCATTAGCACAAGGAGCAATGGGTGTCCTACAGCTGGAGCAGAGGTGATGGAGGGAAGTGGAGCATCGCTCTGATGAGGAAAGGCTGAGGGAGCTGGGTCTCCTGAGCTTCGAAAAAAGGAGCCTGAGGAGTGACCCTATGAATGTTGATAAATACAGAAAAGATGGATGTCAGGAGAATGGAGCCAGGTTCTGCTCAGTGTCATCCAATGATAGGATGAGGTGTGAGCTGGAACGTGAAAGGTTCCACATGAATATGAGAAGGAACTTTTTCATGGTAAGAGTGACAGAGCACTGGAAGGAGCTGCTCAAGGGGGTTGTGGAGTCTCCTTCTCTGGAGGTGTTTAAAACCCACCTGGATATGTTCCTGTGTGACTTGATCTAGGGGATCCTGCTCTGGCAGAGGGATTGGACTGGATGATCTTTTGAGGTCTCTTCCAATTGCTAATGTTCTGCTATTCTGTGGTAGAGAAATCCCATCCAAAATGTTGTTCTGTGATAAAGGAACTTTGAAAATCTTGTTTGGTTTCCTTACATTCAGAGACAGGCTGCTCCTCCAGGTACCAGAGAGCAAAACCCTCCCAGGGCAGGAAGACTGTCAGGAAACATTGTTGACTTGAGACTGTTTTATCACTCCGGACTTTCCAACAAGAGATTTGTAAAAGCAGGGAGAGCTTGTTCGTAGATCTGTGAGGATGAAATTAAGCCAGTGCTCTGGGCTTTCGAAAGCACTGTAGTCATTAGTGCAAGGCTGAAGGGTCTTCCTGCACACTGTGAAACTGGGGAACACAGAGGAACCTTTTTCCTTCAGTGTTACAAATCCCAAAGGTCATGAGGTTGGTGAGTTCATCCGCTGTGCACTGGCTAAGGGTCTGGACAGTAACTTTTGGAAATGCAGCATTTATTCCACCCAGCTTTAGCTGTGGACACTGCATCTCAGCTGCTGGAATCTAGGAAGCTGCAAGTTATTTCTCTCCTGCCTTTTGGCTTCTTCATCTTGTAAAGGCTTTTGCATGGGGAAAGGGTGAGGGAAAGAAAGAGATGAGCAGGAAAGCAATAAAACACTTTATCTCCTCTTTCACAGATGATCCTGTGGTTGTTCAGGAATCTCTGTGCATCTCACTTTCATGCACAGAATCTGTTTAAAGATTGTTTTCCCCCACTTGCTGAAGTGCTGCTACAGGAACCTTGCTGCTAGCTTGGAGGCACCTGGGACCAGGCAGCAAGAAGTGAATAATGTGCTTTTAAAGAATGTGTTTTGATGGAAAAAAATCTACAGAGGAAAAACTTTGAAGGGGAAAAAATGCTCTGCAGGACTTGGAGCTACATAAAGAAGCCAAAATTACCTTGTGTTTGATGTTAGTTGATGACATCCTGGCATCCCTGGGGGACTCACCCCACCAGCCCAGGGCAGTGGGCATGGGATGGAGAGGTGGACAGGCTGGGTGCACAGGAATCCTGCACTGTGTGCCTGGACCTGGGGCTGGAAAATCCACATACATGTCCTGCGTGAGTCCTCTTCTAATCAGGTTTTGTGAAGGCATCTAGCATTTGGCGCTACCTTAGTGCCCGTTAAGGGAAAGGAGTGGTTGTGTTGTGAGTTTATTTTCTTTTCCTTTTCCTTCAGCACTGTTGGATGTAGTAATCAGTGAGGCAGCTGGATTGGTCCTGCAAACAGCAGCGACGTCCTCTGAGCAGGGGAATATCCTCATGTCTTTGAGGAGCAGTTACCACATGAGTAATGCCTACAGTGTAACGTGTCTCTGCCTAGCAGAGACAGACCACTGGCTGCCTCTGGTCGAGAACCTAGCAACACACGTAGGAATTGGAAGCTGGAGTCTAGCTCCTAGTTTAAGAGGTGAATTTATTTCCTTAGGGCTAAATTCTGATGCCTTTGAAGTCTGTGGCAAAGGTCCCACTTGACTTCACTGAAGCCAAGCTTCGGCCTTTATCTTCATGGACTCTGAAGATTAACCCAGTGTGGAGGTAGCACTGTGATTACTCCATCCAGTGCAGAGAGGGAAAAACTCTACCTTTGCTGTGCTGAGGAGCAGCCCTTTGGGAAATACATCGAAAAAAACCGTGGGAGAACAAGGATTACATAGGATGGGAGAATTACCATAGTGAACACTTGCACATGCTCTGCAGTAAATTGTGCCCTCTGCACAGAGTGGGATCATTCCCTCCCCCTTTCATGTCTGCCGTATCTCCTCCAGGATAGTCTTTGCTGGAAAATGAGTCAAGGTGCCTGAAAAAAGAGAGGCAGGAATAAAGCTGAGCTCAGACAAAGTAAATATTGATTGACTTTTTCTTACGTACGAAAATGGCCGAGGGTTTTGCCAAAGTCGAGGAACAGGGTTTTTCTCATTACTCTCCCTTCCTGGCCAGCAACATTACAGACCTCAGTGTCCACAGCCCTGCCAACTGACACTGAGGATTGCTTTTACCTGCCAGTTCTCCAAACACTGGGTGTAGTGCTTCGCATTTAATGGTTAAGGGTGAAAGAGGCCAAATTCCAAGGCCCCTTTAGAGAAGGAGCTGTTTTTTCTCTTTGGACCACCTTTGATTTACTTTTCCTTTTAATCTGGGAACTGTGCAGTCGCACAGGGTTAGCTGATAGGCACTGCTGCTTTTCTTACCTTGCAGGATTGGCATTTGGATTGCACAGCCCAAAAAGCGCTCAGATGTGAGAGTTAGCAGGGCACGTAACGGGGATTTCACTGGGGCAGAGAAGAGGGAACAGGACGCTGTTGTCCCCGTTCACTTTCAGCAGCAGTTGTGTCTTGTCCATCATCGTAGCCTTGCCTTTGGCTGTCTGTGCCAAATTGTGCTCGTTAGACCAAGTGCTCAAGCTGGAGAGCAAGCTTTTGGGTGCATGAGCTCTTTTTCAGGTCTGGGCACACTTACCTTTGCAGCCCTTCTCATATAGACATCAGCATCTTCCCCAGTTAAGATCAACTGAGTGATGCCAGCTGGCTCCAGTTTGTATTGCTGGTGCCTGCTAATCTGCCTTGGACTCCGAGCTGTGTGTGACTCCTGTTAGACCTCAAGGCCAGAAACCAGAGAATTCTACTTGTCTGTCCACAACAGATAAGTTCTTCTGGAGTTGATGGGGAGAGATGGGTGCCTCATCAGTCCTTCTCACCCAGTCTGAGCAAGGCACCCAGCACCTAGGTGACAAATGCTGAAGGCGAATCTTAGCTCAGCTGCTTGATGGCAGCTATAACTAACTTCTCAGCTCTTCACAAACCAGATCTGGTTCCTTCAACCCATTAAAATAATTTAAGGCTGTAAGATGATCCGCTGGGGGAAAAAAAAGTGCTACTGCTGAGAACCTTAAGCCATTCAGTGAAATCTAGGTGCAATGTTTTTTTTATGCTGGGAGGCACCATCACTTCCCTAAACTCTCCAGAGTCTCCCAAGATCAAAAGCCGCTTCTTGCTAATTTGGAGGGAGGCAGATACAAGGCTTTCTGCTCCCTTTGAAATTTCTGTTCCTTGCCTTCCAGGCGAGTAACGTTTTGCAATCCCAGCTTAGGCTGTTGCTCAAATTCCTTTCCAGCTGTGTGGTCAGTACTCAGAATGAAATCCCTGAGAAGTGGACTGTTGGTGCTCAGTGGGAAATTTCCTTGTAGTGAGGGCAGCTCCCTCTAGAACATCTGGAGCTGGTTCCTGATGGGATGACTAGCTAGACGTGCCGTGGCAATTGCTGGTGACCAAGCTGAGCAGTCACTTGCTCCTCATCCAAAGTGCACAACAAGCTGTGTGAGCTCCTTTCTAATTATTTAAATGTCTGTGTGAGAGAGGGTGGTTGGGGTTTCCTGCATCCTGTTACCATTTTTCATGGACTGGTTAGATTCTCCCCAACACCTCACATTTTCTTTGTGCTTCCCCTTCAGATGTGGATGTTCTTCAAAGACTGGGCCTGTCAGGGAAAAGGCCATCGAGCGGATGGTCCTCATCACGTACAGTTCCTCAAGGAGTCATTCCTTTCAAATCAGGGGTCATCTTCACTCAGCGAGCCCGTGTTGAAGCACCAGTGAGCACCATCCTCCCCGCAGGCTCCAGCGCTAACCTGCTCCTGGTGCTGAGCCTCTGCTCCCACCGCATCAACAATGCTTTTCTCTTCGCTGTCAAGAGCAAGAAGAAGAAACTGCAGCTGGGGGTCCAGTTTGTGCCCGGGAAGATCATCGTGTACGTGGGCCACAAGCGCTCTGTGTATTTTGATTACAATGTCCACGATGGCCAGTGGCACAACCTGGCCATCAATATCCGTGGCCAGACAGTCACTTTATTTACTTCTTGTGGGAAGCGCAGAGTACACGCAGATTTGCATTTGAAAAAGGACGAGGCGTTGGATCCTCATGGCTCTTTCCTCTTTGGAAAGATAAACCAGCGCTCCGTGCAGTTTGAAGGAGCCATCTGCCAGTTTGATATTTATCCTTCCGCCAAGGCAGCTCATCATTACTGTAAATACCTGAAAAAACAGTGCAGGCAAGCGGACACCTACCGGCCAAACCTGCCCCCCGCCATCCCGCTCCTGCCCAGGAACCCCAGTGCCTCCCCCAGTACCCCACAGCGTATCGAGCCCTCGCTGCAGGGTCTGAAAAACCTGACCACTGCTGCCCCATCCTTGGAGTTTGGCAGGGTCACCACTCCCCTCAAGATTCGGGGTTCAGGTACAACAGCCATCCCATTGGTACCATCGCCACAGTCACTACCGAGACTGACAACCAAAGCCACAAAGGTCACAGTGGCCCCACGGTCTGTTCCATCGAGTACTGAAACGCAGCCACCCACCCGTTCACTCCCTCGGGGGACGGTGACGACCCTCAGGGTGTCTCATCCCACTCCCAGCACACGCATGGAGAAAACTCCCCTTCCCACTGCCAGAAAGGCCCAACCAACCAGCCAGAGCCCTGCCACAGCCGGTAAGAAGGAGTCCAAGCAAGAGACCAAAAAGAAGAGCAACCAAAAACCCACCCTGGAGCCCTCTGAAGCAGCCAGTACTGTAAAGCCGATGAGGAGGATGGCTGATAACACAACGAGTGATGTCCACCTTGTCACCCTAAAGCAAACCCCACGCAACCCAAGCCACGGGCCCACCCCAAAGAAGCACGTGCCGTCCCCGACCAGGAAAGTGGTTCCCAGTACCATCCCTCTGGCATATACCAAACCACCGCTGGGCTCTGCCCGGCCTGTCTCCAGAGCCAGGGCACAGGCCTTCAACCTCACAACGCCAGCTGCGACTGGCAGCTATCAGATCTTCGACTTCCTCGGACCCACTCCTTTTCCGTTTTTACTGGGACACCCAGGAGTGAAAGGAGAGAGAGGACCTCAGGTAAGCTCAGGCTCGGAATGTTGAGTCTGCCTGGTCCTAGCTCAGCTAACTGGTTGGCAGTCCATAACCTGTGAGCGTGACAACCCAAAATTGGAACCAGACACTGTCCCATTTCTGACCATCCCGGTGTGAGTCTAAATCTCAGCTTAACCTGGAGTGCTCTGCAGCGGTGGGCACCCCTCAGAGGTCTGTGATTACAGTTGCTGGTTAAGGTTAAATTTAGTAAAAGGGTTAAAAATAATTCCACCTTCCTTCCTGCAAGTTGCTGGTTGAAGTTTTGATGGCCAGGATGAGGCTCTCTTCCGCATCCCTGGTTTTATTCAGGGCCAAGAGGGCAGAACCACTGGTCACCTTCTGCGGAAAACCCAGATACCTCAAAACTTGCCATGAATTAACTCTTTCTTAACTCTAGTTACTAGTTTTGTCCCTGAAATCCGTGTGCCCTGGTTCAGCAACCACAAACACAGTCTGGCATCTGGACAAGAACAACCCCAGGTACCAGCATAGGTTGGGGACTGACCTGTTGGAGAGCATTCTTGGAGAGCATTGTAGGAGAAAGGGACCTGGGGGTTCTGGTGGCCATCAGGATGACTATGAGCCAGCAATGGGCCCTTGGGGCCAAGCAGGCCAGCCGCATCCTGGGGTAGATCAGAAGTGGGGTGGTTAGCAGATTGAGAGAGGTTCTCCTCCCCCTCTATTCTGCCCTGGTGAGACTGCATCTAGAATATGGTGTCCAGTTCTGGGCCCCTCCGTTTCAGAAGGACACAGAACTGCTGGAGAGAGTCCAGCACAGAGCGACAGACACAGTGGAGTAGAACACCTCCTTGATGAGGAAAGGCTGAGGGAGCTGCCTCTCTTGAGCTTGGAAAAAAGGAAACTGAGGGGTGACCTCATGAATGTTTATAAATACGTGAAGAGTGATAGGACAAGGGGCAATGGGTGTGAGCTGGAACATAGGAGGTTCCACATCAATATGAGAAGGAACTTCCTCCCAATGAGAGTGACAGAGCCCAGGAAGGGTTGTGGAGTCTCTTTCTCTGGAGACATTTAAAACCCATGTGCACGTGTTCCTGTGTGACTGGACCTAGGGGATCCCACTCCAGCAGGAGGATTGGACTGGATGATCTTTTGAGGTCCCTTCCGATCCCTAATGTTCTGTGATTACTTCAGCATTTGTTTGTTTTAAAGCAACCTCTCCTCAATTTTTCTGGCCCTAAGTTAATTTCTGTTAATTTCTCATAGCCCACACTTAATAGGTGCAAAGAGTTTCCTTTATAAATTTAACTACTGCATTCCACACACAATAACCCCCTCTCCGGGTGTATATCTTGGCCACGGTAGAACTCTACGCACATTCTGTAATGCTAAAAGCAGTTGGGCCTCGGTAATTATCCGCTAGCTGTTGTGTTTTGTTTTTTCACCGGCAGGAATGCAAACAGGATCTATAAACTGGCCAACTTTCAGGAGGATTTGCTGTTCCAGCCTTTTGCTATATTGTGCTTACGAGAGGGGGGTTGTACATGTAAAAGCAGTTTCTCCCAGACGGAGCCTTTGGTTGCCAAGTTCCAGCCTAGAGCAAATTTTTACAGCTGACTTCTTAAAATAGTGGCAGAAGGGTTTACAATGGAAATATTGAGACTGGCTCAAGGAGCACAATCAGCAGCCCTTGTGTCTGTGGATCTGCAGCTCCTTGGGGCAGGTAACACCTACAGTGCAGCGGTTCTGTTCTGCTCATCCCCTACAATGCTTCCTTGCAAGCTCTGCATTTCCTGTCTGTCCCAGTTGTGAGCAGCTGGTGATGGGTCTGCTTGTGCTTCTGGGTGGGGAGGCCCTACTGGGAGGGTTTGTGTTTGAAGGTTCCCACCTCTGGGAGAGATGAAGGTGCTGCCCTGGGCAGGGGGGATGCAGCACAGTCCTGACCCTACAGGCACACAGCCCTGGAGCAGGCTTGTCACTTGGAGAAGCTGTGGTAAATCCCAGAGCTGGCAGAGTGAGCTTCAGCAGTTAATCTCTGGGCAGTCCTGTGTATTTCAGGGAGAGTTGTCTCGGGCATGTTTCCAAGATGAGAAATTCAGCAGTTGTGAACTTCTCTTAAACCACTACTTACCTGTAAGGAGTAAATCAGGGTGGTCTGCTCTGAGCCCAGTCAGATCCTGACCTTTTCCCTCTTCTTGACCTGCAAGTGTCATGAGGGTGATCAGGCTCCAAGTCCCATACTTTCCCCTGCAATGTGAAGAGCTGATTATTGAACTGGAGTGGAAAATCCCTCTCAGCTTGTGAATCATAGCAAAGAAACCGATTCAGGCTGTGGAGGGCTGAGGGAAGAGATGGCAGGATTTTTCCATCCTGTTTGAGAACAACTGGAGTTATGAATTGAGGGAAAGGAGAACATTCTGAGGCTCTGTCTGGCCTTATCCTCTATGACTGCTGGAAACAAAGTCAGCGCTTTGGAAGGGAAAGGTTATGGCTTGGCTGGAGCTGGCTGCTGTGCAGGGCTCGATAGCTCCTGTGACTCACCCGGAGATCTCTGTACTGTACTGTGCAGGACGTCTCTGACGTGGGAAGAGAAAGGATCAGAATGGAGGTGACACGTTGAGAATTAATGTAGCACTTCCCATGGCCAGACAAGCACGGTTCAGGACGAGTGCTGATAAATGCTCTGGGCTTGAGTAATTACCTGGCACCGTCCTCGTGGCGTTGGGCAGACGGTTGTGATGAGGTCAGTGCGGCTCTTCCTGCTCTGCTGTGTGACAGCGCAGCTTTCCCTGGACAGGGCAGGTTCTGGGCTGACTCTGGCACACCAGTGGCAGGGGAAGGGGATTTATTAGTTGTCCCAGTTGCATTGCCTCATGCAAGGTCTCTTGAAGAAGACCATCACTGATCAGAGAGATGTGTATGGAAAATGGCCTTCTATGTCTTCGGCAAGGGGCCACCTTGGCACTGATTTGTGGGCAGAGACAGGCTGGCAGCCAGCAGCCCTCTACCTGTCTGGCTTCTGCTTGGAGAGAAAGGACTTTGCAAGGACAGGGAACAATAGTATGGGGGGGCTGTCATGGTTTTAAGCTGGAAAAGGGTAGATTTAGGTCAGACATCAGGAAAAAGCTCTTGAATCTGAGGGTGGGGGATCCCTGGAACAGGCTGCCCAGCGAGGTGATGTAGGCCCCATTCCTGGAGCCATTCAAGGTCAGGTTGAATGGGTCTCTGGGCAATCTGGTCTGGTGAGTGATGGCCCTGCTTGTTGTAGGGGGCATTAGATAGATGAGCTTTGGAGGTCCCTTCCAACCCAACACATTCTGTGATTATGTGATCCTATGATCATCCCAAAGTCAGGATGTGAACGATAGCCCTGGCAAGAGGCAGTGATGACTCAGGCTCTGTGGTCTCTGTGCCATTCTAGCTCTGTGAACACTACCAAATAACCACAGCAGAATCTTGGCTGTGCAGAAGGGCTTCTTCCCCACAGCTGGAGGAGATGTCCATACAATTAGAGGGGTTGTAAGCAAAGAGGCTAAAAGGATCTGCTCACCTCACAATAAATGGCAGCACCCTTTGTGGAGTCATCTGTCCTGAACTGCCGCCACACTGCTGTGCCAGGAAGTGAAGACACTGCGTCCCACATGCAGCCAGTGGCAGAGCATTAATTCTTCAGGAATGTTTGGTTTGCTGGGCAGCTAGAGGAGGGAGGAGAGTATGTTCTTAAAAAAGAAGAATTTCTTGGGAACCATTAATAACCACAAGCATTTGGGATCTCTGCTCTAAATGTCTTCTGGCGGGGGTGGGGGCAATAGCGGCAAGAACACCCGATTGCGGTGCAAAGTCCCTGACACAGCACTGACTCAGCAGCTGGCAAAGGCCCCTCTGAATCATCCCCACAGCTGCCCGCAGCACCTCTGCCGAGAATCGCTCAAGGTCTTCCATCTCTGTGCTGGGCCAAGTGGGCTGGGAGAGCAATGTGATCCCAGCACGTGGCTGTGAGTATCTTGAGCATCCACCAAAGAAATGTGTGTGTATATGTCTATATATATATATGTGTGTATGTATATATATATATAAATATAGTATTATTTTGCCAGTGTGTCAAGCCTTTGGACCCCTGAACCCTATCAAAACACTATGAGACGTGATGGAAATCTCCAGTGGATGGGTGTGATTTGCTTGTCTACACCAGCAGCAGGTTTGATGAAGAGGTTTAGGGGGCTGTAGCCTCCTCCCCTGCCCTTCAGCCCTGTGTGCTCTGTGCAGTGTGAAAATGCTGCAGCAGACCCTCTGCCCTCACTCCGCTGGGGTCTAGCTGGGTTGTTCACACTGTGCCCCAAGTTGGACCTTTCTCTACTTGTAATAAGGCTGTAATTCCATAGCCTTGTGAGCCCTGCAAAAAAAAACCCCCTTCTTGACTCTCTGACTAGTGTCTGGGTTACTTTTATAGTAAGAAAACCATATGTGATTGTTGTGGTTTTTAGCCTGGGACACTGATGCTGAATGTGCAAAGGAGTGGGCTGAGTTCACTAGGAGCCAGTGGAAGCGCTGAGTAACAGAAGAGGAGGAAGGAGCGTGTTCTAAATGAGTTCCCGACCATCTCAGTCAGAAGAGTCCCATGGTGGGAGCGCCAGCAGCATCCCATTCCCACCCAGCCGGCGCAGTGCGTGGCCAGGAGCCCCAGGTCCGAACCCTGGTGGCAGGCAGCCCAGGCAGAGGTGTGGTGCGGCTCTGGCAGGCGGCCGCTGTTCGAAGACAGAAGTGTTAGAGTCTAGACTGCTCCAGCTGCCATCTTCTGCACGAGCGGTTTGTCTTGGAGCCCGGCTCCTTCCATAAAGGAGCGATCCTGGCCAATTCAATCAGTGGGTAGGGGAGAGAGAAGAGAGGTGATTAGGAATGCCGATAAAATACGAAGTGCCTGTTTCCAGTCTTCCTCGCAGCAGCAAAGGCTGCTCAGGCTGTCAGCCCCGTGATAAATTAAGGAACACACAATGCGTTTGAATGTCTCCTAATGAATGAGTCATATTAATAAAAAAAGAAGAGCTCGCACGCTCTGTATCAGACATGGGAAAAGTTTTCGCCTCGCTCACACAGTTGGATCGTAATTTATTTCTTTGCTAATGTAACCAGAACTGTCCCCAAAGAGGAGGCTTTTTGCAGGCAGATGGCTAAAGCGGCAGAGAGCTCCGGTTGCTTTGAACAAAGTTCATTCTGAAAAGCAGCAGTTGAAAGGGTGATGGAGAGAAATGTGCTGCAAAGGATGTAGGGATGGAGTATATAGATAGACACAGGTACTTCTGTAAATCCTTAAAAATAAAAAGTGAGTGATAGAGTGTGGGATCCCTCTACTTCTTCCCACCCCTTCAGACTTCTTTCCAAGGGCCGAGGTTGCTCAGGAGTCTGAAGTGCCTCGTGCCTAGGCTGTTCCTGAAACGTCTCTATAGAAAAACCTGCTTTCGTCAAGCTGGACTACTCAGATTTTGTTCAGTGCTGTGCTGTCACTCTGTTAGGAGTCCAGTTGTGGACAAGGACTTTTCAGTGATAGGTGCTGTGCAGATCCAGAATAAACATCTGTGTCTATTGCGGAAATCGTATTACAAGACTGGCTTTCCACCAACGTCTTGGTTCCTGCCAGAGTTATGAGGGCTTTTTCTTTCTAGACTAGTTGAAACCCAGATGTGTCCAAATTTAGTGTGATAAACCTGCCTTGTACAAGGAACTAATGAAACTGTTGGCTTTTTTTGGTCCCAGAAAATCCCGTTTGTTTTAGGCAGTCCTGCAGGCTGGGTTTAGTTGAGGTTCTGTTTCCCGCTCTGTGCAGTGTCTAGTGAGGACAATGAGGTGGAGTGGGCTTGGCATGTTGTCTTCTCCTCTCCTGAACAGGGGTTTTTTACTCTGATGCTCAGTCTGTCCATGCTGATGCTTTCTGGATGTAGCAGACTGGAATGGACTTCCCAGGGGGGTTGTGGAGTCTCCTTCTCTGGAGATGTTTAAAACCCACCTGGATATGTTCTTGTGCTACTTGATCTAGGTGATCCTGCCCTGGCTGGGTGATTGGACTGGATGATCTTTAGAGGTCTCTTACAATCCCTAATGTTCTGTGATTCTTTGACTGGACAGTGGGTTTGGGGCAGTGGTCTTGAGCATGAAATGAGCCGTGTGTTCCTCCAGGAAGAAAATAAGACGGTTTCTGTACCTGCAGGAGTAACATCACTGCTCAGAACTCAATGCCAAAGTGGAGAGAAACTTTAGATGCATTTTCTCAGCTCTGCTTTCAGTTGTCTTTTACCATATGCATTAGGTCTGAGAAAGGGGAATATTGTCTCTTCAGTCCTTGCAGGATGTTGGCCCTGAATTGCTTTTTCTGAGATAAAGAGCAGTGCTTCGTGCTGTGCTGGGATGCAGGACAGGGGAGGCAGAAGGAACCTGGAGAGACTTGGATATGAGCTGAACTGTGTCCTAGGCGATTGTCTGCTGTTTGCTGCCACACTGAGTGCTTGCCCCAGGAGAAACAACTCCAAGATCTCTCTGCTCTCCGAGCAAGTTGATTCAAAAACCATCCAAAAGGAAGCGAGTCATTTCCCAAACCACCAGCATCAGTTCCTGTACCGCTTATGTTTTCTGTCAAAGCCTTTCAGAACAGGTTCAGCCTTGCTCAGGTTTTGGGATCTGAAGGCACCGAGCTCCCAGCAGCATCGCTGCAGGCAGAGGAAGCAGTGTGAGGAGGGTCACAATGTGGGAGAGGCAGAGGTATAAACCGGCTGATCTTGACAGCAAGAGGAAATGGTGAGATTTCTCTTGTCCTCAGGGTCTGATGTATTTCCCTTTCAGACAACTTAGCTTAGTTTTCCATTTGCAATTTGAAGCTCAAAAAGTTAAGGGGAAAAAAAAAAAAAAGAGTCTCTTATGAGCCAGAAAGTTTCCCAGCAGCAGCTCAGAATAAATCCTGTAATCGTTCGGTGGGATCAGTCGTCGTTGCTAATGCTACCGTGGGAAACTGAGAAGGGTTAAACTTTAATGTGGCTGCCATGAGCTGCTTCACAGAACTGTTCAGGCTGGTTAACAATTCAGCCCTTTGGCTTGAGAAGAGAGAGTATCTGCTGCTGCCATGTTTCTCCTTGATCTCTGATTTTGCTTCGTGTGATAACAGGGTGTGTGTTCTCTGCCATCGGCTTGCAGAAGGGAGTGGGCAAGAAGCCAGTGAGACGAGAAGTGCAGTGTGAGGAATGGTAGCTCGCTGCAGGGGACTGGCATCTTGGCCAGTCTCCTGGGGCATCTGTGCAACGAGAGGGCAGGAGCACAGAAGTGATCTCTTCCTCCAGCTTCCACGGAAAGGAAACCTTCCTGTCTCTGGAGCACTTCCCACTGCTCCCTGTGGAATTCCCCAGAGATGCTCTGCAGGGTGCAGTAGAAAGGTGCACACAAGCTGTGTAGGATCAGTTTAACTCTTCCCTGCACCCCTGCCCTTAGGATGAGGGTGGAGATGTCTCTGGTGAGCACACGGACGCTAGCGGCTTGTTGCGCAGTGGCTCATTGATAGACACTTCTTATTCTTCGTGTGTTGGAGCTTCACTCTTTACGTGGGACTGTGTCCATCGTCTGTAAGTTGCTGGGCCCTGCTCCAGTGTTGTTCTCCTCTGGCTGCCCCTGCGGATGTGCAGTTTCCTTCGGGTGCGATTCAGTATCACTGTCCAGGCAAGGCCAGGGCTCTGACATGGGGCTCAAGTTTGAGAACTTGAGCTGGATGATGCAGAGGAGTGTGTGTGTGTGGGGTACAGCACAGAGCAGAAATGAGGCGCTGGGAAAGCACAGTGCACATCCAGTGCAGCTCTTGGGTTTCTGTGTGCTGAGCCAGGAGGTGGGTCTTGAACTGCATTATGGTTCTCAGCAGCCTGCTGTTCATCGACATATCCCAGTCCTCTTTCACCTTGGCTTGCTGCTTAAGATGGTTGTGGGTTGAAAACCCTGAACACAGGGCTGTATCTACTTGCCTTATGTAGTTACCATCATGTCTGGCACCTTGTAACCTCCCACACTCACCTTATGCCTTATGTCTTCAGGAGAGGAAAAAGAAAAGGCTAAAGGAAAGGTAAATTAAACCAAGTCAATGGAGACTCGTGAACCATGTACTGCTCTTTCTGTGCTGCCCTTCCTGTGCCTCTCCCTTAACTCCATGTTCCTACTCCAGCGCAGGTATTAATGCTCCTATTTCCATGTTAGTGTTGGTTTGTTCTGAGCAGCCCGCGTTTTTGGAGAAGGTTTTGACTCAAGTGGCCAAGTACAATTGCAGCTGCTGTTAGCAGGAAGGTGGAAGAGGTCAGCTCAGCTCTGTTACGTGGGGAATGCTGCTTTCAGACAGTTGTTTTCTCTTGTCTTTCTAGGAGTAAATGGGGATGGGGTTTGATGGAAAAGAGGTCAAGTACTTGAGTTAATGTTTGGTAAACTCTGTTAACTGTGGCTGCTCCCCTTGTGTTGGATTCCTGTTTTGCTGTTTCTCTTCCTAACGAAAAGGGAAAGGGGATATTTTGTGTTTGGATTGTGGAGCATGACTGTACATGAGGCTTTAAACACCCTGCAATCGTGTGTCTATTTGCACAGCTGTATAATTGCGTTACGCACGGGGCCCTGAGCTGGCACAATGGCAGGTTAAAATTCTGTATGTATTGCTAAAAGGGGGGTCAGCTCTATCAATGAGGGTCGTTAGTACAACAGCCAGTAATACCGAGTTAGCCAGCAGTAAGTCACTTGCACAAGGGTCAGACAAAGTGTCCTGGGCTGTAGAAGCAGGAAATCTCCAGGACAGGTAGCAGCAGTGAGTGATAGAGGGGTAGAAGTCCATCCCCATGTCTTGGTGTGGGGCATTTGCTGTTCTGGGCTGTGGAGGCTCTTAAACTTTTAAACCCATCCTTTTCTTCTCACCTTTGCTGCAGACAGAACTAAGTACAGAAAAAAAATGGAGTTATGATTCATTTGACGTCCTGACAAATTAGTGACACAGAGACACCCACACTGGGCTCTACTTCTTCCTCCACTGGTGTTTTTCTCTGTGGAAAAAAGGAGACTGAGGGGTGACCTCATTGATGTTGATAAATATGTGAAGGGCGGATGTCAAGAAGATGGAGCCAGGCTCTGCTCAGTGTCATCTAATGATAGGATGAGGGGCAGTGGATGTCAGCTGGAACATAGGAGGTTCCACATCAATATGAGAAGAAACTTCTTCACAGTAAGGGTGACAGAGCACTGGAAGGGGTTGCCCAGGGGGTTGTGGAGTCTCCTCCTCTGGAGACATTTAAAACCTGTCTGAACACATTCCTGTGTAACTTGATCTAGGGGATCCTTCTGTGGCAGAGGGATTGGACTGGATGCGCTTTCGAGATCCCTTCCAACCCCTAATGTTCAGTGATCCTGTAGCGGGTTTGGCTGTGTCTTTTTGAAAAGGTGCCTTTTATACAAATGAATTTGCCCCTTACAGTAATACGAGAGGAGTGTGTGTGCCTTGGTTACCTCTGCAGCCCAGGCAGATTTTCTCTGTTCAAAATCTTACCCTGGGCAGGACGTTTAGAGCAGGGATCTCTAGGGTATATTTTATTTTTGGTGCTGAATCACACATTGATGACTCCTGAGAACTGCATTAGAGATAATGAACTTTTCACTCTTGCTGAGGGGCAGGAATACACCCCAGAGCCTGAGCAGCTCTGCCTGGCAATCCTTCAGCAGCAGCAGGGCCAGCCTTACAGCAGGCTGTGCTCCGGGCTGTTGTGTGTGTGAGGTCCTACAGAGATGACCCAGTGGGAAGGGAGTGAGACCATGCTGGGGCCAGAGCACTGGGCTTGCGCTGGACCTGCTCAGTTCGATGCACCCACCTTCCCCACAGAGTGTGGCTCCTGGGACGTGTACTCTGCCCACATCACAGCTGGAGAGCTCAGGCTGCCTTCCAGACATCCTTCAGTCTGCTGTTCCAGACATCTCTCACCCCTGGATGCAATGAAAACTCAGCTTTTGTAACAAGCTACTAGAATATAAATCCTCTGGGAGAGGCTTTAATTAACAGCTATTCTTGTTAGACGTATTTGGCTGGGGGGAAGAGAGTTTCGAGGAGTTACGAGGAGTGGCAAGTGGCTCTCCAGAAATCTGATTTCTCCAGTCCATTGAGAAAAACAAACAAATGAATGAAATAAATTCAAAGGAGCTCAAACCACATCGGGCAAGTATTTTTCCCTAACCTGTTTCAGATCAGTGCACAGCTGGGCACCTGATAGCTCCACTTTGTTCTCCCCATCTTCCAAGAACCCTTGTTCCCCTGAGGCTTATGTGTTGACCTCTTCTGAGTTACAGAGCCATACTGAAGAATTTCCAGCATTGAGCCCCATTTTACTACATTTTCTAATACAACTCATGTAGGCACCTCCAACCCCAACAATTGTGCATCCTCAGCGGATATTTATGACACCACACAAGGCTCTACCCTTGCCAGAGTGCTAACACGATACTTCAGCCACGTGCTAGCGCATAGGAAACGCTGAAGCTGAGGGACAATCACATTACCCCTGTGTTACAGTGTGGGTCCAGGAAAGGGGAAGAGCTAAACACAGCTGTGAGCACAGGAATGAGGTCCCCAGCAGCACGATGTGAGTGCTCTGTCTGCACTCGTGGAAACACATACTTCTGCAGATGTTGCTTCATAGTAATAGCATATGTTGAAGAGAGAGTCTGGCCGTGGTGGTGTAACTGGCCCTTCTCCCCAGGTTTTCTCCAAGTGGATGTGTTATGGGTATCTCTGAAACACTCTCAGGAGCACCATCCTGTTACAGAACCATCATTAATGCTTGTTTTTCTTTTCATAGGGTCCACCAGGTCTGCCGGGCTTACCAGGACCACCTGGCAAAAGAGGCTCCCGAGTAAGTAGCTTAAAACTTTCTATCTGTTTATCCTTGCATCTGCCTGGGCTACTGTTCCAAGGGCTGTGGTATGGCCCTGTGGCTGAATGATGATTGCTTCAGCCCCCACAGCTGAGGTCTGGCCTTCGTCCTTTCTCTCATTCTCTGAGAAAGGTTTTGGGGGGGGCACACTGGTGATTTACAGCCCCCCTGAGCTAAGGTTTGGCCTCAGCAGAGCCTGGGGCTGAACATTTCCAAATGACTGTCAGAAGAATGAGCTCTATCTGTCCCATTTTATTTCCAGTATCCTTCTTGCAAACCCAGTGCTCAGTGTTAGCTTTGGCTGCTTTTTATTCTGCTTCTTCTCGTTCTCTTCCTGTGAGGTCTTTCACCGTATCTCTTGTTTTCACTGGTGGGACCATGGTCTGGGACCAAGGACTCCTGATACAAGGATGAGCTCTTTTGTTCCCCAGGCTGAGACCTGCTCTCTGACTCCTCAAGATCTGGAGCAAAATGCCTTTGCTGTGCTACAAGATCCATTGCAAAGTCCTGCATTTCTTTATCCCCACATCAAATTCTGCTGCAGATCTTTGAACACTGACTGTTATGCTGAGGAAACATGGTGCTGAGTGCAGCAGCTCGCTGTGAGGAAAGCTCTCTGCACTGGCCTTGCTGCAGAAGTCATCTCCCAAAGCTGCGCAGCATGCCTGGCCTGGGTACACTTAGCTGTTGGCACCATTTTCATGGTAGCTTGGTGCTGGTGCTGTCCCACAAGGTGAGGCCATGGAGGCCGTTTCCTGAGCATTGAACTGGTGTGGGTTGGGCATCAAGTGATGCAAGGGTCTGAGGCTGGAAGAAGGGAATACTTAGATCCATGACCCAGGCTGCATCCTGGCCTGGCAGCAGGGAGAGGTTTCCTCACACATACTTGGCTAAAACTCAACCCTGTGTAATGTCTTTCAAGAGCAACCAAGAGGCTAAGAGCTAGGAGGCTGCACGTTCCCAAAGGACATTTGTTAGAGTCCTGTGAGATCTTGCAGTAACCAGCAAAGATAAATGCACCTCCTTCCTACAAAGGTAAACACCACAAGGTCTGCAGGACCCCACCCGTGGCCTGGGCATGTGGAGATCAACCAACCTGAATGCTGATTTGGGCTGTTGGTGTAATGCATTAGGTAGCCCCAGGCTTAGGTGCCTTAGAGACAGGACAGTCTGTTCTGTGTTAGGAATGTTCTGTAGGGAAACATCAGCAGGACTGGTTGTACAGCTCTTGTGTCTTCTGTTCAGAAATACTTGGGCAGCTCTCACATCAGCAGGCTGCCCAGAGTCTGCAGTTCTTAGTAAGACCCCAGTAAGGCTTAAAGATTGTTCTTGCCCGGGTTCATTACTCACAGGAGGTTGTTGATGTTACTTCTTGCAACCTGGTGGTTGCAGACCAGCCTTCATGTCTGGACACCCCAGCTGCATCCCTTCCCTGCTGTGTGAACGACCAAATTTCAGCTCTACCTCCGAATCCAGCTGCCTACAAGAACTTCAGCTTTGCTGAAGCAAAAGGCACTGTGGAAGCAGCATCATGACTTTGTGTTGTTCCTCAGCTGTGGCAGGCTCCATCCATACATCCCAGATGAACTTCTAAAGGACAGTAAGTAACAGGATTTCTGAGCTCAGTTGCTGCCAGAGGTGCTGAGAATGAGCCCAGGAAAGTGTTCCCACTTAGGAAGTGCTCAGCAGAGCTGAGCCAGCCTTGGCCTGAGCCTCTACAAAGAGGCTGTGCTAATTTTGGGAAGGGGCAGAGGGGTCACTCTGTAAATGTCTGGTCTGGAACAGTGGAGACAGCTCCTGCTCCTCCATGCAGAAGTTGTTTTGACTTTGCAACGTGTTTCTTCTAGTATTTTTTTCCTCATGGCTCTTTGGGCTTTAAGGATTTCGTTGCACAGAAGAGGAGCTGCCAACAATTTAAGACAGGCTTAAGGGAGATGTCTTGCATCTTCTGCTGTTGTTGTGCGTGAGCCATTGAGAAAGAAACGTGCAACACAGCAGGAGTTCTGTGCTACCTCTGCCTAACCTGGCCCTCAGACAAAGCGCCTGCAGAGTTCTGACAGCAGCCCAGCCGCGGGTCACCCGTGAGGTGGCCCATGAAGCTCCAGCCCCACTGGTGGAGCTCCAGAGGGGCAGCAAGTATTGCAGCTCCTGCAGTGCTGGGTGCCAGGGGAAACAGTTTTCTCTCATCTCCGATGCAGTTTATGGCGTGAGGCAGAATCGCCCTTCTTGTAGCCTGCATAATTTCTACATGATTAACACTTACATAACTGCTTGGCTCATTTGAAAATCTAGTAACAGCGTTTGACTCCTGACCTTTCTGGAGCTGTGAAGTCCATGAAGTTGCTCTCTTGCTGATTTAGTGCAGTATTTCCACTTCTTTGAATGCTGTACTGTCTCCGTTTTATTTCCCTTTCACTCCCCATATTGATCAGGGTGAAACAAAGAGCTCTGGTTAGCTCTTGCTTTGAGGGTGAGACTGTGGTCAGTGGCAGTTTGTGAGGGAAGCTGGCTGGAACCCATGGCTCTGTGTCCCCTTCTCTAGCAAGTAAGGGTGTCTGGAGTTGCCCGTGGAGTGGCTGTTGCTCTTCCATGTAAGCAGTGCCTCCTGGTTTGCGCTACCAGATGCCAGTCTACGTAAATGCAATCGCCTAAGCTGAGCCAGCATTGTGCCCAAGTCACCAAGAAGGCAAATGGCATTCTGGCTTGAGTTAGAAATATTGTGGCCAACAGCAGCAGGGAGGTGATCACCTCCCTGTACCCAGCACTAGTGAGGCTGCATCTCAAACACTGTGTTCAGTTCTGGGCCTCTCATTACAAGTAGGACACAGAGATGCCCAAAGAAGGACAGTGAGACTTGTGAAGGGTCTGGAGCACAAGTGCTGGGAGGAGCGATTGAGGGGACTGGGGTTTGTTTAGCCTGGAAAAAAGGAGGCTGAGGGGAGGGAGACCTTACTGCTCTCTACAGCTACCTGAAAGGATGTTGGAGCAAGGAGTGGGGCTCAGCCTCTTCTCCCTGGTGGCAAGTGACAGGACCAGAGGAAATGGCTGCAAGCTGCACCTCGAAGGTTTAGGCTGGATGTCGGGAAGAATTATTTCACTGAAAGGGTTATCACATGTTGGAACAGGCTGCCCAAAGCAGTGGTGGAGTCCCTGTGTCTGAATAGATTTAAAACGCAGAGAGACCCAGGGCTGAGGGGCAGAGGTTAGGGGTGACCTGGCAGTGCTGGGTCAAAGGTTTGACCTGGTGATCTTAAAAGTGTCTTCCAACCAAAGAGACTCTGTAATTCTGTTTCTCTACGAAAAAGGCTGTGTTCAGGACACATCACAGCGCTCCAGGTAGTGAAGCTAAGTGGATAGTGGCTTGAAAATGGCAATTGCTCGGATTTTAGATGCCATTCCCCATGTCAGGAGTGTGGCATTGATTTTATACCCTGTCACTCAGCATCAGGGACCTCCTGTGACAGACTCAGGCTTTTACCCATATTCGACTCAGTGCATCTGTGAAGGCAAATGAAAACTGGGTATCTCTTCTTCTCGTTGTTGCCTAAGGGCCTCTAAGGGAAAGGAATAAAAATGTCACAGTTCTGGTGACCAGAAACACTTTCAGGACTCTGCAAACCTGTACAGATACTGCTCTGTTGGTCATGTTCGCCTTACAGGAAGGTTTCTCTCTGTCCATATCCAGCTAGGATTGTTCTTAACTTTTGCATCTGCATTAAAGAGTTTGAGGCATAACCAAGAGATCTGGCCACACCACTCCCCCTCAGCTGTGCCGTGTGCCTTGGCTGGTGTCTGTAAGATCTGAGGTGCCTCGTAAAGGCAGCAGCAGTTTTAGCAGTGAAGGGTTTCCCCAGCTTTACATGATGTGAAAGCTCTCTGCTCCTCCATTGTTGTGTGTGAGAGGTGGCACTTGGGTTCGAGCACAGCGACCTGAGCAGGGCAGCTCTGTGCACGTGATGTGCGTTGTGGTTCGTCTCTGCAGATGACCTTTGCATTTCTTCAAACATGAGGGTTTAGTGAGGAGGCAGCGACCCAGGCTGGGCTCTGCTCACAGAGCTGTGCTAACAAGCTCCACAAGTAACTGTCAACAACAGACTCCCAGTGGAGAAATATTTCTGCACCATTGTAGTTATTCCTGCCTCACCCAGGGCTCCATCCCCCCCCCTCGTGCTGTCTGCAGGAAGGCTTTTGCCAGCACATCTATGTTCATTACAAACTGGGACTCCGCCCAGTCCTCACTGGTGAAGTTAGACCAACAAACTACCCAGGATGTAACCAGGTCTGTACAAAAGTGCAGTGGACCATTCTACTTGATACCAGGTACTTAAATCATATAATGGCAAAATGTCAGGGGTCGGAAGGAACCTCTAGAGATCATCTAGGCCAACCCCTGTGCCAGAGCAGGATCAGCTGGGACAGGTCACACAGGGCTGCATCCAGGTGGGTTTTGAAAGACTCCAGAGCAGGAGACTCCACAGCCTCTCTGGGCAGCCTATCCCAAGGCAATGCCACCTTCACAGTAAAGAAATTTCGCCTGATGTTCCACATAGGTAGAATTTCCTATTGTTCTAGCTTATCCCCGTTATTCCTTGTCCTATTACTGGGCACCACCAGTAATAGACTGGCCTTTTCCTCTTGACACCAACCCCTCAGACAGACATCAATCAGATCCCTCTCCATCTTCTCTTCTCCAGACTAAACAGCCCCAGATCTCTCATTTTTAACTCACAGGGGAGATGTTCAAGTCCCTTTATCATTATTATAGCTCTCTGTTGGAGTCTGTCCAGTAGCTCCCTGTCTCTCATGGGTTGAGGAGGCCAAAACTGGGTACAGTAGTCCAGGTGTGGTCTCATCAGGGCAGAGTCGAGGGGGAGAAGAACCTCCCTACACCTTCTCGACACACTTTCTTGATGCACCCCAGGATACCCTCCAGGTGAGTGCTATATAAACCCCAGTTATCTGTCCCACTCATGCATGGGCACAGCAAGCTGACCTGACAGTCCAGTAGTTGTCTTTGCCACCAGGACAGCAAGAAAAGACTTATGCTCATACTTCTCAAAACTGAAAGAATTTAGGAGTCCAGGTCCCACTGGAAGTTGATCTACCTCTCCAACAGGTGAACAAACTCAGGTTCAAGGGGAGGGTTTTTCCACATCCGCACAACATGTTGGAGGCAGGATTGGGAATAAATGCCTGGAATGCTGCAGTTGCTCTTTTATTTAACGTTTTTGATATAACACTGGAGAAATCCCAGTGGAAGGGAACACGTGTGCCCTCCCTGATGCTTTGGGATACTCTCACCATCCTCTTGGGAACCATAGCAGCTCAGAAGATTGCAAGGTCCCAGTGTCGCATGTCCCTGTTACATTTGGCCTGTGGTTGCAAAAAGTCTCCCTTTCCTTCAAAATGCAGGGCTTCCCTCCTAAAACAATAGAGGACTCAGTCAGCTGGGGAGGTTCCCTGGTATCCTCGTTGCATTAGGAGGATTTTCCCATTTCTGAAAAGAAGTGTTTAAAGAAACAGTTTGTTTGGCTTCACTTCAAGTATTTAGCTCATTTTTCAGCGAGCCAGAGGTCAGAGTGGGATCTGTAGGTCAGCAGCGGAGAAAGTTACTTTACACAGTGAAACCCCAAGATGTAAAGAGCTTTGAATGAGTGGTCATTCCTCTCACTGGAGCTTTTAGCAGGAGTTTGGAGGATTTTTTTTGCCCTCCTTGTGAATGCTGGAGGGACGGGGGAAGCTGTGCACAGTTCCACTTTTGTTAATGTTTGTGGGCTGTGAACCGTTATGGCATAAAAGCGCTTCTGTGAGCAGGGTCCCATCTCCAGGCACATCAGTGACGTGGACCGCGTGTGGCACAGCTCTGTTCTCAAGCAGCATCGTTCAAGTAAAGGACATTCCAGGGGGATTACGAACCCGTCACCTTTGGGAAACCTCCTGTCGCTTGGAGAACACATCCAGGGATTGTTCTGGTCTCCGTGCCTTGGGCTACTGCTGAACCATGGTAACATTTTCCGTGGAACTTCTGGTGCAAGGCTTGGAGGATTTCAGATGGAGATTTGCAGCTCGATTGGATTGTTTCAGCAGTTCAGTGGGTGGGTAGAGACACCCGTGTGGTTAGCAACATGGGCTCTGGGACTCTTCCATTCACAGTCTCACCCTGTGTGTTGAAAAGAGGAGCAGCACTAACATGTGGATGACAAATATATTTAGGAGAATCCTTATTTCTAGATAGGAGTGAGAAATTTGATTGTATCAAGGATAAGATGACTACAATACAGCACTTAACTATAGAGCTACAAAGCAATTGCCTCTCTGTGACAGGAAGGCTGTTTCTGGGAGCTCTGGTGGGAGCTGGCTCATTCTGTTGGGCACAGAAAGAGATACAAATGCTGGATTTGGTTTAGTAAAGCAAGAGTAGGTGACTTACAGACTGTTATCATGGCTTGCAGATTAGTGGGTGGATTAATTTGTAACGCCTGCCTGTTGAGATTCGTTATTGCCCACAGCTCCCGAGGCGGATGCTGTCCTCTGCCTTCTGTTGCTCAGTCCATCTAACTGTACCGCACCGCGTCTTCCTCCCGTGCCAAGAATGTGGGTGTAATCACAGACTCGGGACTAACCGTGTTGGAACACATCAAGATCAGTTATTTTCTACCATTTTTAGGACTACTGCCAGACTACGCCCTTTTCTCCCCACAGTTACAAGAGCAGCTGAAAACGTCTAGCACAAGCCCCCAGACTTGGTTCCGGCAGTTAGTGGTGTGCAAGGCTGGACTTGCCACTGTCATTTCATCAGCAGGATGTGGCCACTTCTCACTAGGATAAGCTCACACTGGTCTTTAGGAATCCTCTGACCTTCCTTCACCTCAGTTACACACTGTGAGTCTCATTGAATTCAGTGGTGAATGCTCCATCCTAAGTCAAATCTCGTGTCTTTCACAGTCATCTGTTTTGTCGCTGGATACTGGGACTAGACTCTTTCTCCCTTCTTCCTTCCTTGTGGTTTTTTATGGCTTTTTAAAAGCCATAAAGCTTTCTATAGAATGGCTGAGGTTAGAAGGGACCTTCTGGCTTCATTGCTGTGCCTTGCTTTAGCTTTGGAAGAGCCTGCACCAGATTTTGCTGGAGGTGTGATTAGTCTCTTACCCAGCAGCTCCCCATCAGCAGCTGAGCTTCCTACGTTGCAGGTTTCCTCCTGAGAACTATCAGTTTCAGCTAGGAGTCACACCAAACCAGTCTGACACTGGTTTAAGCCTGCCCCAGGCGATGGTGGAAGAGTACCAATTTCAACTAGCTGCACTGAAATGGGCTTTGAGCCAGGCTGCCTGATTCCAAAGCTGAATAACAGCTGAATTCCCTCCTCAAATCTAGCAGCAGTCTGGAATTCTGAGCTCTGTTCAGAGCTACCTAAGTCTTGGCTTACGTGGTAAGAGCTTTTTAGGAAACTCATCTTTTAGAGACTTTGCTGTTCCAATTTCTGTCATTAAATTCTAATTTTCATACATATTGGAGACTTGGAAGATCTTGGGTTGAAAGGCTTTTGCTAGCACAGCCTTGTTGAATTACCTTAAGCTCCACATTAAGTCTCAGTTTCACGCAATGAGGTGAACAGATGATTCCACAGTTTGCTGGGAGGATGAATTGAAGACTGCTTGGTGCTCAGTTGCTCTGGTTCCAGCAGCTCTGTGTGGGTTTCAAATGGCAAGTTAATTCTCAAACATCTTAATTTTAATTAAAAGTTGTTTCAGTTTCATGGGAAAATCACAGCGAGACTAAGCTATCAGAGAATTTCGGGCTGAAAACTGGGAAAGAATTTAAGAATGGAATGTGACATCTGAGTGAAAAAACCATGTTCAACCTCAGCCTTTAAACTGAACAATCTCGCAGAGCAGAGCGGCAGTGTTGTGAAATCATAGAATGATCTGGGTTGGAAGTGCCCTCAGAGATCATCTAGTCCTGACTCTCTGCCATGGGCAGTGACACCTCTCACCAGAAAAGGCTGCCCAGAGCTCCATCCAACCTGGCCTTGAACACTACCAGGGATGGAACAGCCACAACCTCTGTGGGTAACCTGTTCCAGTGCCTCAGCACCCTCATAGGGAGCCCCTCTATGTGAGGCTTGTGAGACCACATGAGGACTATTGTGTCTAGTTCCAGGCTTCTCAGTTCAAGGAGGACACAGAACTGCTGCAGAGAGTCCAGCGCAGAGCCACGAAGATGGTGAAGTGAGCAGAACGTCTCCCTGATGAGGAAATGATGAGGGAGCTGGGTCTTTTTAGCTTGGAAAAAAGGAGACTGAGGGATGACCCCATGAATGTTGATAAATATGGAAAGGACAGGTGTCAAGAGGATGGAACCAGGCTCTGGTCAATGTTATCCAATGACAGGACAAGGGGAAGAGTGTGTGAGCTGGAACATAGGAGGTTCCACATCAGTATGAGCAGGAACTTCTTCCCTGTGAGGGTGACAGAGCGCTGGAAGGGGCTGCCCATGGGAACTGTAGAGTCTCCTTCTCTGGAGACATTTAAAACCTGCCTGGCCATGTTCCTGTGTGACTTGATCTAGGGGATCCTGCTGTGGCAGGGGGATTGGACTAGATGATCTCTCAAGGTCCCTTCCAATCCCTAATGTTCTGTGTTTCTGTGATACACCCCACAATGCAATAGCTAAGTACCAATAAGGCATTAAGGACATTATTTCTCTATCACACTGCAGTGAAAACAAAACTGAGTAGACATCAGCACACTGGTGTGCTCTCAGAAGAGAGCATGGGCACAGAACTGGGTTCCATTTTGTGTGTAAATGCAGTGATTTTCCCTGGAAATCAGACCATGAAGTTTTTAGCCCTGCATCTACTGAACTGCAGAAACACAACAGCCTTCTGAGAAGGTTCCTGAGTGGTATCTTATCCCCCTGGCTGTGCTCCTCCTGAGCAGAGGGTACGTTAAAGTGCTCCTTGTGGTGGTGTATAGCTCACACATCGCCTTGGCACAACAGGGGCCCTTGGAATTGAATCTTCAGGTTGTTTCATCTCCCAGGAACGTGTACAAGAAGACTTAGAAGTGTTATTTCTTCTGCCTGAAAGGTTAGCAGACCTTCTGTGCTGTGTACAATCTCAGGGTAAACTATTCTTAGCTGCTTATTCCAGATAACTCCTTCAATAGTCGTTGGAAAATATGCAGGTGCTTTTCAAATGCGCTGTAAAAGGAGATGCTGCTGTGTGGGACTTTGAGGGTACCCTGCCAGTGAAACTGCCTTGTGAGACCTGTGCAGAAATACAGATTGAAATGGTTTGCCTGGGGACTTACTTCAGCTCTCCCTATTTTACTGTGCAGCCTTCTGTTCACTTTCTGACCTCTAAAGTAAAAAACCTGACCGCCTCGTGGGGAAGTGAGCTCATGCCAAAGAGCAGAACGTTTTCCCCTTAGTAATTACTTTTGCTCTTTTCCACTTTGGCCAAAAACCCCTCTAACATCTCCATATGCTTCTGCTCCCCTCTGCCTTCTGCTGTGGCTCCTTTGCAGAACTTTGACTTGGCTGACCCCGAGGTAGTTTCTGTTCATGGTTGTGGAATATTTGTGGTACCCACATTGTCCTGTTGTCTTGGCATGTCTTGTGGTGGCAGGCACACATCTCCTTCCATGAAGTTAGGTGGGAACCAGCAGCTGAGTTTCACTGCTCTAGAGTCATCACCAAGGGTCCTGTTGTAGCTGTCCCTGCCAGGGTGCTGCCTGTAGGTGCTGTGTGGGCTGTGGCCAGACCTTGACTTGCTGCAGCTCCCAGGAATAACTCTGATTCCTGCTGACTCCTTGTGACACTGTACTGTTTGTTGTGTTTTTTAGGGTCCCCCAGGTCCCCATGGAAACCCTGGCTTACCTGGCCCTCCTGGTTTGAAAGTAAGTATTAGCTTTTGCCATCCTGACTGGGGGATGTCCCAGTGGGCTGCACGGCCTGTCTTTACCTGCTCTGCACAAAGTCATGAGTCCGTGGAGCTGTTTGTCCGCTGTGCTCTCACACAGACTCCCCTCCAGCACCACAGCCAAGCTTTTTCCATGCTGGTGAGACCATGCTGAGGGTGTTGGTTCTCCCCAGTTTCAAGGATTGCCTAATGAGGGTTCTGTGTAAGCTGTGCCTGTGCCAGGGAGCAGACAGCTCTGTTGAGGTTATGGCAGTGCAGTCCTCCCACTGCAGAGCCTCACCAGGGCTGGATTTCGTTGCTTTCTCATTCCTCTGGAGTTTGCAACCTGCTCCTTCACATTTGGGTCTGGACAGCAGTGGGGTGGACTGGCAGCACTCAGCTTCTTCCTCTGCCTTCCTCCTGAAACTCTGCCATCTTTCCTTCCTTCTCCAGGGTTTCTAGGAACCCTGATCTCCATCAATCCTCCCAATCTGGTCCCCTTGCTTATTTCTATCCTCATCTCTCCCATGAGGTCTCTCAGAGCTCCTTCTGCAGTGCCAGGAGTTTTGCCCTGTACACATGTTCACCCCAAGGTGCCAGGGTGGGAGCTGGAGCTCTGTAAGGTGGGAACCTGCAGCTGAACCTCCTCCTTTGCATGGGACTTGAGCACAGATGTGGCTCCAGAGTGGAGCTGATCCATTGTGCTGCAAAACCCTTCAGGAAGATGTTTTCATCTCGGCTCACTCCTGTATAGGAGGCTTTATGTTATCTAAAGATTATGAAGTCTCTGGAAAATGGGTTTGGATTGTTTTGGTGCCACTGTTGACACCAAAATAGATTTATAATTCAAAGCACCTATCTGGGACTAAGGCATAGTTGAGTTTTGAAAGGCAATGCTTAATAGAAGTTTGTGCTACCGAGGAAGCTGTAGGATGTCTCAGCCAAACATAAAGGTACAAGCAAGAGTCCTTTCTTCTCGTGATCTCATCAGTAGGCAGAGATGTTATGACCACGATTGATGTTCTGGGAAAGAGATTCTGGAAAGTTGGCCTGCCGCCCCTATGTGATTAAAAATTAGGCACTGGAGACATGCTGGTGAGCAGCAGCTGTTTCACATTCGACAGCGCAACTATACAGCCTGAAAAGTGAGGCTGTAAAAGTTCTACATCTCAGCGTTCTGCATTTATTCTCCATCAATGACTTCCAGATCACACTTGTTGAGTTTTATAAGTCAAATCAAAATTCTTTTTATCGAACTTCCAGTCCTGCACATTTAACCCAGACAAATTCTATAGAGTCAAACTATGGTTCTGTGCTGCAGGATCTCTTTTTAACCACAGTTAGCTCATGCCTTGTCAGAAAGCATCATTTGGCTCTAAAGCTGCATTCAGTTGTCTCCTACTAGAACTAAAAACTTCCTGTCAGCATTTTACCCCATCTTGGTGCATGGTCTGGCAGCAGGAAGCCCTCAGAAGGTGGATAACTGTAATGATCGGCAGTGGAGATCTGGTGTCATTGGTCTGTGTAATTTTGCCCAGGCCCCCTTTGCAGGATTAGGCTGCTCTGCTTGACACTTCATTAAAAGGTGTATTAAGGTTACAATGGGATGCAAGAGCTGTAGCTCGGCCCAGGCCTGGGCACAAGGTCACCTCTAGCAGGGGGAGAGCCTGCTAAGCCATCGTTACAGGATCTTTGTGTAAGAAACACTTTTAGGAAGGTGTGTGTCAGATTCCAGAGCTCTGACTCCCCTCATTCCCTTCATTTCTCTGATGTTACACCAGTCCCAGAAGATGGATTTCACACCCTTGTGTTTTAACTGCCTCTACCCTTCACCAGGCTTGACAAGCCTCAGATCTGGTGTCTTAATAGACCCAGACCACGGCTGAAGTTACAGACTTGTGAAAGCTCAGCAGGGGAAAAAAGGCACAGCAGCCCCAACTGGAAGCTCTCTTGCTGAAACCCTTCCAGTGACTGCTGGACTAGATTTTCCTGAGATAGCAGTTACTACCATAGAAAAAACAATCAAAGAAAGGAAGCTGAAGTTTCCCAATAGATAGAGCTTGGAAGCGATGACTAACGCCAGGTCATTGTCACTTAGGAAGTAACCCAGGAACATAGTTTTTACCAGCTGAATTAATGAGGCATCTGTGAGGTCAGGCGAGGGGCTGGGTGTGCTGGGGTGTTGCAGTTAGCAGAGGTAGGTGTGTGTGACTCTGCATAGCGCTGCGTTGGTGAGCGCCGATTGTGCTCTTGGGCTGCTGCATTTCTGAACTGGTCCTGTACACAATTCAATTCCCATCCCTGGAGCTGAGCACTTGCAGTTCCTTGTAGTCAGGAGGCTGATCTTCTGCACAGAGCTGTACGTAGCTGTTGAGCCAAATTCCTGCTGATCTGCTCGGGCATGGTTCCACTGACTCTGTGGCATGACACCCGCTCGTGCCACCCGTGAGTTTAGCCTGTGGTGTTTTTCTCAGCAATGTGTAATGTGCAGCTGCTTGAAGGGGACTTCTTGCCACTTTCTGTGTTGTGTTTGTTATCCTTGGCAGCTGCAGAATTGCTGTTGCATCTGGTTAGCCAAGACCAATTATAGTAGATAACCTCTTAAATGGCTGTAGACATACACTGGGCTGGGGCTGGCTGTGTGACCAGTAAGCTGCTGGTGTGGCGTGTTTTTGCTAATGGCTAGATGTAGCACTGACGATGCCTTGATAGACTTTGAGACCACAAGGGTTTGCATCTCTCATCTGAAGGCTTTTGGCACCAGGCATTACTAGGGTTTGCTTGGTTGGCTGCTCTGGGTAAATCTCTCCTGTAACAGTACTAGGAAAAATGGAATTTTCCTTTTAGTCAACGGTGTAGCCCAAAGGCAGCTCATGGATTTGGCTCACTGGAGTTTAAAATACTATTGGTGAGATTGGAAAGCCAGGGCTTTTAAATCGCACAGCCCCAGACTCCTCCCAGGTAGGGAAAATACAGACAAGGTGCTCCTTTATGAGAGGAAGTAGTGTGTTCAGGCACTTGGGACAGGAAAGAGAGAAGCTTGTGGGCAGGGTGCTGTGGCTTAGGAGATGGCCAAGGGTTAGGCTCATTCCCATGTTGTGGTTGCTGTGCAAGAAGAGTTGGCAGTTCAGCCCCACACCCAGGCATGTGTTCCCTCTGGCCCTGGTGCCAGCTTGCTGATTAATCTTAGGGACATGTGGTCCTACTTGTGGGCCTTAAGCTGCGCCAGGAGAGGTTCAGGTTGGATGTCAGGAGGAATTTGTTTACTGAAAAGGCTGTCAGGCACGGGAACAGCCTGCCCAAGGAGGTGGTTGAGTCACTATCCCTGGAGGTGTGTAAGAAGGGTAGATATTGTGTTGGGGGACAGGGTTTAGTGGTGCTCGTAGGGCTAGGAAAAGGTTGCGTCCAATCTTAAAGTTCTCTTCCAGCAGAAACTGTTCTCTGGTTCCGAGTTCACCTCTGTGATGGTCTTAGCACTGTTGAACACAGAGCACAGTCTTTGCTAACGTGATCTGGAGCTTCCTGGGGAAAAAGTTAGAGCCTTGTATTAATTTCACGGCTCAAAATCATTGCAGTGAACACACTGTGAGATTTAGGGAGAGTGGTGGTGTCTACCTGCTGCAGTAAATTAATTTTGCAGAGTAGAAACGAATACCCTGTGATCCTGAGGACTGTTCTAATCTCTTCCAAGCAGTTATAGCACCCACTGACTGCTCTGAAGCTCAAAGAGTGGGAGAATTGCCCTGATTACAGCTGCATGTGAAGCAAGATTATCTGCATGACTTCATACTCTGTTTGGAACCCGAGCAGCCTTCATTCACAATTTGTGCAGATGCATCTGCCTTGAATCAGCACTGCTCCCTACAGTCCACAGCCCAGCAGACTCCAGGGTTCACTCCCTGAACCCTGCAGCTTGTGGCTGGTGATGGAGGAGGAGGAAGGGGTGTTTTATGCTTCCTGCAAGGTGGAAGTGTGTGGTGAATGCAGTGAGGCTGCGTGGAAAGGCTGCTGGGCTCACTATAACTAGACCTTTGTGCTGCTAATGAGAAATGCCAGTTAATAAATACTACTGGTCCTTTGTAGGGTCTTGCCTTTCCTCCAAGCACTTCACTTGACAGCCTTTAATTAACCCTCACAACTGTCCTGTGCTTGGTAGTTGGCTTTTGATCCTGGGCTGCCAATGGGGCACACAGAGGTGGTGACTTGTTTATGATCCCAAGAGTGTTAAATAACCAGTGACTGATACTGGGATACCTGTGTCCTAAACTGCTTTGTGTACTAATCCCTACTTCTCCCCTGCCAAAATAATCTAGCACACTTGGAATCTCTTCTAGTGCTTGCTGTGTCTGTCACCTCTTACCTTCCCACCTTTTAAAGACTAGGATTTTCAAAGGAATCTGCTGGAATCAGATGTTCAGGTGTTGCTGAATTTCCAGCCTGTGTTTGCCACAGGATCACAGTCTTAACTTGGCTCATCATGGCTGTTAAAATGGAGAATGAAGATTAGTACCTAAGGGTGACTTTGTTCTGTCAGCCTGGAAGCATCCTGCTTGCTCTGGCTGTTGCTGTCTAATTAGTGTGCAGTTTCAGCTGTTTCTCACAGTTAAAAAAGCAGCAGCATCTTGCAAGCTGTCGAGAAGGATGGTTTAGCCACAATAATAGGCTTGCCAGTTATTGTTGGGCTAGCAGCTGTAGTCAAGGAAGAAATCACGCCTGTCTAATAATAAATGCGGAAAGTTCTGATGTTGCTGCCTTCTCCCCCTGTAATGGGGAGGCCTTACCTTGAGTACTGGGAGCAGTTCTGGGCCACTCACTTCCAGAAAGAGATTGAGGGGCTGGAGAGGGTCCAGAGGAGTAAGGAGGCTGGAGAAGGGACTGGAGGGAAAGTCTGATGAGGAAAGGCTGAGGGAGCTGGGGTGAGGAGACTCAAGGAAGGACTTTCTCCCTCTCTATAACTCCCTGTAGTCAGGTGGGGGTCAGGCTCTTCTCCACTCAACTAGCACCAAGACAAGAGGGAAGGGCCGGGAGCTGCCAGGGGAAGGTTAGGTTGGATGTTAGGAAGCCCTTCCTCATGGAAAGAGTGTTCAGAGCCTGGAATGGTCTGCCCAGGGCAGTGGTGGAGTCACCATCCTTGGTGGTGTTTAAGGACAGCCTGGCTGTGGCCCTGAGTGCCCTGGTCTGGCCGATGTGGTGATGTTAGGCCCTGGGCTGGACTGGATGAGCTTGGAGGGCTTTTCCAGCCTCAGTAATTCTGTGCTTGTGATTCTTCACGTTACCCTTTCTTTAGTCATTTCAGTACTGTCCAGTACTATTTCAACCCCAGCTCTTTGGCAGCAGCAGCAGCTGCTCACCAAAACCAGCCCAGCACAGCGGCTACACCTGGGGGCTTCACTACACCTGGTGTTAAACACGTCCTGTTGGGGCAGGGCTGGGACAAGACAAAATGCTTCTCTAATTTAGAGACCTGATGGGGTCAGAACCTCTTTGACGGCTGGGTCCTTGGATTATGTCAGTAACTGAAGTTTTTTGCCCTAGGGTCAGAAAGGTGATCCTGGCCTGTCGCCTGGAAAAGCTCGCAATGGACAGAAGGTGAGACGTGGCCCAGAGAGCCCAGGCGGCGTGACGATGGTGCACACACACACGGAGGGGGCTCCAACCTCAGCCACACAAGGCTCACAGCTCCTCGAGGAGCTTTAGGAATGAAATTAAGGTTTAGACCCCCGATTCAGGACTAGAGGGCTTGCTAGGGTACAGACCACACTGCTCACACAGCCTTTTGCTGTTGAAAGTTTTATCCATTTGATGCCTAGTCTGCAGCCCAAACTTAAGTCTGGACCACTGCAGGCATGCGGCTACTTAAGCAAAGGGTTTAAACTAGAGTGTAGGAGAGACCACATCGTGCCAGCGCTGGACATGCAGGTCTAGAAAGAGAAATACCTGCGCAAGCAGCAAAAACCAGGAAGGCAAAGGACAGGATGTTCTTGTTGAGGTGCAGAGGAGCAAGGCTTTGTCTCAGATCACATCCACAGGCCGTAGCAGATCACTGCTGGGAGAGGAGGGGACACCAGCAGGGACCCCGCTGCATGCCAACCACAGACTTTCCCACTCAGGTCTGCTCAAATCAGCACAAAGCTCCCAACTGGGAAGCTCAGCAGGTTTCTGGATGTAGCAGTTGTTAAGGATCAGAGTGATCTGGTAGTTCTTTTGAAAAAGCTACAATTCCCATTTTTGCTGCTTCACAGCTGGGTGATTTTTACAGAGGCAACAAGGCCTCACAGAAGTCTAGAGATGAATAGCAGAGTGATCAGGGCTCCACAACACCTACTGCAATTAGTTCTTTCAGGGGGTGCCTTCGTAACTCACAGCCCGGGCAAGGAGCCTGGTTCTCTTCCTTTCATCATAACCCTCACTGTAACTGCACAGCTAATAGAAAGCATCAGCCGCAAGGAACCCAGGCCCTTCATTTGAAACCAGATGCCTCCATGAAGCACAGCGGGACACTCAGTGCAGGATGGTGGGTGACACTAGAAAGCATTGAGAGGGCTGAGCCTGAGATGCTGCTTTTAACTGAACAGCACGAGATGCCTTTTGAAATTTCGGCTTGCTCTGTCGGAATGGCATCAGCTGGAAATCATCCCCCCACAGAGCCTGGAACTGTTTTCTTGCAGACATGCTCAGTGTGAGAAAGGGAGAGACCCAACTAACTTTGAGCTCATGTTAACAAGGCTTTATTCCTGTTAGCAGTAATAGAAACAAGGAGTTTCCAGCAGCAGGCTGGAGTGATGCCTAATTTCCAAGCTAGATGCTCCAAAAGCATTTTCAGTGAGCAGGCACAGAGCAGTGTCAGAGACTCGGAAAGGTTTTCTGATCCTGATCAGAGGAGACCAAGTTGGGCTTCTGCAAACAGACTGGGTGTTAGAGAGGTCTCAGCAGTGAGACCACAGTGTTCCTGTGGTGCTTTGGCTGTGCCCGCTGGGGTGTGATGTGATCCCTTTTCTAAAGTGCAGGGCACTGAGAAAACCCTCCCAGCAGCAACCTGCAAAGCTTCAAGCCATGGCTTAGAGGCAGGTTAAATAATTACACCATCAGCTCCATCTGAAGTGGAGCCGTGGGCTGAGCCCAGCGCGGTGGCAGCGCATGAGCACGATCACGGGCTTTGGCAGGAGGTGCCTATTGTTCTTATTGCATTTTAAAGCTGAAATGTGCTTGCCATGGCGAATGAAATGCCTATCGAAAGGCGAATGCAGCATGTGACGGCATGAGATCATTGCGAAAGACAAAAGCCTTCGCTCTGCTGGCAAAAAGCAGCAGCTGCCATTAATTAACTGGGTTTATTATTGATCTGAGGCACTTAACGGAGATGGTGTTCAAATCCCCACTTCTTCTCCAGTCAGCTTTGGAGAGGTGCAATTAGAATCAGAAATATTAATAACTGGGTGCTTCCATCAGCAAAATCATTTCAGGATCGGTCCTCTGGGCTCAGGGAAAATGGTGCTGAAAACTAATTCAACTTGCTTGCTTCCTGCAGGGAGACGTGGGCTTACCTGGTTTGACTGGGTTCGCTGGACCACCTGGTAGGAAGGTAAGAGTGTTCTTCTCGTAGTGAATTAGATCAGTACTTTTATTTTCCATTTTTCTCCTCTAACTCTGCATAGAAGGTTTAATAAAGTCCTAATACCCAGCAGAACAAAATCCTATGCCTGTTTCGCTGGTGTATAAACTGGGACATGGTCTGAGGGAGCTGCTTCAAGGCCGTACCAGCAAGACTGTGTGAGAGTATGGAATGAAATTCTGGATCCAGATTGCTGTTCCTTCTTTGTACTTCATGTCCCACTGCACTGCATCATCCTTCTGTACCCTGACACTGGGTCTTTGTCAGGAAGCCAAATTTAGAGCTGCTTCAGCCAATATGTTAAGTGAATGTGTCTACAACTGACACCAATACTCTGAGGTTGGATACAGAACAGGTTTAGACCTTCCAAGGAAACTTTGACTGTGTCTCCTGGTAAAGTACATTTCAACTGAGATACAGAATCATAGAACCAGTTAGGTTGGAAAAGACCTTTTAGGATCATTGAGTCCAACTGTATGTGTTTGTCTTCCCTATATTTCACTTGGAGACTGACAGCACTAGTCAGCTTTTACTTTGTTTTTGATGCTTCAACATCCTTGACATCACTGACAGCACATGGGTACCCACAAAAGGTTATGTAGGGACCAAGGACAGGATCCATCCCTGCCGTCACATTACAGAGGGCTGCGTGCTCCTGTTCACACAGCAACAGCTTAGCGATCCCCTTCCGTTCACGGCTTTCGCACATTGAGGATGTTCCAGTTGACCCAGGCTCTGTCATTAGGTTGGGTTGGTTTTCTATTGTGGGGAGCTGTTTGATAGCTGAACCCAGCAGACATCACTCCTGTTCCAGCAAGCCACTGCTGCCATCACTGAGCTGAACAGTTAAAATTAGCACCTTGTTTCAACTGCTTCATCAGTGCACGGGTGGGTGAACATAAAGTGTTCCTCAGGCCAATTAGCGGCACACAAACACCTACGCAGGTATGAGTTAAGACTCTGGGGAGAGAAAGAAGATGTGGAGGAGGCTGAAACAAACCCTCCTTCTCCTATTTGTTGTAGGCTGTGTAGTAGAATCAAATTGCCAGGAGTAGGTGCTGGGTTCATTTTGCTACTCCAGAGCTGCTTGTACATGGGGTGCTGCATGGCCCTGGGAGCAATGGAGTGATCAATTACTGATCTGCTGTCACAAACAAGTTCTAACAAATAGGGTGCAAAGAGTACTGTTTTCCTGGTATAATGGCTCGTAACACAAAACCCTGCGGTTACAATCAGCAAAATGCAGTGTCAGGAGTGCAAGGAGTCATAGTGGAAAAACGGGAAAGGAACAGGAGATTGAGCAAACATTCTTGAGTCTAGCAGAAGGCCTTCACATTTGATCTCTGCTCCCCCATGACAAGGTGAAGGCAGGGGTAGGCTTCAGTTTCTGCAAGTAATGAGCAAGTTGGATGCTGAATTTTTTTCCTTTGGTGAAGCTAAAAACAAAAAAAACACCTCCCAGTAGCACTGGTCTAGCAGTGGGTTTCGTGTAACCTGGCTTTTATTAGCATCCTGCATTAAGAAAGAAATTACAGCTGTTGGAGAAATGTTTAGGAAAAAGGTCTTTTTTAATCTGGATTCCCTGCTGGCATTCTCCCCATGAAAATATCCTGGTGTTTGGCTGGAGGTGGGCAACACCTCTTGGCTACCAGGAAACAGCAACGCCTTGATAATGGACAATCCCCCTCCTTGCTCCCTCCACAGTGGGGCTCTGGAAAGAGCTCGGAGGGCTTTGATCTGAAAATGCCATGTAGAAACGTTCAGATAGGCAAAATATTTCACCAGGGGAAACAAAATACTTTTCTCACTAAATAAAACAACTGGCTCAGCAGTGTGAGCTGGAGATGGGTTTGGATGGAGCGGCTCACTCCGTACTGCCTGCCTTGGGAAGACTGGACAGTCTCATCTCAGAGCAACCCAAAGATGTTTTGCCTGCACCCAGCTACCAGTAAATCAAACTGCTGTTCATGCAGCAGACGTCATTCTCATCCTCTCCACACAGCACCAAATGTTGCTTTTGCTAACCACAGTTCTCCAGATGGGTGACAGGACGTGGCTGTCCCCTCTGCCTTTCCCTCTGGTGTCTGCAAGTTGTCTGTGGACTTTGGCTTCTGGCTGATAGCTGCAGACTACAGCTGCCTCACAGACAGATCTCAGCAGTGCTCCCATCGTTGCTTCCAGCTTCGAATGTTGCAGGGGAGAAAGTGTTTGTACACAATAGTTAGTAGAAGACAACAGCAGTGAGAGAAAATGAGCTTCATTCGAGTCACTCGGAGAGTGAAGACAGAGCTGGGAACTGGTCAGTGCTTCCAAACACACCCATCATGCCCAGCTCATTCACCAGCCTCTTTGCTCTTTGCATTTCCTGTCGAAGTGCAGGATGATCCTGTTTTAGCCAGGAGAGCGTGGATTATAAATATCATCACGGATGAGTAAATGCTTCACTGGAGTGCAATTTCCTCTCTAAATCACAGCCCTTTTGTGTTGAGCACCCCATAATCATCAGGAAACGTTTGGATGAAAGAGCAAATGCAGTTGTTTTCATACCCTCTGCCCTGTCATTTTAGTGCTATTTGAAGAGGACTTTAGCAGGTAAATACTTTCACATCACAGCCAACTTTAGCCATGTACAAGCTTTTCTGTTTTCTCCTCACTATAATTAACCTGAGGCAGAAATAGCTCTGAAGGAAGACACATTCAGAGCTTTCCAGAGCTCATTAAACATAGCGAGGAAAATGTCTAATAGGATGCAACAGTAATAGAGCATCTCTGTGTATTTAACTTAAGTGCCATTCCCTTACTGTTACAGGAAGAGCAGTGCAGTGTTGGGTGCAGACTTTAGCTCAGACATGCTCTGAGCAGCTCCAGGTGCTGCCATCTAACTACCTGCTCTGGGTGGACATCACAGGCTTGAAAAGCCTGTCCTGCAGAAACCCAGTTAGAACAAAATGATTAGAGCAGCCAAGCTCAGCATCTCTTTCTTACCAGTGCAGGGAGCGAGATATCTCTTAAGCGTTTGTATCAATGGAAGTAGCTGTTCCAGCTGTCTGGAGACAAAGTTAGTTCCTGCTCCAGGCTGTGGCTGGAAAAGCTGGGCAGAAACCACATGAGCTCCAAGGCAAATCCTAGGGCAGTTTCTGTTGGCAGCTCTCTGGAAGAGGTGAAGGGGCAGTCAGATCTGACGTTCCTCATCTGCACAACGCCCTGCTGGTCCATGCTCCAGGGACAGGTGGTACCAGTACTGGGTCTTGAACACCCGGGTGGGTCTGGACCTTCACAGCATACCTTCACCTTCAGACCTGACACACAGCCAGCGTGGAGCACCCTCCCTCCTTTATTTTGATGCTGAGTCTCTGTCAAGGAGCCAGGAAGGAGATGAGCAAAAGAGGACCTCATGAGACAGATTCCTGGAGAAGGGCAGGGTGTCTTGTCTGCTGGTCTTGCTCCAAGAGCTGCTGAGGCCCTTGCAGTGAGGAGCCACTGGCTGATGTGCACTAAGAGCGTTCAGAGGAAGGACCTTAGTGGTGATCCAAAGGGGCCAGCCAGTAGCCAAAAGGTCTTTCAGGTTAGCCACTGCTTTCTCAGCGGGTGCAGCTCAGTTCAAGGGAGCAGGCCATGATCCATCATCAAGGTCAGGCAGGAGAGAACTGCTGAAAAGGGAATCAACATGTTTGTAGGCCAAAATGTCTGGAAGGATGAGCCAGGAGTAATGCAATGGGGAGCGGGCAGTAGCCAGGATGGCTGAGAGTGCTGCAAACCTCTGCCAGTGGAGGCTTAGGCTGCAGGTCTAGAATAGCCTTTGGGAAGAATAGGAAAGCTGTTAAGAGGGATGTGGACCTGGGAGCAGAAACAGCACTGGGTCCAGTGGGGCGTGAAGCAAACAACCCCTTAACCAGGGTTTGGTCTTGGTTTAGGCTGGACATTAGGAAAATCCGTATTACTGAGAGAGCAGTCAGATACTGGAACAGGCTGCACAGGGAAGGGGTTGAATCACCACCCCTGGAGGTGTTTAAAGATCCTTTGGATGTGATGCTTAGAGATCTGGTCTAGTGGTGACCTTGGTAGAGTAGGTTGGGCTTGATCTCACAGAATCATTCAGCTTTTCCAACCTGAATGATTCTGTGACTCCAGAGCAGGAGATGCTCCTCGTGGGTTTCACAGACAGGTGCTGTTTGCTGGAGCCCTGGCAGAGATGTAGTTACAACTACCAGTATAACCCACCCTGAAAGCATTTTGTTACCTCTCTATTGCACAGGATCATTTCTTGTTTGTTTTCTCTGTGGTTGTTTCAAGTAAATTTTTCTTTTGATTTTGCTAGCAGCCCAGCTGAACAGTCCTCTCTGTAACCAAATTTAATCTTCTAATCTGCTCTAATGCACTTGATGGAGAGTAGTTTGTTTCATATAGCTGGAGCAAGACAATAAAGGAGAGGGGGGAAAAAAACCCTGAAGTGCCTGTCACCAGCAGGTTTTTGAAAAGAGCCCTAGGTAAATCCTGGAGAAAGCAAACTCGCTTAAATCCACAGCGATTGGTCTGCAGCTCAACAGGCTGCCTTTATCCTGCTCCAGTGTCTCCAAAAAAAACTCCCCAAAACAAACTGAAAACCTGAAGCAGGTTTATGAAGGACCTGTGAAAGACACTTGCCAGCCAGCAAGCGGGATTAAGAAGCTTATTCTAATTAGTTCAGCAGAAAGAGCAGGTTAAGAGACGGCTCGCTCTAGGTAGCTTCGTAACGAAGGACTCTGGATCTTTTTATACCTTACAATAATTAGGTTAGAAAAGCTGGAAGCTGGGCAAATTCAAGCTAGAAACAAAACTGAGGTTTCCTGTGACAGTAAGTGGTTATTTTGGTGTTTCCTGTGGCATTTCAAGTTCTAAAGTGAAAGCGAGTGCTCTGACATGCCAGTGACTCGTGTGGTCCCCCTGCTTGCCCAAAGCCAGCATTTCACTGCACAAGCCTGTGGTTTCCTAAGGATTAAGCTTGGCTTTGCCAAAGGTGTAGATTACAAATAGGCAGATCCAACTCTTAAGTCTGCTCATAGAGCAAATCCTTCTTGAGTAACCACCAAGCCAGACTCCCGCAGGGTTTGGGTGATGCAGCACATGAAAAGCTGGTGTGACTGTGTAGTGTTATCCCATATTTAAAGACCTGCTTCTCCTCAGAATTTTACTCTCACCTGAAAGAGAAATTCAAACCAAAGCTGGATTTTTTCTTAAGTTTTCCTTTCTTGCTCATCTCTCCCATCCTATTTTCAACAGGGATATAAAGGCTACCCTGGACCACCAGGTCACCCTGGAGACCAGGTGAGTCTTCCCAATTTCCAGCACTGGGATGGATTTGGTGACTGATGCTAGTTTGGATCCTGTACAGACTACTTGGTGTGGCCAGGCAGCTCCTGCCAGGGGCAGCTCAGAACACATGGGGATGCACAGTGCCGGCAGCAGTGCGCAGTCACTGGCCAAGCATCGGCAGGTCGGTGGGAGGAGACCGCCTTGGGGTTTCTAAATTTAATTCCTAATTTTTATTACTCAGTCATGTTAAGTTTACGTGATGGAAGAAATATTTACCTCACTCCCCCTTTCTTTTTCCTTTTGCTTATTTTCACCTGGAGTTTACTAACCACATCACATTAAGTACCAACATGTAATTCCCCTCTCAGAGTCCATTCCCCTTCTCCCCTTTTCTCCTCCTCTTTACTTGGTTAAGTCTGATGTTTGCAGTTCAGAAAAAAAGCAGCAATGAATAGCAGTCCCTGTTAGCAGTGATGTTAAAGGATATTATACATGAATCCATGTAGTTCTGAAGAATTTTGGCAGTGCTTCCCCAGCAGTAAAACGGTTCCATATGCCAGATATAGATGCAGCCTTACACCTTCTCTTAGCCTCCTTGTTTCAAACTATCTGCTCCTTTCACTGCAGATGGAGGGGGAAGGAGAAATGGCAACTCTTGCTTCATGCATGGATCCTATTGACTTGGCTTCTGTGTGTTTTCCTCCCCTGAATAATTTATTCTGCTGTCTACCCTTAATATTTTCTTCTCTATAAAGTTGCATCAAATTAGTCTACCCCTCCTTCTTGTGCCCCCAGCTCAAAGAATGAAGAAGCTACAGTGAAATCCCCCATGTGACACTCACCTCACCTGCTGTGCCTTCTGTTTTTTTTTCTTTCCAAAGGGTGAACGAGGACCAGATGGAAGTCCTGGTGCCAAAGGTTATCCTGGCAGGCAGGTGCAGTAAATCTCATCGTGCTGTGCACAGACTAGGGATTTGGGTGTGCAGGTAGTTAAATGTTTGCCCCAATAAGAACGTGCCCCACTAAAACCAGTGCAGATCTCTAGGTAATATCTGAACATTTACCTTTGTGCCTCCCCAAGATGTTGTTTCAATGACATGGGGTTTGGACTATATGATGGAGGTTGGACTAGATGCTCTTTTGAGGTCACTTAAAACCTCTAACATTCTGTGTGAGAATCACTGAATCACAGAACATTAGGGATTGGAAGTGATCTCAAAAGATCATCTAGTCCAGTCCCCCTGCCAGAGCAGGATCACCTAGACCAAGTCGCACAGGAACATGTCCAGGCAGGTTTTAAACACCTTCAGAGAAGATTGCACAACCCTCCTGGGCAACCCATTCCAGTGCTCTGTCACCATCACTGTGAAGAATTTCCTTGACACAGTCTTTGAACTCCAGGGGACTCTAAGCTTGATAGGAAGTATTTTACGCCTGTCATAGACAAAACATGTATTGCTATAGCAAGATCTGACAAATTTTGCTCCAGTATAACAACAGGGTGTGTGGGGGGAAGCAGCAGAGAAGGAGGACCATACCTATGTAAGCACCTTTTACCTCTAATGTTGGACAGGTTAGAAATCTGAGGCAGAAAAGGGTGTAGTGCTGGAAGATGTTCACTCTAACTAGTATAATGAATTAGATCTATACACATATGTATATAAAATTACACATGAACTGTAAATAGATATAAATCACATCTGCAGCTGTCAAAAAAGATGCTGAAAGAAAACAGAGTCTTTGTTTTCACTCTGAGAAAAGATTCACAAAGACAACTGTAGGAATGGGGGCTCTTCAAAGGAGATCGAATCAAGACTGGACACATTCTTGTCTAACTGATGTAAGATGCTATGTAATAGGAAGATAATGAAGGGGAATGATTTGTAAGAGCCTGAGTGGAAGCTGTTGGAGGGCAGAAGACCTGGCCCTGTAATTTCGTACAGTGAAATTAGTTTGTCCTGCTTTTCTGAAATGGACACATGATTCTTGAATTCTGCTGTATTTATCTTGAAGTACAAGATAAATACAAGAGACTAGTCAGATGTCAGAGAGCCCAGCAGAGCCTTTCAGAGTTGCTGGGAATTTGTTCATGAGTTGTTACCCAGACTGTGAGTTACTGGAGTCTAAATGTGAATTAGATGTGCAGGACAAGCCTGCATCCCCCTGCCTCGGACTATCCATGATGTATGATCCATTCTACACAAAAGTCAAACTGACACCTAGCTTAGCACAGAGAGTGCAGGTGGTAGAACTGGATGAGAGCTTTATGCACCTGACTAAATGCTCCATTCATACTCTGAAAGGCTCTTAGAGAGCTGCCTGCCAAAGAGCTCCGAGGTGTGGATGTGTGTTGGATGACCAGTATGAAGAAGTCCAAGCTCTACTGGACATACGAGGTTAATGAATGCCGCTCAGCAGTTCACAGCAGCGTTCTGCCCATCAGATAAGCTGGATGAAATTTTTGTGCTTAACATAGGAAGAACAAAAGTCCCTTCTTCAAACCTGGTTTAGGTCATGAAAGCGACTTCTTTTTTTAAGGCAGGTTTTTTCAGCGTATCTGGGCGCTGTGTGTATCCAGCACCGGGGCTGTTTACTTAGTGGAGATTTTACTACTTGTTACTCCCGTCAGCTGCGCTGGCTCTGCAGTGCTGTGGGAGAGAGAGCTTGGCTCTCACTGGATTTGTGCATCATAGGCAGAATTCTTAACTTCACCCCGATGGCTGAAATCTTTGGCCACGATATGTGAGCCAGGACAGAGCATAACCTGACTTTCAGCTCCCAGGCTGCTGTCAGGTCAAGAAATTATGGACTTAACCTTATTTTTTCCCCCCACTCCATTTCCAAAAAGCCCAACAACATTTGGAACTGTTAAAAATTCACATGCAAATGTGGTAGAAGGCAGTAAACTTGGAATTTTTCATGATGCTATGTGTTGGTGAGGCAGGAAAATGGAGTGAGAGCTGTGGGGTACTGAGCATCCCTGTACATCACATGTGAAGTGTAACACAACGTCCATGCATCCTGCTGCATCAGCCCTTTTGGTCTTTACCATCAGACATCTCTCCCTGAGCCCCAGGAAAGGCTCACTATGTGCAGCAGGCTCAGGTTCTGCAGGGTCCCAGCTCCCTGACAATGGCAGATTTGTTATTCACATCATTTTAGCCTTTTTTTATCTTCCTTTGTGGATACTCATTGGGGTCTGAAAGCAGAAGCACGCAGGGATGGGGCTGGGGATCTGGCACCGCTCGTTCGCCGAAGTGAAAGCCTGTCCACATTTGTCTTTGTTTTTCCCTTCTGTTCCAGGGTTTACCTGGTCCCATAGGGGAAGCTGGTCCAAAAGGCAGTCGGGTAAGCAGCCTTTCATTTGTCTTTTCTCTACTTGTTCTTACCAAAGGCTTCTCAAGAAACTTAATGCTTATTTTTGCAATCCTTAGACTAGTTGCTTTGATTTGTTGGATTCAGGGGAGTTTGACCTGCTCACCACTTGTTTATCGAAGGGCTGCTAAACTTTTTACATGAAAAATGGAATGTGCTGAGATCAAAGTTCACCCGTAGTGCTGCTGATACACAGAGTCAACCCCTTCGGAGCTCACATTGCAGCAGAGGAAAGAATGGCACACAAATTCCTACCAAAGACCAAAGCCTGAACTTTCCACAAGCCCCATCTCCCAGAGGCCTCTTTAGTTTCTATAAGTGTGGTTTAGCGGCCTTCAACCAAGCTGCAGATGGGCTCGTTTGGGTATAGTCCTGGTTTGGGAGTGATTTGTCTCGTGATGCAGAGTAGCAAGCCAGCATCTTGAGGCCATGTGCAAACACAAACGTTAATATCTGTGTTCTGCATGGCTTTGCTCACCAAATTGAATTGCTGGAGGCTCATTCTTGCTGCAAAGGATTTTTTTTTTGCTAGCAGTTAAGGCTCTCGTTAATCACATTTTGTTCTCTTCCTGCAATTACAAATTCACAATGAGATTCCGAGCCAATAAAATCCCCCATTTCTCCAACATGTGATACTTTCTCTATATGCAGTAAACTCAACCAGCTGGCTTTCATCACTGGGAGAGCTGTGAGGGATAAACAACGGCTGACCCTGTAGCGAGCTGTGCTCTGAGCTGGGAAGGGATGTGGCTTGTGCAGTGTCCGGCAGGAGGGAGGAAGATCTGAACCAGCACAGCTTGCTCACCTCACTTCAATGAGTGATGGAGCTTGTGCCGGTGCATCCGTTTCACCTGCCTCACCAGGACCTGGTGTAGTTCTCACGTGCAGAATGTGAGGCTTAAGGATTATTTCCCCCCATGTTGGGGGATCTAGTTTAGGGGTGAACTTGTAGAGTAGGATCGATGGTTGGACTCGATGATCCCAAAGGTCTTTTCCAAACTGAATGATTCTAGGATTCCCTCTTTGCACTTCTGAGTGCTAGAACTGAAATATTTATAGCTGCCCAAGAAAGCCGTTTCTCAGTTGGACTGCAGTGTAGCAGAACTGGCTACTGAGGTGAGATGCCAGCATTTTGTGGATTCAAGGAGCCAACTGTGGCTTCTTCTCCATCCCCCACCCTTATTTTTGTTTAGTAGGAAGTGGCTAAAGAGCCCATGATTTGGGGTTCAGGAGGCAAAGGTAGGTAGCACCATTTTAATGGAGCCACAGATCCCAGCTTGGCTTTATCCCTCAAGGGAGCAAAACCCAAAGTGAGAGAAGGACTGGTGAAGAAGTGTGCTGGGGTTTGCAGCAAGAGCTTCGGCACTGATGGAGAAAGAGAGATGAGAGAAAAATCAGCGTTAACACTCAGCTCTTGTGACAGTGAGGTGCCACTGAGGGGGGCTCCCTGCTGCATTTCACTTCCTCCCGATTCGGCATGTTTGGCACAAGTTAGGCCTTTGCAAAGGACCAGCGCACAAGGTAACTCTGTACTGACTGCTGAGCAGAGAGGATTAAACACAAGGCTGCGATTGTTGCGAGGGAAGGGAAATGTGGCATTTCGTGCCGAGTGTCTTGTCCGAGCAGGACCCCGTGGCCGTAGGGAAATGCCAGGGGCTTGAAAATGCAGCGCTGGCCACTAAGTGTGAGGGGAACAGATTTTGCGTGAGATGTTTTGGTGTAAAGAAGGCTTCTTTGCAGCTGGGTATCAGGATCTCTGTGTGCGTACAGGCTGAACCTTGTACACTGGTGCACAGAGCTGGGATCAGCACACTCAGCTTCTCCCTGCCTAGGCAGGGCCCCCAGTGCTTGGGTTGAAGGGGTTTGCAGAAGGTCTTGGTGATGCAGCAGAGTTTGCAGGGAAAGGCTTTAGGCAGAACCATCACTGATTTGCTCCTCTTGCAGCAGCAGGGTGGTTTTTAACTTGCATGCCAGGAAAAGGGGGTATCTGCATGAGAAGGGGCTGCAGTGTGCGACCACCATCAGTGTGTGACCACCGAGTGACGTAAGACAAGCAGAAAGGAATTGGTGCAGCAGGCACTTTTGTAACAGAGTTGGGAGTGAGTTCCTAAGGCAGGGAAGGAGGCCCTGGGGACATGACAGGAGGGACAAGCATGTGGGTACGTTTGCTATCACTCTTGTTAACCTTGCACCAAGCTCCGCTTCCCTCAGGTACACTGAGAGCCAGCCCAGGTAAGGTTTCTTGTTGCTGGCCTCTTCCTGTCTGGAGTCCTCATGATCCCTGGTGTGAGGGTATGTGCCCTTGGACTACATCGTGGAAGCCAGCACCATGCAGTCCATGGGCATATACACTTGCCTCAAGGTTTATTTCATCACGGCTGCCATTGACCACCGCTGCAGGATGCTCTGCTCTTCAGGAAAGACTGACTGGTTGCTGCTGGAGAAATGGATCTGACTACTTGTTTCCTCTTTTCATTAGGGATATATTGGTCTCCCAGGATTGTTTGGGCTGCCAGGGGCTGATGGAGAACGAGTGAGTATTTTGTGAAGGAAACCTTGGTGTGTTGCTTGAATACAGCTCTCCAGAGCCTGTTGTAACTGCCTCTATTCCTTGTTCCCAAGGGAAGAGGCAAGCATGCCTAAGGTTTAACCTTCTTTAGCCTATGTCTGTTTCTGCATGAAGATGTGTGTCCCTGTATGATGTTGACATTCATCAACACCCAGGCTTTAGACAAGTCATCAGACCTCACTGTTGATTAGAGAGGAGTTCCTCTATATTTAGCTTCGAATCTCCCTTCCCACCCCACATTCTAGTTCATCTTAGAGGGATGGGATGGGAATATAGGTGGAAATTCCCTGCTCCTGCAGGTGTAACATCCCAGGCACAGCTCCGCAGCATTTTGGGTGTCCAGCTGCCAGCAAAAGCCCAGTTCTTGGAAGGAGCAAATGCTTGGGCTTTGTGTCAATGGCTTTCCTTCCTGTTGCCCTGCGGATGGGCAGCTGGTCCCATGTGCCTTCCTTTTCTCCCATCCTTTTCATCATGCCTTCTCCAAAACAAAGATGTCCAGACCTTTGGAGAACCTCCCTTTCATTTTTGCTCTTCTCCCCCACACCTGTCCACCTACTGGATCTCTACTCATCCAGTGGGTAGGAGCAAGAGCTCCTAAGGAAAGTCACTGCAAGATGGAGGCTGTTTTATCCCAGTTTGTTGCCCCTCAGACACAAGCTCCAGAAACCAGAGTGGCCCTGGGAGCACGTGGGAGTGTGCGTTTGTGTGTGTGCCTGCCTGGACCGAGGCTGCCCTGTGCTCTGGAGTCGCTGATTTAATGCTTGTATAACTAAATAAGAAACATAAACAGCAGTTCTCCAGCGAGTGCCTTGGCGGTGGCCTCCATTCGGTTCCAGACCAGTAGCTTAATGACTGCTCCTGCTAAGCACAGCTCCAGCCTGTTGCCCCGGGTGTGGATGCTGCCTGCTTGTGTCCTCAGGGAGGGCCATAGTTAGTGGGTGAAGGTTAATTGTCTTCTGCTCTCGCAGCTGACTGCTAGTAGCTGACATTTTGATTTCTGAACAATGCCGCAGTCATTAGCCTGGTGTGCATTCCTCTTGCTCCTCTGGCTTTGTTTTGTGTTGTTGGGTGGCTGTTTGCTTTCTCAACCAGACAGACCTATTATTTTTCTCTCTCTCTCTGTGTTTTCCTTGCAGGGGATCCCTGGAGTTCCTGGGAAGAGGGGCAAGATGGGTAGGCCGGTAAAGTTTTTCCTTGTCTATTATGCAGATCTTGTTGAATGAAACTGGAAACAAAACGTGTGGCTTTTGGCTGGGTCCCTTCATATTTTCTGATAGGAACTAGATGAAGAGAGATGAGACCAACCTTTCCAGGGGGTCTTTTCTCAAGCAGGAAGCAAACTGAAGATGCAAATGCTGTTCTCTTCTGTTCTTCCACGCCCTGCCCACCTCACAGGCATTTTTGTTCCTTTTCACACTGTCTCCATGTTCCCCTGGACCTCACCCTTCACAGATTCTCTTCTGAAAAGTCTTCTCCTCTATCTTCCCTCTGGCCAGCCTTTTCCCTCAAAGCACTTTTTAATTCCCCCACCACGATCTCAGTACCCCGAGTGTCTGTGCTCACCAGTCCCATCACATTGACCTCTTTTTGCTCTGATTCTCCACCTCTTGGACCACCCTGGTCTGTGTAACTTCAGTGCAGTTTTATGTCCTCAGTGGTGGCACAGAGTTAAAGCAGTGACAGATCAGATGAGGGCACGGGCTGGAGCACAAAAGTTTCATTTAGAAGGGAAAAAAGACTTGTTCACAGCACGAATCACAGAGCCCTGGAACAGGCTGTGGAGTCTCTGGCTCTGGAGATCCTCAAACCCCTCCTGGCTGCAGCACTGTGCTCTGGGCAGTCCTGCTTTGGCAGGAGGTGTTGGACTCGATCATCTCTTGAGGTCCCTTCCAATTCCAGCGATTCTGTAATATGTTTGAGGAGCAAGGGAAACAGGTAGATTTGAGAGCCTGGCCAGGAGGAAGATGTATTTGCAGGTAGGGCTGAATACAAAGGCGAAAACTGAGAGCTGAGGAGAAAGGGGGTTTGTGCTGAGCGCAGCAAAAAGCAAAATGGAAGCAGGTGAGAAAAGTACTGAAATGAGTAGAGAAAACAGGAAAAGGACAGACAGGAAAGCCTTTCCCACACCAGCCTTCTTCCAAGCAGTTCAGAGTGCTTCCTCGAGCAAAGTGTGTCAAGGTTTTGGCTCCAGGAGTCACAATCAGGCATGTTCATGCTCTGGTGTGTCTCACTGCCTTTGCACCTTGTCCTCCGAGTTAGCCTGAGGTTCTCCTGATCTCCTGACATCACGGCACTCACGCGCTCCTTGTAAAATAGCCACTCACCCACACACGGAAAAATCCAGCACTTTCCCCTTGTCACCCCGCATGCGAACGTGTGCTTCCCCGGAGTCGCACGCCTACTGCTTGTTCTCACAGCGAGAGCCGTGCAGATTTCCCCACAGTGCCACTTCCATCCCGCTGGCTGCTCTCTGCTCTCCCTGCAATGGGGGAGGTTGAGCAGATTTAATTTTTTTCATGGTGGGTGTAGGGGCAATCTGTACCAGACCTCACGGTTGCACCAGAAAGCTCTGTAAGAAATAATTACGAGAGACAGTTGCTGTAACCATGACTCATTGACCAGAGTAAAACAAACAAAGCAGCTGTCGTTAGGTGCAGGGGTTCTGCGCTCTGCTGTGGTTCTGCACAGAGCATGCCGGAGGTGCAGAGCGTTCCAGCTGTTGCTTGGCTGGGGAGTGGAATCTTCCAGGCAAGAGGTTTGGTCTGGCGGTCACTGCTGCAAACAAGGGGCTCCTCTGAGATCAGCAAGGGATCTCTCATCCGTCGAGGCATTTAGGCTGGGATCTAGAGAAGGGATTAGATGGCTGCACATGAGCACCTTTGTCCTACTCGGCTGGTTCAGAGAGATTTGGCTCCAGCCCCGTTTCATGATATCAGACTTAGTAAGAAATCTTAAGTGGGCCAGTGCTGATGATTTGTACTTCTGAGTGCAAACAAAAAGATTAACTGGCATCCAGAGTTACTCGGGAAGTCACTGGGAGAATGGAAGGTAGGAACCAGCTGACCTGGTCCCATCCCAACTCTCATCTCCTGGCCTGTGCTGTGTCCCAGTTGGTTTGCAGTATCGGTGGGCGTGCAGTGGTCTCTCCCATCCCCATGCCATTAGGTTTGCTGGCGTGACTGTTATTCTGTTCTATATCAGCTTTGTCATTGTAGTGGAGAGCTCTTGGAAGCCCTGATAGGTGCCATCCAGAGTTGGTTAATACTTGGGAGAGTAGAGAACAAGTTGGTATCAAATACATTTCGCTGCCTGGTTTCGTTTGGGATGAGAGACGGCAGCAGCTTAAGTGCTCAGCAGAGGAGGAGTGGGGGGCTGGGGGACGTTGCATGTGACACCGTGGGCCTCCGAGAATGATGTCAGAGTCCATGATTAAAATAGAAGAACTGGACATGAGTCAGATCTTGAAACTCTTCCAGGGAAGTTAAGTTTTGCAGAGCTGTGAGGGACATGGTGAATCTGTCATGGAAAGAGCTGGCTCCGCCTCCTGTTCCGCATTCCCCGTGGTACATCGGCAGTGCAGCAGGCGGGTGCTTTCCTAACATATGGGCCCTTGAACAAGGAGAGAGCTGGGGGTGGGCCAGGGGGAGAATTGTGATTAGAGTCTAACGCATTGGGAAGGCTGAAATAACATGAGTCTGTGCATCTCTTTCTGTCTCTTAGAGGTAGGGCTGGAGGACTGGAGCCGAAGGAGCCAGTTCCTTCCAGTCTTGCTTCAGCAGTGACTGAAACTAATGGATCTTGGTGGTGCTTTCTAAGTTTTTTACAGTTTGAAAAAAAATCTGAATAGGGTAAGAATGGCCTGTTGCTGTACAGACAGCAGAGCTGCGAGAGAAGGAATGAGAGGAGCTGTTGTAACCCTCAGTCTTGACAAGCACAGGCAAGGGATCAGTCCTAGTTCATCTAGTCTGTCTTTAGAAAGGGACTGTCCTCTCACTGAGGAGGTAACTCACAGGAAGAGGAGCTGCAGCTAGTTGTCATTGAAGAAGCACTGAGCTGGAAGCGATGGGGTTTTCTTATGCAGTGGGAGATGGGTAGTTCCACTCAGGAATATCTACACTCCAAGTAGAGTGCAGTTATTTTCAGAAGCTCCCAAGCCCTGAGAAAGAGAATTAAAAGAAAGTGACTTAAAGGCAAACTTTCAGGAAATATGTCCAAAGAGCTTTGAGGTTTTTTTCTTGTCCATCCTCAGTCTTGATGTGTGCTTGGATCTCTGTTTCACGCAGACTGTCAGTACTGCACCGGCTGCACTGCCTTATGTCTGAGTTTTGTTTACAATATGTTTTGGTAGCAGTAGTATTTTAAAAGACATAGGAAGGAAGGAGCAACGTTTAGTTCCAAGAGGTACTTAGTAATTCTTTGTCTGAGGTCTATTCACAATTTAGCCAAATGCAGCTGAGGTTTCTTTATATTTTACTGAGAAGTTGTTGGTGCTGCTAATGCCAAGCCTGGAGCCCAGCTGAACACCTGCAGCCTCACCATGGTGGGTATCATGCAAAGCCCTCATTACAGAGAAGCTCCAGCCCAGAAGGTCCATCAGTCTGGATTACAAACCAGCACAGGGTCAGACCATCCCCAGGGTTGGAAGGTTTAGGGAACAGCAGCAGGAACAAGTCATTAACAGAACGAGCAGGCATTTCCCCTTCCCTGCCAGTCCAGCTGTGCTCATCGCTCTATTCTTTCTTCAGTCATCCTGGAGCTCACATCTGTGATATCCAGCTGTGTCCCACCAGCTGCTGGGTGTGGTGGTGGCGGTTCCTGCCTGCCTGCTAACCTCATGTGAGGCAGGCAAACACCTCCTGACAGCTCAGGATCTGCCATCAGGCTCTGCATAGCCTTTGGCAAGAGCCAGCTCATTTCTGAAGTGCTGCTCGGAGGAGACAGCTTGGCAGGGGGATACACCGTGTAAGTGGCAGGCACAGAGGGAGGGACTGAGCTCGGGGTGTGTGGCCAGGAAGGCTGTGACACCTCTGCCTGTAAGAATGGCTGGAGTCTGCCAAGGCAAGGTGGGCAGATGCTGCTTCGCTGGGTGACTGCACAGGGGGGAGGAAGAGGATATAGGACCTGGTTTCTCTGTGTGCAACCTCAGACAAGCTGTTTGGCTGGTCTCCTTTGAGCTCTGTAGCTGAAACTTAGCATCTACGTGCCAAGGATTGCTACTCAGATGTGAAGGAAGAAGAGCTATGAAGTGGCATGTGGGGTTTAAGTATTACGAATCAGTGTATAGATGAGTCCACAAGTCCCCCCTCTGCCTGCTGGTCAGCCACAGCCTGGATGTGGTGAGAGCCAGCAGTGATCTGGCAGCAGTTTGAACACTGCCTGAGCATTTGTTCTGAGCATCAGCGTAGTGGCAAGCTGCTGAATCTGGCATCGTTCTCCACGAACTGACCACAGGCGGGGTCTCCCTTGCCAGCTCTCAGCTCGTACCACGGCAGTGCCTTCTTGCCACATTGTCTTACAAAGTTCATGCCTCAGCTCCTGCCTCCAGTGAGCACCAAGCCTCTCTGTACTCCTTTTTCCTTCATCTGATAGTTGGTAGAAGCTCATGTGATACCCCAGCACTCCACATCCATATGAGTTAGCTGTAGCCTCATATGAACAGATGTCGCCTTGTGGGAGATACCAGAGAGCAAAGAGCAGGGCTGCCCTCAGGTTGGGAAGGTTTAGTCTTACTGCTTCTCCCAACCTTTTTGATGTGTGGCTGAGATAACTTAATGGTGAACATAAGTACACAGGGCTGAGCCAAGTTACACAGTCTCAGCTGTTGTCCACACAAACAATGTGGGGATGTGTTTTGCCATGTGTCTGGAAAGGTTGGCACAACAGCTTCTTACTGGGAAGACAAGTGTTGGCCTCTCTGTAGGGAATACAGCGATAAACAGCTCCTTTTGCCTCGTTCAAATCTTGTTTCTGCTTTGGGTGCAGCTGAGGTCCTTCCTTGCATTTGGAGTGAACCAAGCTCCGTGCAATTGGAGCTTTGGGAAGCTGGTAACAGCATTTCAATTGTTCTCTAAGGAATAATTGCCAGTCTCCAGGTGACTTGAGTGGCTCCCTGGAGGTGCAAAAAGGCAGTCCATGTGGCTTTTCTCTTAAGAAACCTGTAGGCTGACACTCCAAGAGCCCTCACCTGCAGCACTGAGAATCCTGACTCGTGGGCTGCTAAAGACCCATCCATGTCTCTTGTCACTGACCTAGCTGAGGATGGTGTCTCCCTGCTTTGCATGGATGAAAGGTGTCACAGTCCTAGTTGTAGACCGAACAGAAGGCAAAGGCTACTGCATAGTTGTCTGAATTGAAGCTAATGAGCACCTTAGGAATACAAGGCGTGCCACGCACCCTTGAAGGTGGCTCTTGCTGCTCTGGGAACCAGTGCTGGGTGGGAGCCAGCTTGCTCCCCTGTGCACCCACTGGCGGAGGGGCTCACGTCTGCTCTCTCCACCAGAAATGCTCTCAGAGGCATAAGCTGCCAACGTAAGCTACACTTGTTTATTTTATTCTCCTCTTTTTGCAGCGAACACCTTCTCTCACCCTCAGCCCTGCTTCCCCACCACCATCTTTTTCTTTTTTTCATTTACATTGTTTGACTTGCAAGCTCCATCCCTGGGGAGACTCCTGGGCAGTGATTCACCTGGCCAGAGCCAACTGGCAAATAGAGTCTTTCGCAGACAAGACAGGAGGGCTGGTTGGTCTTGAGCAGCTTCACCTTCAGCCAACAGGAAAATAAAATCCTATTTTTGGAGAAGGATTCTGTTGGCGTGAAGACCTGCCAGGATTCCTTGGAGCAGCAGTTGCCAGACTGCCTCCCTTACTCCATCAGGGAAAGTGCTTTAAACTGAATCAGATGTTGTATACTTACAACACACCCACTCACGAGCACACACCTCAAAACGCCTTGGGGAAGCAAAGGACACGGGCACCTCACTGCTCTCTGCTATCCTGAGGACAGCCAGGGACAAGTGGTGGCATCTCAGAAGAGCAGCAACCCTTTAGCGGACAGCAGCAAGAAGAGCCAGCTGCTCTGTTTGGTTTAAGAAGAGGAAGAAAGGAAGGGGAGGTGGCTGTAATCCCCTGATGCAGGAGGAGCTGGTTCCAGTGTCTGTCTAGGTCTGGTTGCTCACAGCAGGAGCCTCCTGGTGTATGAAAGGATGCCCTGTGCAGGCAGTGGGGATGAAAAGGAATTAGGGCACTATTGTGGGATCCCAAAGATAGAGATTTAGTTACTGGGTCAGCTTCAGACTTCTCAGTGTTACCTGGGATAAATCAGTTTGCATCTCTGTCTCAGTTCCTGCTCTAACTAAGCTTCACCGAGTGCAGTGAGGACAAACTGTGCCACCCCTGTAAAGCTCAGCGTGGGGTGGGAGAGCTCAGGGGCACCTGGCCCTTGCTTAGTGCAAAGCATCTGCTTTTATGCTTTTTCTCCAGCTCATCTTCAAGCTTCATCTTGCTTCTTTCATTGAACTTCTTCTCCAGACAATGTGAAATCCATTCAGCTGAACTTTTTTCCCCCCACCTCCTCTTTCTGTTTCCCAGCTGGGAGACAGAGCCAAAAGTTTTGTCATACCTGACTTCAGCCACTGCGGAGGAGCACCCCACTGGCTCTTGGCCAGCAGAACTTGTTAGTTGAGCGTTTTCCTCCCAGCACTGCTGCCATTTGCCATCCGTCCAGTCCCGGTCCTTGTCTGCATGTCCCTTCCCTCCCACAGAGTGGGTATTTTTCACCAGAGTGTTTTTCTTTGCAATCTCAATTCCTGAACATAATTTCCAGGGACTGCTCTTCCTGGAAAAGCAGCTGCACCCTGAAAAATGGTGGATTCATCTTTTGTACCAAAAAACCCCTCTGCACTCACTTGGGGAAGGTCAGGAGACTCTGAATGCACTGGGCTCTTTAATCTCTTTCACAAGTCTCCTGTAATGGGCTGCCAGTTGCGACCTGCCTGTCCGCCAGCACCATAAAATGAGCTTCTCGCCCCATGTGTTCTCCCTGTGTTTGGGCTCCTCAGGCTGCTGGAGCAGTGCATGGGAGAGGAGAGGCAGCTCTGCTTACGGGAATGAAAGAAATGGGATAACAAAGTCTGCTTGTAATGCCTAGGCTGCTCGTTTCGGTTGAGTGGTGCTAGTTTTGCTCCTGGGGAACATCTCTGTCCTGTAGGCTCAGGCAGGAGAGGAGAGGCACCAAAGGAATAGTTTTTGCAGACATGTGAGATCCAATAAATTAGGACACTGTGGTCACTGGAACTGTTATTGTGGTTTGAACTGCTACTGCTTACCCCATGGAAAGAAAGAGCTTTCTTTTGCATTAGGGGCTTACAAGATGGATGGTTTCCTGCCATGTGCAGGGCTGTGCTGGGGCAGGACAGCTTTCACAACCTGGTTTTGGTCTTTGGAGACTCTGGATGCTAAAATATCTTCCTTCGGCCACCAGCCTTGGTCTCATGTAATGTGCAGAAGGCTGTTAGTACTTGTGTTGCCAAGCTTGGATGTTGGGCTGGGATGCCTGGGGTTAGCTGAACTAGAGCTGTTCTTTCCATTTGCTCCCTCTGGGTTTGTTTTACAGCTTGGGCCACCCACCACCCCAAGATCCATGAGCTGAGGCTGGGAGGAGTGGTCGTGCCAGTGGAGCAAATGGTACATTCAGGACAGTCAGGTCTTGGCAAGGACAAGATTCTGCTACTGTTGTCTTGGGCCTGGCTGTTGAGAAAGAGAAGAAACCTAGAGCAGGTTTCTTCTCTGGGTTTCTTCTCTTTCTTCCCACCTTGACCCTTTTCCATGTCATCTTGAAGATGAGCTAAAACTCTCGAGCTGCAGGGATAGTAACCCATGGGAATGGGTCTTATTGTGAAATCTCTTGCTTTTACTGGGTAGCGCCAGCCAGGTGACCTCAGGTGCTCAGCTCTCTGCCTTCAAAATACAAGAACAATTTCCTTTTAAAATACAGCTGTTGGAAAGCCTCTGTAGAAGCTGGATTCTTAGTAACTGTCAGCAAGTGCCTCAAATCTCAAATGTCTTTAAGCAGTGAGGTTAGTGCTAGAAACTGAGGTGTAAAAGGACGTTAATGAGGAACCTGTGCATTTAAATAGTCCCTTAGCCAGACACTTTTATTTGGGCAGAGGAGTGCCCTGGTCATATCACGATGGAAGAGGTTTAAACCAAATTTGGAAGATAGTTCTGGAACAAGCCCTCCTCTGGATGATATTATGCTGAATGAATTCGCCTACTCAGAATAGTAAAACCATCCCACATTGGCAACACCTTAGCTTGACAGAAGACACTTCAGCAGCCCCGTGGTCAGACTGCTCAGTTGCCCCCATGGGTTGCTCCATGCCCAGGTCTACCCTCTGAGAAAGGAAAGATGCAGCTGGGTGAGCACTGAAGGCTGTGACTGATCTGCAGCAGCCTAAGTACAGTATCAGTCTGTGAACACTTAACATTTTCCTTGGCAAGTTGTACAACTGTAAACAGCAAAATATTCCAAGGCAATCTTCATTTTTTTTTCTTTTGCCTGAGCACTGAGTTTTCTCTACCCATCTCTGGCCATCTCTTCCTGATTCAGCGTGCAGCAGTTCATTGCCCTCTTTTTTCCATTACAAAAATTGCAGCCTCCCCACCTTCTTGTTATATTTGATGTCTTTGTCTCTAGATGGCAGAAGGCTATTTCCAGTGATTGCTCACCGCAGCTTCTTGGCAGGTGCACAGGCTTGAGGGATGTAGTGCCCAGCTGGAAGAAAGCAGATAACTTTCCCATTCATGGTGGTGCCTGTAAAATTGTACTGGTATTGCATCCAAGTGAGAACTTAGATCCATTCAGGAGTGGGTACCAAACACTGTAGGGAGTTGGTACAGAAGAGGTGAGTGCTGGCTCTGAGGTTGGTGGCCAAATCTTGCTTGTCCTCAACAGATCTCAAACAGTTCTCCCACCTCTCACCTTCAGTTTGACCCGGTATCTTTTTACCTAGTTGTGTTGACCAGGAGTTGTAACCCCTCAAAGGTTTTGGGAGGTCATGGAGGATGTCTTTGCAGAGCATCCCAGTATGTTTTTCCTGTGCTGTCTGCTGTGATCATTTCAATGTTCAGTGCTAGTGATGGGTTTTCCAGATCAATAGGGATTCCAGCAAGAGCCATCCTCTCCCTGTCTGCTCCGTCCCTGACTTTCCGTCCCTGACTTTTTAAGCTCTCAGAAGAGGATTGTATTTTCCCTTGTAGCTCATGGTCTGGTGGAGTCACAGAAGGGTGCAAGGCAGTAGGTGATGACCCCACTAGCAGTTTGTTGGTCTGTCTCTTCTGCTGTGGCCTTATCGAAGCAGTCCTGCTTACTCTGCAAGACTGCTCCACCAGAAACAGAACAGGGAGCAGGGGCAACTGGAGCTTTGCTTTGCAAATTCCCACTCTGAGCTGAACCGTGAAGTAGATGCTCTGGCTAAAAAGCCCCTTATATGCAAATATTTTCCTTAGTTTTCCCTCCTGATGCCCACAGTCAGAATAATGAGGAAAATAAAGGAGGGTTTTAGCCCTGGCTGAATGAACCAAGTGTAGGAGTCAGAGCCTGGGGTTAAGCTCTGTGTCTGCTCTGTCCACAGGGAGATCCTCTAGCAGACAGTTTCCCTTCTGGCTCAGAGCTGAAGGAGGTGGATGCTGTGTCATATCTTATCTCACACCATCTCAAGGGGCATGCAAGAAAAAGACATGGAGAGTCACAGTGCTCTCTTACCTTAGTGTCGCAGGCTCCCCAAAGCACCTTCCACTGCAGCTGAAGCTCAGAGTAATCCTGAAGCTGATGATGTTAACGCGGTCCCTGATAGCTCTTGGCAGCCTCCTCCCTGCCAGCCCTTTGCTGAATGAAGTTCAAGCTTCAGGGGAAAGCTGAGTCCGATCCATCTTAAACTCAACCGCTTCCTCCTTGGAAGTGTTGGTGCCGTGATTTAGAGGGCTTAGTAAGCACAGAGGTTCTGTAGCCCTCTGCTGAGCTCTTTCTGAGGGACATGGAGCATGACAGGATGGGGAAGACCAAGCTGCTATGTGATTTGTCTGTAGCAGGGGACTGGGGGGGCTTAGGGGAGCACAGGGTCTGTCTAACAGCACAAGAGAGAACGTTCTGGCTCAGTACCTCCGCTCCCTGTCCTATAATTGTTTGAAGTCTTCCAAATTTGTATCAGATATAATGAGATGATGAAGTAGTCTTTTGTGGTGACTTTTTCATGTAGTAAACATGGTCTTTCACAGCTCTGGGGTGTGGACCATAATGAGCTTGGAAGCGTTTGTTCCTCTGGCAAGCTGAAAGGTCGTGAATGCATCGGAGTGAATTCACGAGGCATCTTTGATCAGCTCCATTAAGCATCTGCATGGGCTCCAACAGGCATGACGCTATTCAGCTACCATATGAGAAGGGGGTTCTGTTAAACTGATTGTGTTAGGAGACAGGATGAAATAATTCAGATTGACAATCCATTTTTGAGGTTAGTCATTGCAGTCAAGTTGATAAATTCTTCCGGAACATAAAGCATTTAGGATTGACTTTTAAGGAAGTAGTCCCCCATCAGGAGGATCTTTCTTCCTGGAGGAGGATAGGAAGTGCTGAATCTTTAAATATAGAATTTGTTCTTCCAAACATGGGTTATCCTTTCACATGTAAACTGCACAACACAATCTTGGGGCTGTATGTTCTTTGTTGGACATACTGGAGTACCTGGGGGAAGCAAAAAGAGGACAGAAGCACTGGTGTCCACCCCTTCTCCCTGCTGTACACACATTAGCTTTCCACAGAGCACTGCAAAAGCCTTCCTTGCCGTAAGAAGCGTGTCCAGGACTGCCAACTGGAAAAGGCATGGCTGACGGAGGGCTGGACAACCCCCCTGCAAACAATGGGTCAACCAGTCAGGTCTTACAGCCTCAGCATTTGGTGCTTTTTATAGCATGGCCAAGGAAAAAGCCTTCCTGTCCCCTCACTGATGGCTCCTCTCAAAGCTTCTATTGGTTAATGTGCAGTTCACAGCCCAGCCTTGTAAACAGCACTGCTGGCTACCCTTCATTGGCCCCAGGAGAGAGCTGTGAATCAGAGCTTTTGGCCTTGTTGAGCTTCTTGCTAAGCGGATGTGCTGGTGGAGCAAGAATGGTTTGGATGAGGACAGGCAGGCTGGTTGGCCCACACTTGCTTGTGACCCGCTGGCTACCAAAGTGCTGCACTGAGTGCAAGGAAAGAGGGTTTTGAGCTGACTGCCTTTGCACCAGTGTGCATCATTAACTAATATTCACATTTGCCTCCTCTCCTCAGGGTTTTCCTGGTGATTTTGGAGAACGAGGACCTCCAGGCATCGATGGGAACCCGGTAAGTGGATTGCCTTTTCCCTTCTTTCTCTCTTTCTGCTGCTGTAGACCACACACTGTACTGCACCATGCTAGTCACAGCTGAAGGAAGCTTTGAAGTTTGATGGCAGCTGCTAGTATTTTGGTTCTGTCTGTCTTGCAAAACAAATAAATGTCCCTGCCTTGCTTGAGCAAGCTGTGAATTCTCATGTTCAACTCAACAGCCTACAACTACCAGGGCATCGTGTTGCCATTTGCCTTCTGTCGCCATCTGTTGCCTTTCTTGTACCTTGGTCTTGAGAAATGGTTTTTTCTTCCTGAGGACATGACTAGAACATAAATCAAGAGAGGAAACATAGGGGTGTTGCTCCTGGTGAGCTGGCAGTGGTTGGATGTGTTGTCCATACCACAGGATCTCATGCAAAGCCTGTGACAGCCACAGGAATCACCTTGTTGAGAATGTGCTCTGGATGAAGCTTTGTCTGAACACAGCAGAGAGACACGGGCCCACAGGCAGAGGAACATGTCATAATGTACCATCAGTGCACATGAACCCTCAGAGGAGCAGGCCATCTACTCTGTTGTGTAGAGGTCTGAGGTCCTTAGAGAAAGGGGCCTGTTCCTCCGCGTTTCACTGTGCAGGTTAGCAAGCTGGTACCGCTTGGTTTGCATTTGACTAGCCTGGAGAAGGAAGCTTCTGAAGTGCTCCGAGCTCATACCTGTCCTCATCTGAAGGGAGGGTTAGTGCTGGGGCAAGAAGTGCCAGGTTCCCCACTCCATTGTCTGGGAGCAATGTGAGGCAGACTACATAGCCCAGTCTTCTGCTGCCCTGCCCCAGGACTGCAGTGGGGGAAGTCTCCAGGCTCCTGAGTTCTTGGCCTGTCTCTGGTCTTCATCTGACCCCTGCTGGCTTTCTAAGAACAGGCTATGTCTCCTGGGAATCTGGTCAGGATGGTCACAGAGCCTGTTTAAGCAGCAGGATGCTGATAAGGTTTATTTTACTCAGCTCTTGTAGCACTTAATACCAAACAGTTGGGTACATGCTGGGCTTTCCGCTACTCACAAAACAAACCCTTGTGAATTGCAGAAGTTCTCAGATGCATTAATTATTCTAAACTATTTTCTGAATGACTTTGTTGGTTCTCCCTCAATTAGCATGTGAGCAGCACTGATTCATCTCTGAAATTCTTGCTGTCTTGGTTATTCACACATAATCACAGCGCTGCTCTTGATGTTTGATGAGATGATTTGTGTGAAGCGACCCACTCCACATGTGTCTCCAAGTTCCCATTCGTCATATAAGCAGCATAAAAGTTATTTTCACAAGTGACTCTAATCACCAAGCCAAGCTCAGCTACACTTCAGCTTGGTGGGAATTTAGCATGAGAATCACAAAGGCAGTGAACTGAAAGAATTAGATTCCCAAGGAACACTTCTGCAGGGCTTTTCCCATCCTTCAGTCAACTTCTGCCATAGGTCAGGGTGGAATCAGTACTCCCAAAATGAAGACTTTCTAGATTGCATTGCTGTTTCCAGCAAGCCCACCAGGAAGGGCAGGAGTCCTAGAGGTCGAAAAGGCTTTGTTTTTTCCAAAGAGGTTATTTTCTCTTTCCTGTTAAATTTTCAAGTTGTCCGAGCCCCATTCAGGAGAAGTGCTTGATGCTCCTGAATGCCAGTTCCCAGGGCATGTGAGACAAGCAACTGTCCCTTCCGTACATTCATCCAGAAGGATTGCTCTTCTTTCATCTTATCAACGGCTCTTAAATATTCATGTGCCGTGGAGATTGTAGAATGAAAACAGACTGTGTCGGCTGACTTAAAGGGAGGTTCACAGGGTCACAAGTGGAGTCACAGACGCAGAAAAATGCCAGAGAGTCTGTTTGTGAAGCAGGCAGCTCTGGCGGGTTTGCTAGGTGGAGAACCCAGCGGACTTGTGGGCAGGCTGCCACGGGTCCTGCACCACCCCGTCCGTCCGTTTGATCTGCGGAGCACTTGGGCTGCTGCTGCCTCCACTCTCGCATGGTGATGCCTGATGCCGGCAGGCTCTGGTCTTCTTTCCATCCCCTCCAGACAGAGCAAAGACTCTTCCAAGGCCAGGGGTGTTTTTTCCTCCTACCAAAGAACTGTTGAACTGTTGAGCCATCACGTTGCAGATTCCTATTCCTGGAGCACTTTAGCCACTTCAGTTAGTCTCTTAATCACCGGAATTAGACAAGGGGAAGGGCTGTTGACTCATCTCCTTGTCTCTTGTCTCAGTGCGCGCTGTCCATGCACTGAATGAAAAAACAAGAGTAGAGCCCTAGTTCCCTGCAGGACAGGGACAAGCCTGTCAGTACTGACAGGAAGGACCACCTGTGCATCCTCCATTTCCCAGGCCAGGGAATGGTTCAAATTAACGACGAGTCCTGTCCACATTCCTGGGGAGTCCACCCCTCCTCTTCCAAGAGGAAATCCTCTTGCGTTAGCCATGAGGCCACATGTTTCCACACTGACCCTTTCCTCCAGGAATACCCACATGACATAACTCTGAAATCTAGGCAAGTCCCTCCTGCAGCTGGTGGGACCAAGAGCTGACTGTCCATCCAGTCTCCATCCCAGTCATCCTTGGAGCCCCCAGAACTTCCTGCAGACCACTGTGCTGCTCCCATGTTCAGCATTCCCAGGGATATTCCCTCTTCTTGCTGAGCCTAGTGATGCCAGGCCTCAACTAAAAGCTTAATGCCGATCTTGTTACAGTAGTTCTGAGGACGCAGAGGAACATTCCCACCCATGAGGAACAATTGCTCCACAGATGTCCCAAGTATGCAGGAAAGGAACCAGCCATAAAAAAAAAAAGCCATTTTAGACTGGTTGAGATTATGAAACGCTTTTTGTGTGTGCTTGCCCAATAGTCCTTTACTCCACTTCCCATAAAATAAACACATGTAACCCTTTCCCCGAGGAAGCTGAGCACGTTTAGTCACGTTGCGTCCCCTTCTCCTTCTTTCTTTCACTGGCAAATCTTTCCATAAAAGGGGAGCTTTATTGCACTGACGGGGACTCCACCAGATGTGCACCATAAACTGAGCAGGTCTGTCAAAGAAAGTAGCCGGCGTGATCTAGAGCAGGGCTCAGAAGGGCTGTCTGAGCCAGCGGGAAGTTCAGTCTTTCCAATACACTTGTTTGAGAGGCACCGTTGAAGACGGAGGTGTGTGAGAGCAGGTCCTTGCCCTGGCAGGTGACCCACTCTCCAAGGGGCAAGGGAGCAGAAGATCCATTGAAGGAGGCATGGGCACAAGCTGAGGATTGCTTGATTGCTAAATTGCTTAGGGACCTAGAGATAATTCATGTGGGTCTGAAACAGCTTCTCTGTTGGACTTCTCTGCTGGCACCTGTCTGTCTTTGCAAAGCTGGCACAGAGGGAGTCTGTGGGAAAGCTGAGAATTCAAACCAGCCCTGCAAACCCAGGCAGCAGACTACCTCTCCAAAAGATGAGCTCTGAGGTGCTCTTGAAAAGCTTTCAAGAGGAGCTGGTGCTTTTTAAACTGCCCTGCTTAGGAGCAGTCTGTAAGAGATTGCAAATGGGCACAGAGCCCAAGGTGAAATCTCTAAAGTCCATCTCCTGCTCTCTGCAGAGTGATTCAAAGTGACTCTTTCCCTGAGTGCAGTGTGTGCTGCTCCCTGCTCCAGAGACAGCCATGCTGAGCTCTATGACAAGCAGAGCCCCTAGGCTGGGGGCTTTTTCTGAAAGTTAAAGTGGCTAGTTGATGGTCTGGGCAAGAGCCCAGATGGATGAAGCAGAATGCAGAGGATGCTGTGCATTCCCCACCTTAAACCAGCTCTTAGATGCAAGAGGAGCAGCCTCTGAGCACCCTGTGTGCCAAACACATTCCTAGGGCACATCAGCCAGCACCAGAAGCTGGCATCTCCTCTCCCCAAGTTATCCAGTTTAATTTTCATCTAAGTCCTCCTTTTCTCATGAGCTTTATTGCTCCTTAACCACTTCTCAAGACCTCACCCTCCCCAGCACTAAGCAGCAGCTTTCGTCTCTTTCCCACCCTGGCTTTGCTGTCCTCTCTGTATCCTAGTCCCTCTCCCCACCTTCATCTCATCCAGGGCCAGCTCCCACCCTCTCTCCTGCCTGTGCAGTGAAATGCTTCTTTTATCCAGCCTGCTCCTGTGAGGGGAAGCCAGTCTTGCAAGTAACTGCTGAACTACAAGCAGCCCAGTGTCTGGAGAGGCTCCGTTCAAAAGCCGCTCTCGGAGATGGAAGCTCTTGACCGCTTTGGCTGGGGAAGGGGCTGTGGAGGGGATGGAACAGGAGGGGCTGGTCTTTTTCCTTCCTTCAAGTTCTCAAAACACTGAGCTGCTTTTCAGGATCTGTTTGTCTACAGATTGTCCCTAACCATGTTGGTTTGTCTTTCCTTTTAGGGAGAATTGGGAGCCCCAGGTCCTCCTGGAGTCCTTGGACTCATTGTAAGTACAAAAACAAATGGAGATCTGGCTCTTCGGGGTTTAACCCTTTCAGCCTGCATAACTGCACACAGATTCTCTTCTTCCTGTGGCAGGGCAGCAAACAGGACGACTGCTTGTATGGGGGAGTCTGGGGAGATAGGAGGTTGCCTGGTGAACTGGGAGGTAGAGGAGGGCAAATCATTTCTAAGCAAAAGAGAGAAGATTAATTCTTTGCTGCTAGTATCCTTATTCTGAGATAAATTACCTCCTTGATGACATTAAGAACGTTAGTAAGTTTGCAGATGACACCAAGTTAGGTGGGAGTGTTCATCTGCCAGAGGATAGGGAGACTCTTCAGAGAGACTTGGCTAGACTGGAGCGATGGGCCAATGTTAATGGCAGGAGCTTCAGTAAAGCCAGGTGCTAGGTCCTGCACTTGGGCCACAACAACCCCCTGCAATGCTACAGCTGTGGCTGGACAGGCATCTGGCAGAGAGGGACCTGGGGGTTCTAACTGACAGGAAGATGAATATGAGCCAGCAGTGTGCCCAGGTAGCCAAGAAGACCAATGGCATCCTGGCTTGTATTAGAAATAGTGTGGCCAGCAGGAGTAGGGAGGTTATCGTCCCCCTGTATTCGGCACTGGTGAGGCCACATCTTGAGTAATGTGTCCAGTTTTGGGCACCTCAATACAAGAGAGATGTGGAGGTGCTGGAGTGGATACAGAAGAGGGCAACTAAGCTGGTGAAGGGCCTGGAGAATAAATCCTACAAGGAAAGACTGAAAGAGCTGGGGCTCTTTAGTTTGAAGAAGAGGAGGCTGAGAGGAGACCTCATCACTCTCTACAACTACCTGAAGGGATGTTGTGGAGAGGTTGGTGCTGGTCTCTTCTCACAAGCAATTAGTGATAGAACAAGAGGGAACAAGTTACAACAGGGGAGGTTTAGACTGGATATTAGGAAGAATTTTTTCACAGAAAGGGTGGTCAGGCACTGGAATGGGCTTCCCAGAGAGGTGGTTGAGTTGCCATCCCTGGATGTGTTTAAAGATGGTTTGGATGAGTGTTGAGGGATCTGATTTAGGGGTGAACTTGTAAGGTGGGGTAGATGGTTGGACTTGATGATCCCAGGGTTCTTTTCCAGTCAGAGTGATTCTGTGACTCACCAGGGTATTTCTCCAAGACACAGTGTTCATTCACACCAGGATCTGTCATCTTGTACAAAGCAGGAACCTAAGGATGCACAGTTCCTGCTCACTGGAGAGAACGTAGGCAGGAACCATCTGTCCTCTGGGTGTACAGGAATGTTGCGTGTGCTCTCGGCATCCTGTCACTCATCCAGGTGACTGCACACAGCCAAACCCCATGCTTTGTTCCACTCTTCCCCAGCAGGAGATAGATGGCTGTATGAATGGGTGGCAACTCACCCTCTGGTAGCTGTGCTGGGGGTTGCTGAATGCCTCGCTGAACATATTAGGGTTTATTTTTAGGACTCAGTACTTGTTTACCATTATTTCCTTCCACGCACAAGAAGCTGTAGGTTCTGTTAGCATTCCTTCGGAGACATTCCTCCTCAAGGATGGTAATCCATGGAAACTTGACCAGCAAGGAATGGTTAAAAGCTTCCCCTTGTGCCTTTCCACAGCTTAAGTTACAGGAGTGGGATGACAGCTGAGATCAAGCCCTTGGTTGCCCCAAACATTGCACAAAGATAAAGCACCAAACCCACACTCCATGGGGGAACAGCAAAGGATGTGGTGGAGCAAGTGTTCCCATCTCAGATTCAGGTGGATTAAGGCTTCAGGAAGTTTTTTGTGGAGGCAGGAATTAGGTTGGTGTTTCCCCTGGTTAGTGGAGATGAAAAGCAGCTACCTGAGCTGTAGCAGCAGAAGGAATGTCCTTCTGGGACAGAGCTGGGGGAGGAAGACTGGAGTTTGAAGGAATGTAACTGGAGTTGTTGTCCAAATGGGATAGTATGTCTCCTAGATTTTTGAAAGATGTCTCTTAACTTGGTTGCTCTGACCCCACAGGTATTTGTTTGCTGGCAAGTGAAAGGTGTCCCATCTGGTAAATGTGATTAAGAGCCTTCTAGAGATGATGGAGTCAGGGGGGTGCCTGTCCTCATTCTCCAGCTGGCCTCACTCTTGCGTGTTTGGGTCAGACCACAGGGCCAGGAAGGGCAGGGTATGCCTGGAGCTGGTCTGCAGTGAGGACAGGCAGTGTGATGTTTCTGCCTTTGTGATCATCATGGATTTGTCCTGCTGCACCCACCCATTTGGTGCCGAATTCTGTGGGAGGTACAACTAGGCTTTTCTTTCCTCACTGGCCCCAAGATCTACCGTTGCATATCCCAGACCAGGATTCTGTGCCATCACCATATATCTGGAGTCTCTGGCTTTCTCTCTTCAGCCGGTATGTTGGTCTCTACCGATACTCCAAATTCCAACGATTATTGCTGGAAAAGGGCAAAACCATCAGTTCTCCTTTGCTGCTGAGCCTGGTCTGTCTGAAAGTTTAGCTATTTCTTTTCCTTTCCCAACTGGACAAAGACATTCCTGTTATTTGTTATTCCTGTTATTTCTTCCTAGCTTTATTTTTAAGACAGAGACTCTGTCCTTTGTGATGCTGTTTTTTGTGGCATCTCTTGCTGCAGCAGCAACGGGCTGCTCTTTCCCCGTTAGCCTGTTGGTCACACTCTGAGCAGATAAAAAGTCAAACCAAGATTCAGGTCAATCTGAGAGGGAACTTATGTCTCCGGGTGATAGGCAGCTCCTGAATGCAGGGTGCTATGGCTAGTGGGATTGATCTGGGAGTGACCTCCTCCATCCTCCTCCAGCCAGCCATCCTACCTTCTCCTCTTGGCGGGACAGCCCCAGCTTCCTGTCCTGGACTCTGCAGCCTAGAGCTTACACTGCAGGGCATGGAGAAGGTGGCTGGATGTTTGCTCTGGGCTGGCCCCTAGTTGCTTCCTTCCTTCCCAACTACAGCCACCTCCAGAGACTGGCCAGTTCCCGGCTGCCTCCTGCAGGTGTTTGGGTTCCCAGTTTAAGAGAGGCTGAAGGCAGAATTAGAGGTAACTAAAGCCTCTTGCTGTCCTAATTAACTGTGGGGGCAAACCTGTAAGTAAATGCATTTCTACAAGAGCCCTTTATGCTGGAAGGCATGAAAAGGGCAACTGTTGAGGCAGCTCCAGCCCACTGCTCCCAGCATGGCTGTGGGCCCGACACTGCCACGCAGAGAAGAGTTCCTTCAGCAGAACCTTCCCTGTTTATTTACACACTGCAGGCAGGGCTGTTGTACCTATCACTGACTCTCTTCATGGGCAGAAAGCAGTCAAAGCTGCTTTGAACACTGACCGCTGAAGGTTCCTTTTGTGCAGGCACACACAGGTTCCCACTGCAGCCCTGAGCTCCAGCTCCTTCTGTGTTGCAGTATCTCACACAGGTTCCATACATGCTGCCCTATGGACTGCAGCAGAATGGCTACATTGAGACACCTCTGTCCTTACCTCCCTCTTCTCCTCTTCCCTTCTCATATCACTTTTGGGTATCAGAACCCGTTAGCCACCCAAATTTCTAGACTGTTGCCTGTTTTGCTGTTTGGGTCTGTGTCCTTTCCAGCACACCCTCAGATTCCCTCCACTAAACTTAGAAAGGTTGTGGTAGGTTACTTCTCAGAGTATGAGTAATGTCACCAAGAACTGAAGGTTCTTGGAGGAACCTTATAGTGACTTTTCAGTACCTAAAAGGAGTAGGTCAGAAGGCTGGGAAAGGCTGCTCACAAGGGCAAGGAATGAGAGGACAAGGGGTCATGGTTGAAGCTGGAAAGGGCAGATTTAGTTGGACATGAGGAAAAAGTTGTTTAATCTGAGGATGGGGGAATCCCTGGAACAGGCTCCCTAGAGAAGTGGTGGAAGCCCCATCCCTGGAGCCATTCAAGGTCAGGCTGGATGGGGCTCTGGGCACTGACTGTGCTCTAGTTAGAACTGTTCTAGTTCACCCTGCTTGTTGCAGGGAAGTTGGACTAGATAATCATTAGAGGCCTTTTCCAATCCAATGATTCTCTGACTCTGTGACAATAATTACTCCAGAATTGTGTTAAATCAGCTCAAAATTTTATTTTTTCCAGTAGTGGGCGAGGAAAATTAATTCCTTCAAAAGTTAGGAAGAACATACAAAAAGAATTGCTCAGATCCTACTCAAGTTGCAGACTTCAAGGTGGCCTTGTAATTAATTTTCCATTATTTTGCCATTAATTTGCTAGCCTGAATTCCTTAGCTATTTTTAAAGTGGATCCAGGCTCCTGGTTTTGGAGCCTGACCACACTCACAAGACCAGTATCTCCAGTGCGTCAGGAGCTGGATGCTCTCATGTTCTCCAGGCATCCACCACCATCCAGCATGCTCTACCCTATTACTGTGGCCAGGCACAAGAGCAGCAGCACAGTGGGACTGGTCGAGCTGGTTATTGGGGTCAGCTCACACCTGTGGTGCTTGGTAGTAAAGTTCTTTGGGGTCACTTTTTTGTCCTGAGAGCAGGATGCAAGGAGGAGCAGCTCTTCCCTCACACGCCTGTGAGGCAAACACCCTCAACTGCTGTTACACAGATGCTGTCTACACCCTGAAAGTCTCTTAACTTGTGCCAGGATGCTGTTTCTGCTCGAGTCAGTGGTGCAGTTCCTCAGGGATACTAAAACACCAGATGGGAGAGGACTTTCACACCACATACACCTCTCTGTTGGGCTTACCTTTGATTTTCTTTCTCTTATCAGGGTGACATGGGCTCTGTTGGACCAATAGGCTATCCAGGACCAAAGGGCTTAAAGGTGAGAGAACAACAGAGCTGTGTGAGCTCTTGTCCCTCCACAGCAGATTGTTCTGTTCCTCCTTTGGGTAACGGTGTCTCTCTTGAGAGAAAGGATGGGCAGCAGTAACCCAGGCATGGGACTGTTGAACACAGCATCCCACTGGTGAGCTGCAGGAGGTGTAAGTCAGTGGGGAAGTGCAGGAGCCCTGGAGTAGTGTTTACAGAACATGTGATTGAGCAGACTTTGGGAGCAGTCTGGCATTTTTCTTGGGGCTGTGTGGGGCCAGTGCTGTGGGTCTGAGCCACCAGGTCCATCAGGGACATTGATGTCGTGGACCTGAGCAAGTGGCTCAGTCTCACCTTGAACTTTTCTTTTATTTCAGGGGCTGATGGGAAACCCTGGAGAACATGGACTGAAAGGTGATAAGGTGATCTGAATACTCCCTTATTGCACTGTGAATTATTTTGCATGTGAAATCCCTGTTCTTGCCTCTCTTTCTGATTCAACACCATGAACTGGTTCTACTCTGGCTGTCTCTTTGCCCTCATCCTCTCACCTCCCTTCTTTCTTGATGTTCCAGTTTTGATTTCTCTTTTGTGGTAGCTGCCCCATCCCCGTTTCCATGGAGTTCCAGTCTAGAACAGTAACGCTCTGAGCCTCTTGGAGCTTCTGTCTCCCACTGGTGATGACAGCAGGTGTAAGATTATCTGCTGTTTCACCAGGCTTTTATGTTTTTATATTAGTTGTGTGGTGGGATGCGAGGGAGGATGAAGACCTAACAACATTGGCAGGGGGTTTGCATTAGTGTACCTGGGGGAAACACTTTAAATCTAAGCAGCTTGTTAAGCTTGAAGAAAAGGAGGCTGAGAGGAGATCTTACTGCCAGCTACCTGAAAGGTGATCTTACAGCTACCTGAAAGGAGGTTATAGAAAGGCTGGTGTTGGCCTCTTCTCCAAAGTAACTGATGATAAGACAAGATGAAATGGCCACAATTGTGCCAGGGGAGGTTCAGATTGGAAATTAGGAAAAATTTCTTCAGTGAGAGTGGTTAGACATTGGAACAGGCTGCGCGGGGAAGTGGTGGAGTCACCATTTCTGGAGGTGTTCGAAAGGCAGTAGATGTGGCACTTTGGGACATAGTCTAGTGGTCATGGAGGTGTTGGGTTGAAGGTTGGACTTGATGATGTTAGAGGTCCTTTCCAACCTTAATGATTCTGTGGTTCAGCACACTGGATCAAGCAAACCAGCTGGATCTCCAGGAGAAGCTGCTCTGTGTCAGGTACCTCTGCCCCTGTTCACCTCAGTTCAGCTTCCTGCGGAGAGGAAATTGCCTAAAGCCAGCCTGATATAAATCACTTTAGAAAAAGAAAAGGAGAAGGGCATTGATTGCAATGATCTAGTGCTGCCACTACAAAACTATGCAGCTTGAGCTAGTAAATGTCTCATTGTCATGAGAACCATCCTCCTACAGATACTTGACCGTAGGATTTATTTAGTCTGAAAGAGTGGGAGGTGCAGTCATTTATTGTTGGCTCTGATGGCTCAGGAGGACAATGGAAAACGACCATTAAGTGCATTCTCCTTCCCTTGTCTGATGTTTAATTCTCATGTGAGATGTTTGCTTTTAGAGGATGATTTAGCAGCCCAGAACTGCGCACAGGGAAAGGATTGTCAAGCCAGTTGATTCCACTCTCCTTATATTTCAGCAGCTTTTTGCCAGGGCTCCTGTGACTGCAGCTTCCTTTTCTCCCCAGTACTGCCTTTTCATTTTTGTAGGGAGGAAGGGCAAGAGAAGGGCTTTTGCTCTAGGATAAGCTCAAGATATTGTAGCTCATTTCTGGACTATACAGCAGTTCCTAGAGCCCACAGGTCAGACCAATGATGGTTACAGAGTCACAGCTTTCAAACAGCTTGTGCTTATTCTTCCCAGCAGAGCATCAACCACAGGATTGGGAAATCCAAGGTACAGGGAAATCAGATCTACTTGGGCACTGATGGCCACAAGTCTCCCTTGCTCAGGTGAAGTTCAGCAGCCCTGGCATTGCAGCTTTGAGCTGAAGTATCTGAGTTTGCTGCACTGGTTTGCACGAGTACAGGCTGAGTTCACCTGCCCCCTTTACATTTAGGGCAGGATCTGGTGTGAAATAGCTTTGTGGTTTTTTGAGGTATTTGCTTTTCTGATTTGCGAGTCGTGCTGTGCAACCAGTTGGCCCAGTTTACAATACACCCCTTCTGCAGCATCAAAAGGCTGCTGCATTCATTTACTCACTCCCACATCTCTTCAGTAAATGGTGCCTTTAAGCCTTTTTATTTTCTCTCACTCCAGTTTGGGCATCATGAGCAAAAACACTCATCCCTTCTTACAGGGTGTTTATGTTTGTGTTTTCATTGTTTATGTTCTGGTACCACTAAGAAATTTAAATGATGTCTGGCCTTGCAGCTTTGACTCAGTTGGTAGCAAGGGAAAAACTCTGCCTTCAAAGAGCTTGTGGTCTAAATCCACACACAACAGAAGGAAGGAACATTTATGCCCTTCATAGTACGAGAGGTTGCTGGGTCACAGAAGTGACCGAGTGGAAGTGCACCATGGCCTCTTGGACCATCTCCTTGCCCAGACCATCTTTCATCTTGCCTTGTTTCAATGAAAGCCTCAGCCTTTATTGAGAAGCTGCATCATAAATCTTGCTTTGCCCCTGTTTGTTTTGCAATGCACTTTTTAACTGAAGCTGGACTTAGAAAAATACCTGGCGTCAAGAAATCCCAGGTAGAAGAAAGTAGAGGCAGGAGATCTGGGTTCACTTTGTGCCTGATCGGACTCAGACCACAGGAAAGACCCCGCTAAAGCAGAGGGATTGACTTGTATTGGAGGATTCCTTCCGTAATCTCTGACCAGTTGTGTCACTTGTAATTCATGCCACTGTTGTTACTTTTAGGCTGTGGCATCTTATTTAAAGGCTTTCTCTGGTTGCCTGCTATTCTTTCCTAGGAAAATCCATTAGATTTTTGTCTCTCCATCGTCATCTTCAGACAAAACTGCCTTCCCACTTTAACCAGAAATATAAGCAGTCTCCCTGCATCTCACATGTGTTCTCTGTCTGTTGGTCTGCAAGTTTGCCTCTTTCCATTCTTGAATTGTTCCCAGACCGTGGTTGTGTGCAGCCTTCCTCTGTGAAGATCCTTATTTACAGCTTGGTCACCTCCCAAGGAACAGAGTTCCTTCTCTGCAGGAGTTTGAAGATGCAATTGTAAGGGTGAATGTAACGAACTGGTTGGGGATGACAGTCCAGTTACCACACAGCAGCCTTTTCTCTGCACGTTGGTGACTCAAGCACATTCATACCACTGTACTGTTCTGTGAGCATGAGATTCCTGAGCTTCCTCTGAAGTGAAAGTTACTCCAGACTGGTTCTGCTTTCCTGCAGTGCCTTCACCAGGAACACAGCAGGAGAAGTAGGGGCTGGCACTTTATGGTGCAGAGCCAATGCACAGCCTGCACAGCAGAAGGCTGTGCTAGAGCCCAGGAGTCTTGTTCACAGCCCAGCTTGTGCACAGGGTTTAGAAATCAGTTGAAGATTCATGACTTTCCAAAGGGGTTAAACTGCCAACTGCCTAAGCATCTCTGTCAAGGCTGTAAGATGGCTTCTCAAATGGCTAGTCCACCTCAGCCAGACCTGAGCCATGTGCTCAGTGTGTTCAGTGTACGGGATGAGTGAATCCAGGTTGTAGCAAGCACAGATGATGCCCAGGCTCAGCCAACAGGAGCTGTCAGCCTTGCTAAACATTCCCATTCCAGCAGCAAATCAATACCCTACACCCAAGTCCCAGCCTGACACAAAGGCTGAATCTCATATGAAGATGTCAGGTGGATTCTCTGCAAAGCAGTTTCTAATATCCTCGTTTAGGAACTGAGGCTTTTCTGTTAGAATCCCTCAGGTCTCTCTGACAGCTGCAGTAGATTCCCATTACATGGCCAGAGGTGGGAGGGGGATTGTAGAATCCCAAACCCAGGTATTCCGTGGTGGAGGTCAGGAAGAATAAAGGCCAACAGACATCCCACTCCTCCCACAGCAGTCCCAGCTTCGCTTCTGTTAGTTAGGTAAGTGCAGAGCACACCAGTGCTCAGCAGCCCCTGCCCCTGCATGAGGTGGGACCACAGGACTGAAGGATGGGCTTTGTGGGTCATTCTTCTGTTTCCATCTATGTTTTCATGGAGGTGAGGAGAGGTTGCATCGCCTCTTACTGAGGAATCTGAGTTGTATTTAACCCTGAAATACAGAGGAGTATTGAGCGGCCCCACGAGTGCAGAGGAAAGGTGGAGGAAGCGGAGGAAATCCCAGCAGCTTGTTCACAAAAAGGAGTTTTATGAATCAGGACATCTGTAACTCGTGAAGGACGTGGCTTAGTAAAATACCTCAGGTGGTTTCACAGCATTAGCTCCCCTTGTTCTATTAAACCAGGAGTGTTGGGAAAAGAGATGTCCAGTCAAGAGTGAAATGACTTTTTTGCACAGCAGCCTCACGTGCATCCTGCGGACAGCAAAGACGCTCCACTCTCATGAATCCATCACTTCCCTCATAGCCCCTGTTTCTGTGCATGGCTTTCAGAAGGGCCTTGGTCTCTGAAGCTGCATGTCTTTATGTAGGTGAAACATGAAACATAGGCACCTTCCCATGGGCAAAGCCTGTTTGTAATTTCAAAGGTACATTCCTCCTCCCTCTCCCTGTGAGCAAAGTCCTTGCAGCCCCTTTTCATCAGCTCGACATCACTTCTTTTTAATAACAAACATGCCTGACCTCTTTCCTCCTTCGCCCGCCCCTGTTAAGGACCCCCAGCCACAGTTTCAGATTTACTGTGCTCAAGGGAGGAGGAAGGGGCTGCCCTGCTCCTCAGTTTTGGTTTAAGATTTGAGTGGCCACTGCAGATGGATGGTTTATGGCATGACACTTCTCTTACTACACACTGAACACCTTGCATGTAGCCCAGTGAAAGACAAGAGATGTGTTTTGTCTTTCCTGCTTCCTTCTTACCTTCTCTAATGCGCATTTCCCAGGGTCATTTGAAAACTGGTTTTCTCTGCCATGCAGTTGCTATCCCGTTTTGCTTAACGGTGAGCAATAAATCACAGAACATTAGGGATTGGAAAGGATCTCAAAAGATCATCCAGTCCAATCCCCCTGACACAGCACAGCTACCTAGGCCAAGTCACACAGGAACACATCCAGATGAGTTTTAAACATCTCCAGAGAAGGAGACTCCACAAACCCCCTCCCTGGGCAGCCCCTTCCAGTGCTCTGTCACCCTCACAATGAAGAAGTTCCTTCTCATATTGATGTGGAACCTCCTGTGTTCCCGCTCACACCCACTGCCCCTTGTCCTATCATTAGATGCCACTGAGCAGAGCCTGGCTCCATCCTGCTGACTCCCACCCTTTCCATATTTATCAACATTAATGAAGTCACCCCACAGTCTCCTTTCTTCCAAGCTAAAGAGACCCAGCTCCCTCAGCCTTTCCTCATCAGGGAGATGTTCCACTCCCTTCATCATCGTCATGCCTCTGGGCTGGACTCTCTCCAGCAGTTCTGTGTCCTTCTTGCTCTGAGGGGCTCAGAACTGGACACAAGATTCCAGACGCAGTCTCTGATCTACCCTGGGATGCCATTGGCCTTCTTGGCCCCAAGGGCACATTGCTGGCTCATAGTCATCCTGCTGTCCATACAGGTTTGTTCTTGCCTTTCGCAATGCTCAGGAAACACTTTTTTTATAGCCATCATCAATTATTGTCCGAGTACTTTTCCCAAAGCAGCATTTCAGGGGCCACTTCTACTGTTCGAGTAGGAAACAGCTTAAATAAAATAGAAAATACCCTATTTTGGGGGGGGTTTTTTTGACCCTCAGCAGAGGTGACAAACAGAAGTTTTCACAGCAAATACCTCACTTTCAAGAAAAATTATTTTCCTGCTGTCTTTTGTCAGGAGGCAGAATTAGAGCAGATTTTGGTGTTTAGAGCTCTGGACTAGATAAAATCAATAGAAGATGCAAGAAATTGGAAATGAGCAGGGTCATACAGTAGGTTTTTGCCATCTCTATTGTATCTAATACTTGGGGTTCATCTGAGCTGAAGCTGTGTAGGAGCCGATGGTTTCCATTTACTTGCAGCGCCAACAAAAAAAATAGATGGAAAATAGTTTAGATGAATAATACCCCCCCAAGTGTGTTATTTGACTCGAATTAAAATGTTTTTGTTTCAGGACCAAATGAGTAAAATTAATTTAACCTTTTTAAGAGCTACATTTCACTGTTGCTATATAAAACATTTTGTTTTGAAGATGGTTCAGGGAGAAGTTCTGGGAACAGTTACCGAAACTTTTAAGTAAATTTAGCATGAATCCATGAAATATTTCCATCATTGAATCTGCATAGTTCTTAATTATTTCTCCTCTGAAAAAGTCATCTCCAAAAAGAGCTTTCCCAACCCAAGCTTTAACCATCCACAATTCCATTATCCCCAGCATGTTACTGAAGTAGTTGAAATTATTTCGGCACTCTGATAGAGAGTGGGTGGCTTTTGCTTTGAGTAGAATTAGACTTTCTCTGTCATCTCTTTGTAGACTTTGGCTCTGTTGCAGGAATCCATATGTCTTCCATGTGGGCTCTGTTTAAACATATAGCTCTGGTATGGCTTGTTCCCTTACTAGGAGCCAAGTTTGGAGGCCTGTGCTGTGCATGGGACAGGGTTCCTCTAACAGTTATTTCTGCTGGGTCTTACCTTGTACCAAGTTTTTATAGTCATTCCTCCTTTGACTTCCCAAGCAGAATTTTCCTTTCTCTGCCCTGTCATTGACTCATCCTTTGTTTAAGTAAATCACTTAACAAATAAGGTTGGAAGGGATATCAGGAGGTCATCTGCTCCAATAGCCTGCTCCAACAGCCCTCCAATAGTAGGGCTGAGGCAGTGCGACACAGCCAAATGCTCTTAAGAAAACCTTCAGGGATATTTATTTTCTACTCAGTCAGAATCTGCTGTGATGGTTCAGAGAGGGGAAAGGAAGACAGCTTGGATAGGAAACACTGTCAGTGATGGATGGTATGCTAGAGATGGGATCCCCACCCCGATGAGCACCAGCCTACCCCTCCTGAGAAGCTGCAGCCAGGGCACTGGCAGTGAGATGGTACTAAAGCATTATAGTCACTCTTGTTTTCTTATGGGAATTACTAGTCTTTGATGCCAGCACTAGAATACGCTCACAGACACCCCAAGGATTGTTTTCTTTTCTGTAGAGCCTTATGAGAGAAAAGGTCCATTCATTGAAAATTAAACTAGCTCTTCTTTGCAGCAGAATTTTAACACTTCACCACCTTCACGGTTGCTGTCAGCCAGAAGAACAGCATCTTTCCTCTTGCAGCTTCCATAGAGACACAATGCTTGGGAAATCCTATTTTTTACTCTCCTACAGCTTCTTTTCTCACTTTAGAATCAATGTTGGTGAATACGTACTCATTCAGAATTGTTGGTACAGTTTAGTATGATCTACAGTGTGCCAGCAGTTCAGTTTGGAATGGAGCTAGCGTTGAGACTAGCTGGGTGATGCACTGTGTAGCATCGACCTGGGCAGTTTGGCCACTGCTGATGCCCGTTTTAACTCTCTGGTGATGTGTATCCAGGGTGATCAGGGCCGAGCAGGTGTTCCAGGAGATATCGGCTTCCAAGGAGACAAGGTAATTATTTTTCTTTCCTCTGTCATGTTTTCCCCTAACGTAGTGGTAGGTGTGGCCACCAGCTTTCTGGGCTCCTCAGTTTGCTGGAGCGAGTTGCATCCTGCTGCCTGCTCAGACAGTCCCCATGTGGGGTACATGGTGCCTTTCTGAATTCATGTCGATAGGTGGGGTTTGTTGTTACTCAAAATCAAAGCAGCTCTGCCGGGGACCTTGTATAAAAGGGGCTGTATCTTCATACAGGAATGGGAAGTGCTGGGTGGGATTGATGGGGATGGGCGGGAATGTGTGTGGTCCAGTGGGGGCAGGCTCAGGGGTTTTGTGTGCTCAGGGCACCAGCTTAAACCCCGACCCAGTGAAACACTTCACACTGTGCGTAACTTCTGAGCAAATGACTTCTCCCCTGTGACTACAACTCGATACCGGCTTCAGCTAATGAATGCTGTGCTCAGCGCTACACCAGGGCTTATGTGGCTTTATCAGAAATATCTCCCTGACATTAGCACAACTGCCCCAGCTCCTTGAAGGGCAGAGTTCAGCCCTTAGAAAGGGCTGCTCCCTCTCTTACAGAGGAGCTGGAGCCTGGGGAATTGTTCTGCATTTGATGCTGCTTTGTGTGTTCTGAAAAAATGTGTCTCTGTCTCTCAGGGCAGCCAGGGTTTGCCTGGGGTCCCTGGGCCACGAGGGAAAGCAGGTCCCCTGGTAAGTAACCAAGCATCCTGCCTATCCTAATCTCCCTTTCCAAAGGTTCCATACTCAGCTGGAAAGGCAGTGGTGGTGGGAGGCTGTGCTGGTCTGAACAGAAAAAGCCAGCAGCCATGAGCCAGCTCACTTTTAGCTGTGTTTTTCTGATTTCTGCAGGGAAAAGTCGGTGACAAAGGTCCAGCTGGGTTTCCAGGACCACCCGGCCCTGAGGTACGTCCCTCAATCTCCTTCTCATGTCTTCCCATTCTTTGGTAACTTCTGCAGCACCATTTCTCCTGCAAAGCCATAGGACCGCTACCATCTCTGCAGCTGCAGTGACTCAGTGTCTGCAGCTCACCCCGCTGAGAACCAGCTCTCTGATAAACACCCGCCTGGCATTCAGGGGCTGTCAGAGATTTCTATCTCCTTCGCCACTGGAGGGTTTCAGCTCTCAAGCAGTTTGCAGACAGGCCCACACAGGGCTTTGATTAGGAGGCAAATGCATAGAGCTGCAGCTAATTCCTGTGGAAAGCAAGAGCCAAACGCTGCCTTCCCTGTGGGCAAGGAACTACCATTCCAATCCCTTTTCTTCCCCGTCTAACTGTGTTAGCCCTGTATGTAACAGCTTGTTCTGCTCTCGTTCAGAAAGGTCAGTCCCCAAAGGTTGTCTCTCCCCTGGCAAACAGCACATCACAACCTGTCACCTTTCCCCATCCTTCTTTTGTTTCATTTTTAACACCTTAGCAGACACTCTGTCAGGCAGAACATCCTCTCATTTTGCAGAGGGAAGACCTTGAGCCTAGAAGAGTAAGGGCAGCTTCCAAAAGATGGCAGAAAATCCAGTAATGCGTTAGAACAGAGTCCGAGGCTGTCTCCCAGCAACCGGCCAGTCTCTGTGGACACTCATCTTTCTACTCATTATGTTTTTCTCTGGTTCTTTTTGATCTTCACCTGCTCTGGTGGGGAAGAACACTCATTCCTTGAATCTTGCACCTCACCTTCCACCTACCTTCCTCTTTTCAGGGGAGGATTTCACTGCCCTGGAAGGGTATGATGCTACATGATGGTAATGAGGTAGTAGGAAGGATCAGGATGAGTTCATAACCCACTCTGCATCTCGTGGTTTCCCAGTTTCCCTTTTACTTTTTGTCGTGGATGTTACGGAGGTTTTAGGGGTTTTTTCACCTTTTCCCCCAGGAGATCCTATTTCAAGTAGAAAAAGACTCTCTACTGCTCTTACCATAAACATTACCCAGTGATTCCTTAATCACAGGATGAGTTTCCCCCAGCACTGTCAGTTTTCTCCTTCTTACGCAACCAGACATCCTTAAGATGCTAAAGAGCCACTTCCAGCACAAGTGATGGTCTGTTTTCCCTTCATCAGTGGTCTGGTATTTTGCTGGGTCTGGAAGAGCTCTCGTCTGAGTGCTGCCACTTAGCACTGGTTCCTCTTTGTTGCTATTGGAAATAACCACAGATTCCTTTGTTTCCTCAGTGCAGGGCTGGTGGGTGGAAAGGAGTCGCTGAAGGCAGCAGCTAATGAGCATGTCAGCACCTTTCCTAATCCCTCGCCTGCTCCCCTTTGTCGCTGGGGCGTGCGGTCCGTTCCTCAGAGCACTGAGATTATGTGCTGACTCATAAAGATTAATTAAAACCCAAATTGTTGGATTTAGCTGTGTGATGACAGGGAGGCCCTCACAGCAATAAATCTTCTGAGAAGATGGACCTGAAGGGAGCTGCTGGGAGAGGCTGCTCTTGAGTCAAACCGATAGTGCTGCTCCCGTTGTCTTCTTCGATCCCTCCAGAAGCTGTGGTGTGGCCCACACACACGTAGCAAACAGCCCTGCCCTTAGCCTTTAGCTAACACTCTTGCAGAAGCTGTCATGGAATCACAGGGTTGGAAGGGACCTCCAAAGACCATCCAGTCCAACCCTCCTACACCAAGCAGGGCCATCTGTGATTCTGTGATCACTCACTAGACCAGGCTGCCCAGAGCCCCAGCCAGCCTGACCTTGAACAGCTCCAGGGACGGGGTCTCCTCCACCTCTCTGGGCAGCCTGTTCCAGGGGTCCCTGACCCTCAGATTCAACAACTTTTTCCTCCTGTCCAGCCTCACTGTGCCCTTTTCCAGCTTCAAATCATGACCTTTCATCCTATCATTCCCTGCCCTTACAAACAGCCTTCTGGCAGCCCCTTTCAGAGGTTGGAAAGGCGCTGTCAGGTCCCCCCAGAGTCTTCTCCTCTTCAGGCTGAGCAACCCCAACTCTCAGTCTGTCCCCAGAGCAGAGGGGCTCCAGCCCTCTGAGCATTTCCATGGCCTCCTGTGGACCCACTGCAACATGTCCTTGTCTTTCTTGTGTTGGGGGCTCCAGAACTGGATGCAGTGCTCCAGGTGAGGCCTCACCAGGGCAGAGCAGAGGGGCAGGATCCCCCTCTCTTGATCTGCTGGCCACACTTCGTCTGATGCAGGCCAGGATGTGGTCAGCCTTGCTGGTGCCCTGGAGCTGCCTACAAAAGTCCTCCCATGCACCTGACTGTCTCTCATTTTCTCCACAGGGCTTCCCAGGTGACATTGGCCCACCGGGAGAAAACGGTCCTGAAGGCCTGAAGGTGAATGGAGTAGAGACTGGAGCTCTGTGTGGGGTGGGAGGCAGCCAGGGAAAACAAAGTAGTGGGAAGGAGGGGAGAGAGAAAGCCCTGGAGGTTCCTCAAGATTGTCCTGGCCAGCGTTGCAGCTTGGTCTGTTTGGCTTGAGGTCCCTCCAAGGGCAGGCTTTGGGGGTTTTTTTCTGTAATAAAATTGACATTGGATGATGTCCCGTGGCTGTGAAAGAGACTTTCTCATTTTAATTGCTCTTCTGAGCTTATGTTTCTATTTTCTGAGTATCTTTTCCTTTGGCTCCTTCTCAGGGAAAGCCAGGAGCACGAGGTTTGCCTGGGCCGAGAGGACTGCCTGGACAAGAGGTGAGTGTCCTCGGATGAAAAGCAGATCAGATTTAAAGAATAACGTTGAGTTTGGAAGATGAATGGATGCTGAAATGGTGCCTGTGATGTGAAATCCTCCAGTCCTTCTGAATCTGGAAGCAGATGCTCTATTCAGTGCTCAGAGACCTGCAGAAGAGGAGCCCCTAAGCTACAGTTCTGTGATCGTTGATTCTCATCTCTGCTGGCATCTACTGACCCTGAAGTCTGCACTGGCTTTTCTTGTGTAGTCGTTTCCCCCACATCTACCCAGAAGAGGTGTTAATGCCCTGTTCTCTGCACATCCTCTGGCACAGGCATGTCCTGACCTGGCCTTTGCTTTCTGCTCTGTTGAAATGATTTTTCTTTCAACCGTGAGACCTGCAGACTCTGCTGTCTTGCACAGACCAATACCCCATCATATGAAGAAATTGTAAACTGAAATTGCTGTTCTGCAAAGATACTTTTCCCCAGCACCTGAGAGCTTGCACCTTTCATTTACCACTTCACATGGAAACTTGAAGTTTCATTCCACTCAAAGCCACTAAGAAGGGACAGTTGCCATTGATTTGTTTGTCCTGGAGCTGTAAAGAGCCTAGAGGATCAGCAGAGTTGTCCTGAGTGCCCCCTGTGTATATCCTGCTCTGACTCCAGTGCCTTCAATGTCCTCTGCTCTCCCTCAGGCCAGTGTAAGCTGTTTGTCCAGAGCCGTAACACCAAGTGCAAATAACACCCAGCACACGCATGGGCAAGAGCCTGTTCTAATAGAGCTAATAATTCTTCACTTTTTCTGGGAACTCTTTTGCTTGTTCTATAAATGGGATTAATGCAAATTAGCTCATTTGTTTGCACTGAAACAGGAAAAGAAAATATTCTGGGCAATTTACAGAGGGACTCGCAGCTCTGCATTCCAGGTTCAGGCAGGCATGACCAAGCTGCCTTCAATTTACTCTGGTTAGTGAGTGTGAAAGTAAGACTGAAGATGTGGACATGGACTTTGACATAAGCTGTGCTGAAGGACTCTGAGTGTGCACTGGACCACACCACCGTGTCTCTACCAGTGCCGTTACCCAAGGCAGTGGGTTGCATCTTCATTAGGACTCAGCGTGTTGTGGGTGGTTTGTCTGAGCTCATTGAGCTGGGTTCCTGACTTCCAGTTCCATCTTCATCCCGCCAGCTCGTGCCACTTCATTACCACGGCTGACCACCTCAATGAGAACAGCCAGAGCTGTAGCTGCCAAGGGCGCTTTTAATTTCTCTCTTGGCAGTTGGTTTTAGACACTTGAGATAATTTTTGTGAAGCTTAATTGAAGGTCTCCTAGAAACTGTAGGTCTGATCCTATCACATTAGAAATTGGTGTAGAGCCAAGGGAGAGGACGGAGTCCAATTGCTGTGTGAGATTCTGAGATAGCTCCATCCTCCAGCATGTGGAGTCCCATTTGAAAGCAAAAGGGAAACCTTCAGACGGTTGCCAAATGGTACTGTGGGAAATTTTGCAACACACTTTTTGAGGAGAAAAAAAAAAGAAAGAAAGAAAAAGAGTCGAGAGCTCGACAGCATTTGTATCCCTGCCAGGTTAAATGAAGCAGAGTCACGTAACATGTCCGGGGCACCCCATGGGCCAAATCCAGCTCATGATAGGCCCAATCAACTGATGTTGACTTTAGTCACATTCTGTGTGGCCTTTACTAGCAAAAATTGACTTTAAATTGTTTTCCTGAGATGGGGAAGGTTGATGAGAAACCTGAGTTGCTGAGCTGCTTGGGTCTAAGACTCAGAAGGGCTTGACTGTGAAAATGCAAGAGCTGAGCACGCAGCCTGTGTTTAGCTGCTGCTCAACCTACAGACTGCTCATTCTTGCTGCATGGTGAGTCCAAATTTTGTCACTACTTTGCCTTGATTTTCATTTCTTTTCACCTTAGGGAGATGAAGGACCCTTAGGACCACCAGGAGTCCCTGGCCCAGAGGTAGGTTTCAGTCATTTATTCAGCTACCACCAGCTCTGTTGATCTTACAATGGAATCGTAGTTAAATTAACAGAAAGTGTCAATCCTCCTGTTTTGGATTTGCCCTTCTAAGAAATGTCTGGTCCAGAGCTTGGATCAGCTGCTTGATCCAGGATGACAGAAAGTCAAGGAAACCTCTTGAACAGTGTGTTGAGTGGGGCTCTAATTTTATCACTCGCTTGAAGTCTCAGACCTTGAAAAGCCCTCTAATGTTTCACTAGTTCATTCTCGAGATAAAGCAGTTTGACTGGAAACCCACTCTGTAACCAGCCCTGAAGTTTCTCCCTTGATTTATTGTGTTTTTGAACAAGTAGAGAGGAAAAGAAAGAAATATTGGACAGTGAGAGAATCTTTCTTGACCTCTCCACCACCCTGAGCACATGACATATCACAGAATCACAGTTAGAAGAGGCAAAGAGAATATCCTCCCAGGATTTTGTGGTGGTTGTGCGTGGAACAGTCATCACAGGACAGCAACGTATCTTGAACATTGGTAACTGTGCTGGAGCTTCAGAAAGTCAGTGTTTGCTCTTGCATTTCGTCTGCTGTTCTGGTAGATACTTCTGATCATTTCTGGAGCAACATAATACACCCTGTGTTTCGAGGGCCGGGGTCAGACCCCTAAGCGTTCCTTTTAGCCAAGAGAAAAGCTCTGGGTGAACCTTTTGGACTGCAGGTTTACTTCTGCTTTTCTGAGCTCTGGTTGTGACTGTCATCTTGGCTCATCTCACTGTAGGGACAGTCCTACTCCCAAATCATCTCTGGATGCCAGGGATGGAGCTCATAAGAAGCTTATATGACCAGCTTCCTGCCAACAGCAGGAAATTACCATCTCTGCAAGCTCAGACTGCTGGTGTCCTTGCTGGTATTGCCACAAGAAAAACTGCTGAAAGTAGAATAAATTCAGAATAAACTAAAGGGCAGCAGCAGGGACCCTGACTTGGTTGGTTATAGTCCGTGCGCTACTGAGCCCTCATCCCTGGAGGGATTTAAAAGGCGTGTAGATGTGCTGCTTTTAGTGACAGGGTTTAGTGGCGATCTGGCAGCGCTGGGTTAATTGTTGAATTCAATCATCTTGAAGGTCTTTTCCAACCTAAACGATTCCATAATTCTGCAATTATGTTTCTGATGGGATGTTTAAGTCATAGAATTGAGCTGAAGGGTCAGAAATGGGCTGAACCTTGCGCTAGCCATGTTCCCCATGGATCAAACCTGGTGTCACACACGACGCAGTGCTTTCTCCTTCGTTGCCTTGGCCTCAGGGAGGGCTGCTGCATCTCCTGCACCCTGAATTCACAGGGAGCAAGGTGTGTGAGCTGCACCAAGTAGGTGTGCGGGCACTCTGCTGTGACCAAGGGCAACTGCAAGCTTTTCATGTTTATTGCTTTTCCATATATTTCAGGGTCGATCTGGTCGGAAGGGTTTTCCAGGAAGACCTGGTCCTGATGGTCCAAAGGTGAGGAAAAAATTTGTTCATGATCAAGCAAGCAGTGGGTTGAAGGGAGCAAAGGAAGATGCAAATACCTGTTCTCAGCTTCGCCACACTCCAAGCCCAGGGTAGTCACTCCAGAGAGGACGGGGGAACTGAGAAATTGTCTTTTTCTCTGAATTCTTGGGTCTCAGCTTCAGCAAAAACAACAATGATGCATATTTAAGCCATGTGCTTTGTAATAAAGCAGTCTGTGCTTCTTGTATTAACCACTCCCCTCATCATCATCTCATCTTCTTTTCCATTGCTTCTCCACGTTTTTTGCTCTAAACCAATGCACATTATTCCTGTCTTTACCACCTGTTTAGCAGCAGGAGCCATCCCAGGGCAGCCCTGCTCCACAAATTTAAACTCAAAAGAGAAAACCCGATAGAAATAGTCTTTTCAAACAGTAAATAGCAGAAGTGTGGTCTAGCAGCATGTTGGGGTTCACACACAGGTATACAAAGAATCGTATGGTGTTCAGGGTCTGACTGGAGCTCCAGTAACCTGTGTGCCTTGTCTCTCCTTGTGCAGGGTGAGCCAGGAAACCGTGGCCGACCAGGGAAAGTTGGTGAGCAGGTAAACTCTTTGTTTTCTTTGTCTGTTTGATGACTTCCTATGTACAATGTCTCCTAGATAACCAGAGTGCAGAAAGAGGACAATGGCCAGGGACTTCTGTCCACATCGAGCCTGTCCATAGTCTTGGTCTTCTAGCTGGGGAGCTTGTAGTTTGGCTGAAGCTCTTGGTGAACAGCACTGACAGTGACCATGGCGTCTACTTTAAACTGGAGGGTTTTCCATAGGCAGGTGCTCTGATAAAATCACAGTTCAGGTGGATGTGCTGTCAGTACTGGCAGCACAACAGCAGATAGGACCGGCTGTGCTTCTGAAGGAGGCAAAGCCACGAGGAGGAGAAGGCACTTGAAGCAACCAAACACTGAGAAGGATGCACTGAGCTGCACTTCACTGTATCACAAGAGAGAACGTTCTGCTGGGCTAGCAGAGGGCTTGAATTATCCCTGTAGGCTTCAGGGGAACCACAGGAATCAAGAAAAGAGAACAATGGTTCCTGTGTCTCTGTGATTGAAACCAAACAATCTGTCCACCAACAACCCTGAAATTGCAGCCTCAGAGCCTCCAGCGTGTTCCTACATCACCACACCAGACTGGCCACAGCAGCTGGCCCTGGTGGAGAGGTTACAGTATCTCAGCTACCCTTCCCAATGTTTTTCCTGTCATATGGTCAGCAACTCTGGGCTGATTTAGCTTGTCAGCCTTTCTGGCTCTCCATTCCCCTGTACGCAACAGCTAGGGGTCACCTCTTCCAGGGGGATTTCTGACCAAAATCAGAAAAATAAGGTGGATCCTTTTCAGTACCAGCAATCTGTGAAGTCCTTAACAAGGGTAGGTAATTTCTATTTGGAAGTCAGAGACTTTTCTGCCTTACGATGAATAATTCACTCCATGAAAGGCAACAACTGAAGACACAAAGTTGTCCCACACCTCTGAGGTCTAGTTGCAGCTTTATCAGACTCTGTATGATCCCAGGCATCACTTTCCAGTACTCTGTGCCTCAGTTTCCCCTTCTGAGGGAGGCATGGACAGCTCTGAACAGTGCTGAGCACAATGCCTCCTGTTCTCAGGTAGCACCTATGGATGTCCTTGCATTAGAGTTAAAAATGACTGCTTAGGAGTTCTTTCAGATTTTGTCCTTGAAGGGCAAAGCATCATTAGGATTATTATTCTTTAATGTCCCTCAGGACTGACCCTGGATGAAAACTGTAGGCACTGTTCACGAGAAAGAAAACACAGCTGGCCTCTGCTGACACCGAAACCAGCACAGTGGTGTGAAAGCTGCCTGTATTATTCTTAGTCAATTAGTCTCTCTGTCTAGAAATATCACCCAGAAAGAATTTCCTCTTCCATGTCAGTCAAGTCATTAGAACAGAAATGTCACATCAGATTAGCGAGAAGTAACTTCCTTTCCGATCACACCTTTGCTGAACAGCGCTGGAGAGTTGGGCTTTCAGCCCTCCTTCCACCAAAGCTTCAGTGCTGGGTGCTGCAGGCTCACTTGGGATTTTTTGCAGAGCTCAGAAGCATCGGACTGCTCAGATCACTTGGCACTAAAGGAGACCTCACTCCAGCTCTCTTTTGTGGAGGCCTTGATGTTCTCTGTTCCATGGGCACAACAGCAGTGGTCAGGCTTTCCAAGCTTGCTGCTTTGCTCCCCATGAGGGTTCCTTCTGAGTGAACACCCTCCACATACCAACATGAGCAAAGAGTAGCCATCCATCTCATTGGAGCGCTCTTCACTGTCTTAGGACCATCTGTTTAGGCAAACATGGCAATTCCTGTCAGGTTTCCAGTGACACTTGAGCTCTCATTGGAAAAATGAGGCTTTAAACCACAGCGCAGTCCTTGATGTTTTGTTTTTCCACTGAGAGGACACTGACTCGGGAAGTTCATTCATAAGATGCTTGTTGTCTTCATGTGCTGGAAGGATTCCAGCTGCTGGGCTCCCCTGTACCCTAGAAATGTGTGATTTAACCCTTTCCTGCCAGTAGATGGAGGCAGAAGAATGTAAAGCAGAGCAGACCAACAGCCTTCCTGTTCCAGAGCTGGCAATACAGAGCAGCCGAAATGTCCGTGGTGAAGGTCAGACAGCCCTGCAGCAGACAGGCTAGCAAACAGGCAAGGGATGCCGCAAACCCGTGGACCCCCCTGCTCAACAACCCAGAGACTGAAATATCAATGTTGAGCTGTGCCAGCTGAAGGAAGCCACGGTTGGCCTATATCCTACATCCTTAGTAGGAGTGAGCAGGTCCTGTCATAGCAAGAACAGCTTTTTGGATCCCTCTTCTTGTACAAGCACTGAGACATCCTTGCTCACTCACATGGCAGTCACAGAACCATAGAGTCATTTTGGTTGGGAAAGATCTTTAAGGTCACGGAATCAAACCCTTTTAACCCACCTGTCCCAAGCCCACAGCTAAACCATGTCCTTAGGCTCCATATCTACATGATACTGGGGTCAGCCACACACTCACCACACCGTGCTGGGAAGGGCAGTCACTCCCTGACCCCTCAGAGGGGTTTCTCTTCCTCTGAAGGAGAAGCATGTTGTCCCAATATCAGAGATTATTCTAAAACAATTTGTCAAAGGAAACCAGAGGCAGTTACCTCCTTAATGTGTTTTCCTTGCGGTGCTCATGCAAAGGAGGAATGTGCTGCAGTGTCAGTTTTGCAGGTGAGGTCTGACATGTGGAGACATGCATTGACTTCACCGGGGTCAAACGGGTCGCTGAGAACCAAGTAGGGGATTGCACTGGTGTTTCCCACATCTTAGAGCAGTTCTCAAGGCGTTTACCTTCCCCTCCTGAGCATCTTTCCGTGCTGCATGCCTCACATTCAGGACTTACAGCCACCACAATGGGAGCAGCTTCTTTGACCCAGCAAGGCATTTGTCAGCCTGTCCCCACCTTTCCTTCTGTGTCTTCCCAAAGGGCAGAGGGAACCCAGCACAGCCCCAGGGTAGGGCCAGACCTGGTGCACAGGGGGTTAAACCACATGGCTTTTCTTTGCGGGTCAGAGCGTCCTCCCTTAAACTGTGATATTTACTGTTTTACTTTCCCTTTCTTTCATCTGAATGGGAGGATTGTACATTTACTCCCTCCAGTCCTTTGTCCCCGGTTTGTTTTGTTTTGAGTTCTAGCGAACCAGTAAAACAGAAAGGCCATGATCGGTTCCTGCTGGGAGCGACTGGCGGTCCCGTCCCTGGGAGACCCTGCTCACGCTGGGCTCGTCTTTCGGTTGTTCCTCTCAAATGGGCTATGATTTATGCAAGGCTTCATTGCTGACTTGCTCTCTGTTGATGCAGCCAAGAGGGGGGGCTTAATTATGACAGGGCTGGACAATAAATGGGGAAAGCCAGACAGGAGTTAGGAATTACAGCCCGCCAGTGCCCCCCTCCCTTTTCCTTCCCCCCAAGCCCCCAGCAACTTTTTAACAATCTCCATCCCTTTTCCGCCATGCCCTTGGCTGGGGAATACAGCAGACTGAATCATGAGCGACATGCTGAACTCTCTGTCTAATATAAATGTTTTACATTCTTTGCTGTGTCTGTGGGCCTTTATCCGGGCGGCCTCCGCTGCTGGGACTTCACCAGCGCCATTGCACTCGCTGCCCGGAGCTGGCTTTGGGGCAGAGCGGCTCTCCAGCCCTGGGAAGAACATGTTACGCCGCAGCCATCTCAGTGTGATGGCCACAAGTCACATTTGCTTTGATTTAGTATTTGCCACCAGTGGGTTTTCTGGTTCTTGAAACCTAAATGTTCTGCTGCTTGCATTCGCTTTAATGTCGATCCCATTTTGGCCAGTGAAGAATATAGCTACCCAGTCTCCCCCGGTTGTTTTATACACTCCAAATGATTTACTGAGATTTATTTTGCCTAGACACATCTATCTGGATTTGTGTCTGCTTGCAGACACAGCAACGTTAGCTCAGAGCAGACAGTGTTGGCTACAAACACTACAGAGCTACTGTGCTGGAAGCCTGGCCACGTCACGGGGTCCCTGTTCTGCCGTCTCACCTCAGTCCCTGTTCTGTCATGGTCACACGATTGGATGCTCCTCTTGCTGGGAGGAATTTTCCCTGGTTTTGTAGGAAAAACCAGGCCAGGAATTTTGGCTGTGCTCCCTTGCCCCCTGACCTACGTGGCAGTCTACCTCTGTCCCGCTGGCATCGGCAGTGCCAGGCTGCAGTAACAAACAGCACAGCTGTGACAGGGGAGGGGTCTCAGGAGAGCTTCAGGTCTTGGGCCACAGGCAAACTGGGGTAACTGCTATCAGTCATCAGCTGTGTATCTGCACTTGTGTCTAATTGAAAAGTTGATTGATTTAGCAGCCTCCAGCAATGCCACCCAGTGGCAACCTGGCCTGTGTAGCTTTGCTTGCTCTCCCTTGGGCTTGTCGCTGGGGTTCTGCCCCATGCAGGTCTGCCTGGTGCAGCCGGGTCCCAGTGACTCACTTGTGCACTGGGACTGCTTTAGAAACAGCAAAGACCATTTCAGTGCTGAGGTCAGAAGGGTTGGCAACATCAAGCTCCTGACAGGATAACAGACCTTTCTAGGTAGTAGCCACTTCCCATGGTTCATCCGTGGCACAGCAGCATTCCAGTTTCCTGGGCATCACCTCTCAATGAATTTCTATGCAAACATCTAACTTCAGGCACTTCTCTGTCCACAGAGCTCTTTGCTTTCTCTTATGAGTTTTTTCCAAACACTTCACCTGGATGTTGCTCCCATGCCAGAGTGTGACAAGGGCTGCTCAGAGCAGACTCCCTGCAAGAGTCAAAGCCAGCTGAGTGTCCCAGTGAGAGATGCCCATCATTGTGCCTCATTGAGGAGCTCCTATCTCCAGTCATGCTGTTTAATTGCACCATGTGAGGAATGTTAGTGCATGAAGTCTCTTGGTGTTTGGAGTCATCATCAGAAGCTGCTCCCTCTAAAAGTCAGTGGAGATTGACCTACATTGTGTTGTCTGCCTCTGAATAGGTTTGGTGATCCTCACACACATAGGAATGGCAGTGAAGCTGGTTATGTGCTACAGCTTTACATTATGGGCATGACTTCATGGACAGAGAGAGGCTTTGGGGGCAGGAGGGGCTGCACAGCCTGCAAGTAGATTGCTCTTTGGTGCTGGATGCTCCTTTGTAGCTGGGTGCTGTCACTTTGCACCATCAGTGAACAGAACCAAGCGATGCACAGACTGCAGAGAGCTCCTCCACAAGCTGCAGACGTGTCAGGCCGGCTGGGAATGGAAAAAGCAACAAAGCAGAAGTTCAGAGAGGAAACTTTTTCTTCTTTTGCTGTTCCCCCAAGGAGGGAGATAGCAGGTGAAGAACTCTGCCTTTCTTGAGAGCACACTCCAGGGTAGCTTTGTTCCCATTGTCTTTGTTCATGCTGAATGTTTTCATGAGTGTATGTTGAAGTGAAAAGGTGGGACACACTTTACAATTTATAATGCAGATTTCAAGTATTCTAGAGAAGAAGAAGAGTAGGGTGACAACGCTGGAGAATCCAGCTCCCCTCTCTGATTTGCTCAGCAGCCACTTCCAAGTACCAGTCAGACCATTATCTAAAGTCCAGTAGCCTGGGGCTCTGCTTCATTTGGCACCTCCCACGACAACGCTGGGCAAGTTATGAAGAGTTTCAACAGTAGTTGGATCAGTTTGGTTATAGACGCGCTGGAATCTGTAACTAAATGTAGATATTTGTCTCCCAATGGGCCCTGCTCGGACCAGGACAGGACATGAGAATCATGCAATGAGTCAGTGGCCACTCAGGCAGAGGGGATGGTCTCTTGCATCTCTAGAGCCAGGAAACCACTTCAGTTGGTAAGGAAGCTGCTGTACTTTAATTCTCAGGAATTTTAGCTCAAGATTGCATCTGTTTCCATCTTCCTAATTAAAAGCAGTTCTGTTTGTTTCTTTGTTATCCCAAACATAGTTAAAACCTGACAAACCCAAAGCTTAGACTTTTTTTTCCAATATAGTTTCTGCGTAGCGTGATAGAGCTGCTGCCTTGCTGGCTCCTCAGGCTGTGTCCTCAGACCTCTATTTTCTACTGACATCCCAACAGCATGACACTATCCAAGCCAAAATGAGTTTGCACAGACCCTTTGAGGCAGCTCAGATGAACCCGGAGGAAGTTGACCCAGTACAGCAATGGCAGCTCTCAGGCCTGCAAGCCGGCAGCTCCTCCTGTCGATGCTGTTGGGAATGGGAAATTCTGGCACTCCAAAGCCATGCTGCAGACTGGGCCTTGCTACGGAACGTGCTTAACGCAGCCCCTACGCCGTGTCTTGTGGCTCTCGCTCATCCTGGGGCTGCCATTCCAGCTGGAGCCTAAAGCAGAACCAGCTGTGGAGTGAGATGTTCCCATGGCCAGGAGCGACTGCGTCGGCCGTGGTAGCCAGTAGGAATTAGCGGTGGGCGAGGGATGCTGTGCTGTTGCAGCCAGCAAGGTGCACCACAGGAGCTGTTTACTTTCTCAGCAAGTGAAACTGAGAATTAATTGTGCTTTTCTCTTTCCTCAGGGTTTAATGGGTTTCATTGGTCCCGTAGGGGAGCCTGGAATAGTAGGAGAAAAGGTAAGATTGCTTGCAACAGATTGGTTGTTTAGAACTTTTGCAGGGCAAGGGAGGAATATTCTGGAAATGTAAGTTACTATGTCCGTGCAACACCCAGCTGGGAATGCAGCGCATCCAGGGTGTCTGAGCTAGTCTTGGGCCAGGCAAAAATCATCCACTTGACATTCAGGAATTACCATGCACTCGCCCTCCAAGGAGATGCTGTCAAATATTCTCTGAAAATTTCAGCTTTATTTGCTGATGATCTGCCAGGAAGCACGTTTTTCACACTCAGTTCTGGTTTTTTTTCTGGGAATGAGGAACCCATCAGCCCTGTGATCCTGTTCAAGGGAGGAGTCCAAAGAGTTGCTGTTGTTCACATGTTCACAAGCCCATGCGGAGCTGCCAGTGCGGTCTCAAAGGGCCAGTGGTGAACCTGCACTGAACAGGAGGGCAGGTTCAGCAATGCCTTAGGTGCAGAGAAAGTATAAGAGTGCAGCCACCTATCTGAGCACAGGCTGGGCCACAAACTTCCTGATTTATTTGATAAAGACCCTCTTGTCTGCCTGTCCCAGTGGTGAACTGGGCACCACTAAGGGCTGGTGCCCTCTTGTGTGCAGTACACACATTCGCTTCTGTTGGAGGAAAAATAGCTTTATTTTCCATAAAAATGTAAATTTGCATTAATTTGTTTTCTATTAGCATGTAAAATTTTATTCAGGGGTAGCGTCCAAAGTCAAACCATCTATGTCATTCGTTGTACTCAGCTGCAGACTGCTGGCGTTCATTGGCGGTTTAATTATTCACAGTCCAGCCATAAAGATGGTAAAGAGCATAAAATGATGCACTGCTCACTTCAGCCCTCCCTCTCGCTTTTATTACTTCAAGCCCTGTCCTCTGGGCAATGATGTCAAGACTCTGTGACAGTTATACTGTGTCCGCTGCAGAAGCGTTTTATAGCCTGTCTGCAGCAGCCCATTGCACTGATGGTCTCTGCTGGGGCAGGGGCAGGAGCACACTCACTCCAGACTGTCAAGAACTGAAAGGTCTGACATGATGTGGGCTGGGTTTTACAGAAGGAAAACAGCAGAATGAAGAGTCTGTAACATGCCCAGGGTTATTGCACAGAAAATTGGTGCCTGAGTGAGCTGTCTCAATGGCAGCTGCAGCCCTGAATTGAATGAGGAATAAGGGGTTTCCATGCAGGAGACACGAAGATCATTTTCTCCGCTCCAGTAAATTCATATCTGGCCCTGTGACTTCCACACCAGTGCCTTGACTGCGTGAGCCATCCCCTTCTTCCAGACCGACTCGGCAGCACAATGATGTTACATCGGTGTCGAGGCAAGCCCAGGGCTGTCCCTTGAAAATTCACCCTGGGAGATCCTCAGCACAGCTGGGATTTCTATCAGACTTCTCTACCGGGACAAACGTGGGGATGGCAGAAATAACTACCATCAAATCAAAACCTCAAGCAGGCCTCCACTTGGCATTGCATCCTGCAGCTTACTGTGCTGTCGTGAGCTAAATGAAGTGGGAAATGCGCTTTCATTAGACATCGCTGAGTCAGCAATCTGTCCTGAGAGCTGCAAAACTTAAGGCTGAAGCCAGTTGAATCCAAAGATTATCAAAGAGAACAATACGGTTAATGCAGACTTAATAAAATCCATGCATGGGGGGGGGGGTATCCTTGTGTTGGTTTAAATGGGCCAACTAGTGACAACATAAACTCCAGGGTTTGTTTTTAATAAGCTGCTTAGAGCACAGCAGATATTTCCCCTTAATGTATAGCTGTTGGAAGGTAGGTCAGATTCTGGGCGTAAACTCCTTGGCAGCATTTGGTAACTCCTCCTTCCTCATCCCCCCCCCCGAGCACACAGACGGTAACACACCTAGTTCCCAGTGCATTAGCAGGAAGGAGCTAAGGAAAGTACGAGCAGCAGAGAGAGGGATGCTGTGTCTTGGGCGGGAAGGGGTGGTCGTCTCCCAAGATCCAGTCCTAGCACTGGCTGGAGTCGAAGGTGGTCTTCAGTGCTTATTTCTCATTCTGCAGTGGTTCAGTGTCAATAGTACAGTCCCTCTGGTGAGATGTGGAGGATTAGCTAATTCTCACTGTTGTCCTTTCACTACTCTGACAGGGTGGATACCTGGTAGCAACCTTCCAGAACCTGAAAGGGGCCTGGGGAAGACTGTTCACAAGAGAAGGAAATGAAAGGATGAGGGGTCACAGTTTGAAGCTGGAAAGGGCAGATTTGTATTGGACATCAGAGAAGAGTTCTTGAATCTGACAGTGGCGGATCCCTAGAACAGGCTGCCTATCCCTGGAGCCATCAGTCTGGATGGGGCTCTGGGCAATCTGATCTGGTTAGAGATGTCCCTGCTTGTTGTAGGGAGGTTGGACTAGATGCCCTGCGGAGGTCTCTTCCAACCCCATGGTTCTGTGAGTCTATAGTTGAAAGAAGATGACAGTTATTCTGTTCTAGAAGCCTTCTGGTAGAAGTCTGATGGCATGGACTCCAGTTTGTGGATCTTTCAGGTTTTTCACTTCTCTAAATACTCATTGCTGCCAATTCAGTGTTTGTTAGTAGGAGTCTTCCCTTTTCCTCATGTGCCTGTGTCTCTCCTAGGGTGACCGTGGCTCAGTGGGACCTCCAGGCCCTCCAGGAGTCAAGGGGTCGATGGTAAGGAGTAAGTCGGCATTCTCTCGCTTTTGCTGCTGCCTCTCTGTCCTAGCAAAGAGTCCAGCTTCTGGACTTTCAGTTACATGACAACAGCTGCAAATTCATCCTGTCTTTTGGGGGATGGGAGTGACCATCTGACTGATGTCAGATATATACTGAGGTATAACCTCTCCCCAACGGCTGTGTTGAGCAAGTCTGCCCCTCAGACAAGCAGAGTGTCAACAGAGGGGACCTCTGCAAGACCTTGTCCTGCGCTGACACCCTCTGCTACCACAGTGCAAGACCTAAAGCCAGATTTCCATGTTAATTCAGCCTGTTCTCTTCTGGGCAGTTCAGAAAATCTAGCTGCTTGTATTGCTAGCGAGGCTGGAGCTGGGCTTCTGGCAGTCTGTCCTTCTCCAGCCGCCCCTGAGCAAGCAACCAGCTGCGCCTTCGCTCCTGTCTTCCCTCTTGGAGGAAGAAGGATGGAGCAGATCCTGGAAATTCACACAAGGCATATTCTTCCTCCCCTTTTAGGGGCACCCTGGAATACCAGGAGGAGTGGGTTTTCCTGGGATGCCTGGACCAACAGTAAGTAAAGACACAAGTACAACACACCGCACATCCTGGGCATTGACGGGCTGAGCCAGACTGTGTCCCAACTGATTTGAGTGTGATATGAACCGGAGATATGGGTTAAGGGATGGGGCATGGAAGGGAACAACATGGGAAGAGAATGTAAACAACAGCATGGTGCTTAATTCAAACTTCTGTCACCTATTTCCTGAATGGGGGATCCAAAGCCCCAACTTCAGCCCTAGTCCTTTAGCAGGGCATAGCTCACTAGCTCAAGGTGTTACTCCAAGACCTCCAGGTTTTTGCTGGCAGTTGTTGGCAGTGTGGTGTTTTCATAATGAAAAGCAGCAACGGTATCGTGTGCTGATGGCATCTAGGATCTTTGCTGGAGTGAGAAGACCAGGAGAGCAGCTGCCCCCAGATGCACCCTCTGTCTGGATAGGCTCCTCTGCTACTTGTGCAGCTGGGGCTGGAGCGTGCAATTGGTGTGGAGGCAGATTATTGTGTGGCTCTAGTTCCCACAGTCATTCAGATGGAACTTCAGCTCTCCACGCAGCACAAATGCCACTGCGTGTCTTTTGCTGGAGCCAGTAGAAAGGCAGCTCTGGGCAGCTACAGGGAATGGATTTTGCTCAGTGTGTGAATTCCCACAGCGTTGTTAATTGGGAGGAAGATCACAGTAATGAACTGGCTGGGCAGTGCCAAAGGTTTGGCCTCCAGATCAGCAGCAGCTCTGCCCACTATGGGGAGCTCGGGGATGTTCTGGCCTCAAGGGTTGCCACCAGCTGCTGTCTTGGGAGAGATTTCATAGTTGCAAGTCAGTGGAGATGGTGGAAAAGTCTGAGATCCAGCAGCACCTCAGGGTGACCCATCTCTACCCAAAGAGCAACAGTCTAATGCTGGCCAGGCCTGCACAATAAAAGGAGTATGATACTGCCCACAGCAGAGGCCGTTCATGTGGCCCCTCATGGCAGCACTTGCAGTTGACAGAGTCTAGGAGGCAGCTGGGTATCTCTAGATGTCCTCTTTTTAGCAACTTTCCCTGAGCAGTGGCTCCTGCATGACTTGGTTGTAGCTGGAGCTTTGGGCAGTCCCCCTGCTGCATCCGTATCTTTACACACAGGAAAGGGCAGGAGTGACCTCAGCAGAGGTAGGTTCTGTACAAGTCCTGCGGCAAAGAGCTCCCAGTCCTGAAGCACAGCCTAGTGCACTGCTAACTAGTACTGTTACTTGAGGTTGAGTTTTGCCTTATTACCCTGATGACAGCAGTAGAAGTTGAGGCATCAGCTCTGTCCAGAGATGCTGAAATGCCTCTGCGGAGCTCTGCGAGCTGAGAACGTCCCCAGGCCTTTCTGCTTGCTTCAGTTCCCTGTTCTCCTGCGGGCAAATAACAAGTTCATCCAAGCAAAATGTTTCCTCCAAGACTGTATTTTCAAAAGTCTTAATTCAATAAGTCAGACTTCCCCACAAAGCCAGTAAATTAAATAATCCCCTAATATCAAATCCCCACTCATTAACTCCAGCTGTTTCTGCCTGTTTCTCCACCAAACATTCATTACTTGCTTTTCAAGCCAGACCCGAGGCATGCTGTTGTTGTTTGTCCTCAACTGTTAAAATCTCTTGAGCCTTAGCAGAGGCTGATGGCTGATTAATTCAATAGAGAGTGACTGGGGATGGGAAGCCAATGGTAGTAACACTCAGAAAAGAACTGGTAGAGTTAGAAGCAGGTAGGTTTATTCAGTGCTGGGCAGCATGCGGGGATCACTCCACCAAGCACGTGCGCCGGGGCGCCTTGAGTTACTGAGTTACACACAGTCTTACATGTACATTAGATTTCTGGGATAGGAGGGGATACTACAATTAGTTCAGAGAAATCATTAGAATAAAGTCATCCCCAGACTCCTCCTAGTTGCGCTTGTGCTGTTGATCCTGGAGGCCTTGGGCTGGGGTCTTTTGGATGAACTAACTTCCTCGCTCTGTACTTTTCACCTTTCTGCTAATTTTTTGAGTTATGACAAGCTGTTGGCTCTGAGACTGATTTGTTTGTTCCAGCATCTGGCCTTGAGTTCCTTTTCCAAGTCTTCTCATTGGTTAATCCAGTAACCGCAAGGTCTCATATCATGAGAACGCTAATTAAAATGACTTCTATTTAAGTATTTCCTCAGCTACATGATTAATTGGTTATTTCCAGGCTTCAGTCCCCCTTTTCTATAATGTACATTAATTCTTTTGGTATAATGTACCGTTGTCCAGCCTTCTAAAATATTTACCCATTTCTACTTATTGTCTTAATTGATTTATTTTCCATTCGACATGTTGATCCTTACTATTTTCATTACACCATAGACAACATTTAAACAATATCCATGGTGAGGGTGACAGAGCCCTGGAAGGGGCTGCCCAGGGGGGTTGTGGAGTCTCCTTCTCTGGAGACGTTTAAAACCCACCAGGACGCGTTCCTGTGTGCCTTGGTGTAGGTGGTCCTGCTCTGGCAGGGGGATTTGACTAGACGGTCTTTCGAGGTCCATTCAATCGCTAATGTTCTGTGATTCTGTGATACACCATTTTGAAAATAGAGTATACTGAGAGGTCTAGTAAAGGTCACTCATCTTCTCCTAAATGGCTCCTTGAAATTCCCAGCATGGTATCTAGTTGTTCTCTCAACATTCTGCCATCACAGTGAACGTTTCTGTGCTTGTATTTTCATAAGCTGTTTGGGGAGGCTGAGACTTCCAGGAGGATATTCCAGATACCAACAAAGAATTGCATTTCAATATGTGGTTCATCATAAAAATCTCTATAAAACAGGCATCTGACACATCGACTCTTTGTCCCTGCCAGTTGCTACTGACCTCACTGCAAAACCCAATTTTACTGTGATTGCAAATATAGTTACAGGCAACTAACTTTTCCATCTCGAGTGAGAACAGCTAAGCATTTGTGTTTTGAACTCACGTGTCATACAGAGAGATCCCCTCGTTCCAAAAGCAAACTCTTTATTAGTGGCAGTGGTACAAGCAGTAAAAAGATCATGGTCTAATTTCATTCTGATCCACAGTGGACTTTGCAGACTTGAGAATTGGTGGAAGCTACTAACATATAAATAGCAAAACTTGATGTGGAATGTTTGACAGAGTAAAGATGGAATGTGTCATGTTAAAGGGTTTTTCCTCTGACAGGAGAAAGGCACTAACTTGTATAGAAATAGGTCCTGAGAATTGAATCCTATATTTTTTTTGCCCAATACATCATCTAGTTGGGTGGGGGGTAAAGCTGTGTGATATTCTTCTGCATTTTGTGTGTACAGGTCCAGGTTAAAAGGAAATCTGAAACATATCTGTAAGTGCCACAAAGATGATGAAGGAAGTGGAACATCTCCCTGATGAGGAAAGGCTGAGGGAGCCTTTAGGTTAGAAAAAAGGAGACTGATGGGTGACCTCATTAATGTTGATAAATATGTGAAGAGCAAGTGTCAGAAGGATGGAGCCAGGCAATGATAGGACAAGGGGCAATGGGTGTGAGCTGGAACAGAGGAGGTTCCACATCAATGTGAGAAGGAACTTCTTCCCAGTGAGGGTGTCAGAGCACTGGAAGGGGCTGCCCAGGGAGGTTGTGGAGTCTTCTCCCCTGGAGACATTTAAAACCTGCCTGGACATGTTCCTGTGCAACTTGCACTAGGTGGTCCTGCTGTGGCAGGAGGATTGTACTAGATGATCTTTCGAGGTCCCTTCCAATCCCTAATGTTCTGTGATTCTGTGACATGTAAGGACATCCACAACACCAACAGTCTAGCTGAAATGAGCATCTAGCTGCCAGTCCAAGTGTTTATGCAGCACTAACAGGGCAACAGTTCCTTGAAGATTAGAATCAGTATTTGGCTGAAAAATGTCAAACTTGGACACTTAATATTAGGTGTCTGATTTTGTAGCTGGGCAGCTCAAACCCAAATCCTGGTTAATATTATTTTTGTACTGATAACTGAGCAACAGCTGCTTTTAATAGCTTTGGAGGGAATTCTGGACGTTCAGCTTGTCTTCAACACACACCAATTACACAGACAACAGACTGCAGAGACTTAAGTTTACAAACTTCAGCCAGGAGGATCCTTGGCCTAAACGTTCATAATCCAAAATGAGTTTAAAAGGAAACAATTTATAGACAAGCGATAGGGTCCTGTCTTTGGCAGGAGTTTAATGAATCAACCTGCTGGGCAAGGCTCTGCGTCTGAGTGCCCTGCAGAGCACGCAGGGATGTGGGGTCTTAACCAACAGCTGCTGCCTTCGTCCTTCTGCATCTTCATTTTGTTTCCTTTTTCCTTTCCAGGGTCCGGCAGGAGTCCGTGGTGCACCAGGGATAAGAGGGATGAAGGGCCGCAGGGTAAGCACTTTCCTTGGGCTTTTATTCCTCTCTTCTTTCAGCCATTGGAATAGTAACCTGGTGGGTGAGTTTGGGGGGTGAAGATGCACTTGGGGTGGCACCTCCACAGCCCTGTTTCTTCTCTGGGCCCCTCGGTTCAAGAAGGACACAGAACTGCTTGAGAGAATCCAGCACAGAGGCACAAAGATGATGGAGTAGAACATCTCCCTGATGAGGAAAGGCTGAGGGAGCTGGGTCTCTTTAGCTTGGAGGAGACTGAGGGGTGACCTCATTAATGTTGATAAATATGTGAAGGGCGGGTGTCAGGAGGATGGAGCCAGGCTCTGCTCAGTGTCATCTAGTGATAGGACAAGGGGCAATGGGTGTGAGCTGGAACAGAGGAGGCTCCACGTCAATCTGAGAAGGTACTTCTTCCCAGTGAGGGTGACAGAGCACTGGAAGGGGCTGCCCAGGGGAGATTGTAGAGTCTCCTTCTCTGGAGACACTGAAAACCCACCTGGATATGTTCCTGTGTGACTTGATCTAGGGGATCTTGCTGTGGCAGGATTGGACTGGATGATGTTTCAAGGTCCTTGTGAATCCCCAATGTTCTTTGATTCTGTGATTCTATAAAGACTGGTCATTGAAGAGAGTTTCTGCACGGCTGTACAAATATAAGTGGTGGATATGACCAGAGGGACTGTCCCAGTGTAGGGTTTTTCTCCTGAAACTGGTGTAGCTTGTCAAACCGGTGTTTGTGGACACTTCTGGTGAGGCTGGTGAAGATTTAGTCATCTAAAGATGTATCTGAGCTGAGGGAAAGGGGGCAGGTAGAAGACCTGGAGATGCCTTTGCTGCCCAGACACAGAGCAGTTGAGATGAGAATTGTTTTGATTTAACTGGAGGCAGATGAAGCAGGAGATGCTATGCCATGAACTAAAATCAAGAGGCAAGGCAGGAAGGAGCAGAGCTGACAAGAAGGTGAACGTCCCGCTCTTCCCATGATTTCCCTTTCAGTCTCACCAGGGTATCTTCCGGTGAGGTTGTGAGAAAGGTATGTTTTGCAGTGTCAGCAGATCAGTATGTCTGTGTCTTCCTATGGGTTTTTCCAGCCCATAACACAATGTCTTGATTTATCTAAGCACATGTGAATCCTCACTGTGCCTGGAAAGAGCCCATCTCCAGCTGCTGCTGGTAATGGTACTAACCAGCACCACTAACAGTGCTACAAGGACATGTTTCATTGGGTAAATATTTCACAGGCACTCCATGTCAGCTCATGTGTGGTTCTTCCTGCGCCGTTTGGGTGACAGCCGACAGCAGGGTGACCTCTAGACCTGCCAGAGCTGCTTGTTTTCCTGCTTGTGACATCCAGCCCATGTCCCACTGAGCGCTTCAATCTTTCTTCTTCAACGGGACATTTATTGCAGGAGCATCCCTGCTTTGGGTTGTTTTTCCTTGTCCAGCTGCTTTACAAAGTATTAATAGCGAGCACACATGGGTTCTGCGGAAGGCCCCAACAACAACATATTTTGCATTTCTTTCTCCAAAGGATCTTTTGATATCTGTTTCCATGAATCATTTTCAAAGACGTAGTCTGGATTGAGCTGTACCTTTCACCCACCCCCAGTCTCCGCTCCTACTGCAGGTCCTGCTTGAGGAACTCAGGACAGCCAAGGATTGTCTACACCAGAGCTAGTGCTCCTCTTCAAATAGCCATGACCAGCTAGAATAACTAACTAGAGAGCTTGATACCCACCGAGTTATGTCTCTTAGAACTGCTTTGAGCTTTAATAGTGCGGCTAGAAGGACACCAGTAACATCCCAGCTTGGCAGATGCATGTCAGGGTTCAGTTTTTAACCTGTGGCTGGGAAAAACAGCTTCCTTGCTTCTGTTCTCCTTGGTGGGAAGGTCCATGGAGCTAATTCCCAGCTCTGATCTTGGAGGGTCACCTAAGGTTTCTCTGTGCTACGTGGCAATGATTAACTGAGCTGTCTGGATATCCATGACCTGTGATGATGGAAGGCTTTGCATGGATGGCAGAAAGCATCTTAAGGTGAAATTACAGTGCAGAGGTGAATGAGATGATCTTTCGAGGTGCCTTCCAATCCCTAAGGTACTGTGATTCTGTGAAAAGCCTTTTGGAATGAAGCAGGCTGCCCACTCTGTGGGCTCTTGGAGAGGTGAGTCCTCTGAGGCGATCAGACATTTCTAGCAGTACTTTCAATGTATGCAGTGACAGGAGGATTCCCAGTGCTACCTCCACCCAGCTGCCAGACAAGGATGCCAACTGCATCCCCTGGCACTGATCCTATCCTTATGGTGTGCAGACACGTGCAGCTGCAGTGTTTGGCTTTTGGGTTGTGTGCAGTTCACTTGAGTAATTCTTCTTTGGCTTCTCAGGTATTTGTTGGCCTAAAGTTGACCCACAAGGATAGCAGAGCTAGCCAGGTTATATTCAGCTGCACTGTGCTGTTGGGAATGGCAAAGGGGATGTTTATTACACAGCGTAAAACAAGAGAGCTGGAGTCAGCTCCTAGGACAGGAGACAGGCTGGCACAACAAGGACCTGCCTTTGGGTGTAGCTAGATCCAGACAGGGAGTGCTAAGCCCTCGGGAGAAATCCTGTGGGACAGCAACGGCTGCCAACAGTGTCCATCCTCAGAATGACGTACTGTGTGGTAGAGACATTCAGCTTCGTGGCCTTGGGTTGCATTTCCTCTCCAGATGTTGAGTCCAGCAGACCGTGTGCCAGTCATTCCCCTGGACGTTCCTCCACTGAGGAAGCCCAGACATCAAAGTGCATCCAAGCCCTGAAATGCAGCAGCAGCAGCTCTATCTTGGCTGGCTGCAGAGCCCTGCAGTGTCACCCCAGGAATGCTGAACTGGGATGTAGAAGAGGAAGCAGTTCCTGTGGAAGAGGGTACATTAAGGCCTTCATCTTGCCCTGAGGACACTGTAAGCCTCTTCCAGTGGATGCTGAGCATGTGGATCTCCTGCTGATACCCTGTACCGATCCTGCCCTCAGCACCCACTGCTGGACTGTGGCATGGTGGGGATTCGTTGTGTGTGAGCGCTGCAGTGATAGAATGCTTACAGAATTTGCAAGACAGGCAGACATCCTTTCTAAGATCCCCAGGAGACATGAGAAACTTAGGCTTTGCTCTACAGATCCTACAGATTTCAGTGAATATGATGTGGAAAAATCAGTGTTGTAAGGACCAGCAGATCTGCTGCCTGGAGGATTTCTGGTTTGTGTATCTCTCTCTCACGTTTTCCTTCTCTTCATGCTCTCAGAAGATATTCCAAGCACACAGTGTTCTTTGTTTGCTTAGTCTGCCCTCTATTCCGGCTCTTCGTTTTCTCAGGATGGGGAAATGATCCCCCAATTGTAATTTCAGACATTACCCTCTGTCTATCCCAACGTACAAAAGGGATGTAATTCAGTTCAGAGTGGAAACATGAACGCAGCCTCCACCAGATGTTTGTGGATTCCATGAGCTGTTTATGGATGCCTCATTAAAGCGATTTTTCTCTTGAAGGAAACGTAAATAGCCAATATGGTTTCCATTGCAAAGACTAGTGGAGGCGTGGGGGTGGGGTCTGTATTGATGTTGTGATAGCTCCTAGCTTTTGTACTGTTGAGATGCAAGCACCAGTTTCAAAAAGAAAATTCTTTAGCATTTGAAACCTTCTTTGTAGTCATGGCAGGGCTCTTGTTCCATCCCAAGCCTTTGTTTGGCCCATCAAACCAATACTGAACAGTCTTCTACAAATGTAGTTTCCCTTCTCTTCTTCCCATGGGATGAGAGACTTGGAGAGGCTTATTTCCCTTTATCTGTACCCGGCGTAGCACTGAGGTATGTGCTTAGCATCCAGTTAGTGACAGCTGTGCACATGTTTAAACCTGATTATTTAATCAAATCAAGGTTTAAATTTGGAGGTGGCTGAATCAGCAGGTTCCTCTCCCTATCTCGCTGAAATTCAAAAGCACATTGCTGTTAATCAGCTCCTTGCAGCAGGGAAACATGTGGTCTCCTGCATCCTCTGCTGAGGACAGCGATATCAAAAGGCCCAGGTATTGACTGAGAATCTCTGCAGAGCCTTAAACATTGGCTGCAGCCATGACTTTGCAACTCACATCATAAAGCTGCACCTGAAATCGTTCTGTAAAGGAACTGACCTTGTCCCGTTCTTATGGCCAAGGAGTCTCAATGTTACTGGCAATTTATCCTCTCACTGGAGGGGATGCTGGTTGCTGGCTTAGGTGACTCAGAAGAGGTTTTCAAGTCCCAAAGCATGTTTCTCCTTTCCACTGCGCCATTCATCAGGCTTCTGTGTTAGCTGTTGCCCACGTGAAGCCTGCAAAGAGGAGATAAGGGGTGGGCACCTGCACTCTCAGTACCGTGTCTCTGTGGGTAGGAAGGGACTGCTGTGTCACTGCCACCCCACCCAGTGATTCGCAGCATCACAGACTGCAGGAATTTGTAAGGGCTGGGGATTTGCAAAGTGGGGTTATCTAAGCAAACCTGAAAAGAGCTGCTTTTTTTCCAGACCCAGCTGAGAAATCGTTCATGGAGAAAAAGCAGAGGTGTATTGTTTTGTTCCCGGGGATCTTTCTAGTTGGCTCTCAAGGCATTAGAAGTGTTTGAGGAAAAGTTTAGCTACAGATCTATGGCCAGCAACATCTCCTTTCAGCTTCAGTCAAGGCATCTGCTTACTTTTCCTTTGGCCAGACTGTGATAGTAAAATATCAATATTTGGATAAAGGGGAAAGGAGGAAGCTTTGGCTCTCTGGAAAGGAGCTACTGTCTGCTTGTTCATGCTGCTGCTTCTGCTAGTCAGAGGCTGGTTACTGCCTCAGAGCTGTGAGTATCTGTTTAAATGGGGGGAAACGCAGCAGCTGCTTTGCAGAAGCACCTTGTTGAGTTTTTAGTTCTGTTCTGCAGACATGTTTTCTGCTCTAGCAGCAGACTATAATCTCTATCACCTCACGTGGAGTAGCAGTAAACCTGAGACGCAAAGCCTAGAGTTGAAGTCCAGTGCATTTGTGAGCTGATGCTGTTTGTATCTAAGCAGCATCATAACGCTGTTTCGCGTGGGGTTGCTGATAAAGTTGCTCAGTATTGCACATCTCTGAGGGGAAGTACCTTGGCTTATGTACCCACTGATCTGGTGGCACTGGAACCTGCTTTGCTACCATTGCTGAGCCTACATTAAAAACAACTGGTTTTGTTTCCAGTTACAGGGGGCAGAATGTGACTGCAGGTGAGATTTGCAGCTTTCTGCTGCACAGCTCCATGGGGACAACGCAGGGGTTACAGCTGGAAATGTACCCACATAAAACATTGATATTAGAACTGAAAAACTGCTGGGCTCTGCCCAACCCTGCGTCTCTGGCTGAGATGCAGGGCATCAGTGCAAGCTTCACTTATGCAGCTGGAGCACAGCCTTTGGATACAGGGTCACAGAGCTGTGATTTCCTGTGCAATACCAGTTTGGCTCCTCTTGCCTGACCACAAAGCCAGAAGGGTAAACTCTCGTGTTTAGGTAGCAGTGAGTGATGACACTTGGTCTCGTAGCTCATGTGTAGCTCATGTGCAGCTCATGTGTAGCTTATGTGCCCAGGCTCATCCCTAGGCTGTGAAATCCCTGCGTGATCTTGAGTACACTGCTTTGGGATGGACTTAGCAATCCATTTGGGCTGCACATTCACATCTAACTGCCTTTGGTGAAACACTTGAGCAGGTTCCTGGCTGCTCAGCTCATTTTGAAGCACTGAGGGTCCAAGGGGAGCCTAGGAGCTGCACTCAGCCCTGCCTGCAAAACCAAGCTGCCAGGTCTGCAGGGGAAGGCACCGTGCTGTGCCTTGTGGTGTTTGGCATGGGATGCACCCTGGAGAGCTGCCAGGACCTCACTCACTCATCTCTAACCGGCGTTGTCAGTAAAAGAGAGTTTTAAAGATTTAACTAATTGACTAAATGTAGCCTTTCCTGTCAGGACGAATTAGGGGAAGCCTTTATCCTGGGGTTCAGCCCAGGAGGCTGGAGAAGATGAAGCTTGCTCCGAGCACTTGCGAATACAGGGTCACTTTCTCCTTCTTCAGGTCAGATGCCGATGAGATGTGTTGTGATGGGATTAGGCAGGTGGCTGCTGTGAAGTGAGATTGCCCTGGCAGACACTGTGATGCTGGTGACAGGACTCTGCTGGAAGAAATGAGGATATGGTAAATACTGCCCCACCAAGCCAGCCCTGCCTGGTTGGACTGCTGAGATCCACAGCCACCGTGGCCTTTGCTGCAGAGCTGAGGGTAGCTAAGGGCACCCAGCAGACACCACTCAGCTCAGAGCAACCCAGTACTGGTGAAGGGCATGGACAGGGCAGGATGGGCTACAGAAGGTGGGTCTGGAGGCACCACATCACACTCTCCTCCCCCAGCAGTATCTGTTCTGGAGTGGAAACCTCTCCCTTGTGTCATAGCTGTCACTTCCATGCCCCACTGGTCTCCAATCCCTGCTCCCTCCTTCTGTAATGCCAGGACTGAGCTATCAAATTCTTTCCCTCTGCGCATCCTTCCCCTTCACAAGCAGGGCACCCAATGCCTTGAGTAGTTAAGATTGGCACAAACCACCTGAATGGCTGCTCAAAGAGGAGAGGAACAGTCTTGTTTTGCAGGGAGGAGGAGAAGCTGGGCAGCAAGGTCCTTTCCCAGGATGTCAGTGCCATCCATGTGTTGATGCCTCCTTTTTCTTTGGGCAGCCTAGTACCCAGGCCTGAGCAGGTCAATGTAATTTACTGGTGTCCCAGTCACTCCAGGCAGCTCTCCCTCCAAGCCCTGCTCTCCCACTCTCCCAACTTATAGCTCTGACTTGACATGCCAGTGGCCCTGCTTTTAAATGACCTCCTGCTTTATGTCACTGTGCTTTGAGGTTTGTAGAGACATGAATTAATAAAACTCTTGGTCTTTACTGCTCTCTGATCTAGTGGCCAGCGTGAACCAGAGCAGTTGGAGTCCGGGGCTGGGGAGAGCTGCCATTACATTACTGCAGCACAGCAGCGACCTGTGAGACACCCCGTTTGGTTGTGGTGTTCCCATCTGGTGCACAGCCCTCTGTCTGTCTGTCTGTCCTGGAGGCCAGGCTGGGTGTTCTTTAGAGCCGTGTCTCATTTCACCTCTGGTGCGCTCAGCAGCGCAGCCTCCAGCCAAGCACAGTAGAAGTTTTTGCATTATTCTATATCGACGATGTTTGTCTGCTGTAATAATTTGGCAAAGGTTCCTACAAATCTTCTGCTCTTACACTGCCTGTCTTTGTGAGGCTCCCTCTCTTTGCCTGTTGTACTGGAGTTGCTTTCCTAACGCATTGGCTCCCTAACCCTGTTATTACTTTTGGCACCGGGTTTGCATCCCGATTAAGCGCATTGGCTCCTGTTTTCTCTATTTCCGCGCTGGCCTGCTCTCAGGATTCCTCTTACCACGACATTCTAGCACTGCTCTGTGTTTTTATTTATTATTTATATTGCAGTAGCGCCTGAGAGTCCCAACTGAGCTCATGGCCCGATTATGAGCATGACGTGCGCTAATAGGCTCTTGATAGCCCCTTTCTGTACTGCTTTCTTTTCCCTGACCGTGGCTCTGTTTATTCTCTGTCAGTGTGACACCCTGGTTTCTGGGGTTCGAATGGTGCAGAGGGTTGTTTCACCTCTTCTGGAATCAGTGTGAGAGCCAGATCCCAGCTATCCCTTCTTCCCAGGGCTCTCCTCGCTCAGAACCCTCTGGAAGACTAAGGTTACCCCTTCACAGAATCACAGAATGAACATTAGGGATTGGAAGGAGCCTCGAAAGATCATCTAGTCCAATCCCCCCCACCAGAGCAGGACCACCTAGATCAAGTCACACATCAAGGAACACATCCAGGCGAGTTTTAATCTTCTCCAGAGAAGGAGACTCCCCCTGAACAGCCCATTCCAGTGCTCCCTGATGCTCACTGTGAAGAAGTTCCTTCTCATATTGATGTGGAACCTCTTATGTTCCAGCTCACACCCATTGCCCCTTGTCTTATCATGAGATGACACTGAGCAGAGCCTGGCTCTTGGGGCTGTCCAAGCTGCACCATGAACCGTTCAGGTGTAGCTCGCTGTCTGCACTCTGGGATGTGCCGTGAGTGCTTGCGGCAGCGCGCGTGTTCCGTACACCTCCCGAGGTCCTGTGCCTGCTGTACGCGCACGCAGGAGCAGATGCCAGGTGTAGGACCAGGCATGCCAAAGCAGCACCCGGGCTGCATACATATGCATGAGCACCTGCTCCAGCCCCAGCAGCTGCCAGCTCTTTAAACAGCAGGTATCTAGCTGGAGGCTTGGAGCTGAGCTGCCAGCAGATGTACCCTGCTCTGTAGGAGCAGTTTGGGGCCAGGGCAGTGGGGAAGGTGCTGTTTGGTGGGGGCTGTCTGCCCTGCTATAGTTTGTAGCTTTATGGCCCTGGTTGTGACCAGGAGACAGTGTGGTGTACCAGGAGTTAGGGGCAAGGGCAGTTGGAAAAGGGAAGGTTCTAGGAAGGAAGAGGTTTGTTATCAGTAAGGTGCTTTGTGAAACTGTGGTGTCTGAAAATGTGACTGTTCCTGCCCTGATATTCTCCTCTGGCTTTGACTGGTGGTTGCTTCTTGGTTTAACAAGAATTAAAAGCATTTTGGTGCTGTGTTTTGTTAATGCTGAGAAATGAAACAACAAAACACAGGGAGTGTCCTCAGTCCTGGGCTCTGAGCTGCTCTGCTCAACCCAACCAGGTATGGGTTGGCTTAGCCAAGACTGATCTCATGCACTTTCCTGGTGGCCAAAGCTAGAGTGACTGCTGTATTTTCCAGTAAGACACATCCTCTGTATTTTCAATTTTGCCTTGGTTTTGCTTTTTTCCAGGGTGCCAGAGGGCCTGATGGACCAGTAGGTGAGCCAGGATCACGAGGTGTCAAGGTGAGTGTCAGCAGGTGGCCAGGTTAGCCAAGGCTGCTCTTAGTTATGTTGTCAAATGCTCTGGGCAAGATCAAGATCACATCCTCCTCCAGTAACAGAGGATGTTCAATCACTTCATGAAGATCAGCCAGCAGGGAGTAGTCTTTCATGCAACCAGAGTAAAATCTATCCAGGTGGGATCAGAGCCCTTACTGCTGGGATCTGAGACCCTGGATACAGAGACAGCCAACAAATATAAAAGGGCCTCTGCTAAAATAGTGGAGTCTCTCATGAGAACAAGAGTAGCTTTAACTGCAGTCGTGGTGCTTGGTTGTTACCTCTGAATGTAGCACTAGAGTCACAGCAAATTAACCCAACTGGTAAAACATAACCTAAGGGAATTGGTATCTGTTCTGATGAACCGCATGTTAAATGGATCAGGACAGGAAAAACATGGGGTAGGAAGTGTCTGGGGCAAAGAGAGCCTGGCAGATACCCTGCCCAGGCAGACCCACAACCAGGGTGACCCTGCTCCATGATCGGCTCTGAGGTGTGTGCAGGGCAGAGGTGTTCTCCTTACGCAGTAGTGCAGGAGTAGTGTGGCAGAGCCAGACCCTTGTCTTACCATTGAACAACACAGGGTCAGTCCCCTGCATGGTTCATGGGCCCTGTGGATGCAATTTGGGTGGGGAATCTCCCAAATTTCATGCCCTGCCAGGCAGGACTGTGCTGAGTCTCACAGCTTCCTCCACAGCAGTTCTTGCTCAAGAAACGTCAGGTCCTGCATCCTGTCCCCTGCACTCCCTGCTGCTTGGGGTGTTCCTCAGGGCAGGATGCTGGGCACTGACCTCTCAAAAGCTGCAGGGAACTGGAGGGGATACTTGCTGCATAGAAGTGCAGGAGCGGATGGGCTGGGGCAGAAGAGCATCGCCAGCAGCTTGTGCTCCTGCCAACAGGTCTTTGTCTGTTTGCTCTGCAGGGCCGACCAGGGGTGCCAGGCAAGCTGGGGCCAGATGGGCTGCAGGTATGTCCTCTGGGAGAGCCGGTGCCTGCCAGACCTGGCAGGCTGTCCATCCTCTGTGGGACCCAGTGCCCAGGGAGGTGTCTCAGCACATGCCCAGCTGCTAACTCCTCTCTGTGTTCACAGGGGAAGATGGGGGAGACTGGGGAGACAGGAGCACGTGGCTTCCCAGTAAGTCCCTTGTTCTTTCTTTCATAAGTGCAGTTTCACTCAAGTCCTTAAGTTTTGAGTCCTGGTCCAGGAGAAGGAATTTGGACACTACCTCATGTTTACAAGGTCACCTCTCCACTCCTTTTACTGGAGCATTTGTGAGGTGAATGTTACTGCCGAGAAGATGAAGGATTGCTGCGGGGTTCAAGCTGACCTCAGTGGTTTTCATTTTTCTAGGGTATCCCAGGACCTTCTGGACCTCCAGGAGCAAAAGGGGCCCCGGGCGACCCGGCAAGTACCTTATCACTCTCTCTTCATCTGTCTTCCCTTGCACACACACAGACACTTCATTTCTTTCTCTGTCTGCCTCTTCACCACCACTTATTCCCGTTCCCAGCTTCTCTGTTCTTGCCAACTCCAGCGTGGTCAGAGATGTGAAAGACTTGGCTGGAGTTCTACGAGGCATGAGGAAAGACAAGGTCAGACCCCTGGAAAGCAAAAGGGGGCCGTGGATCAACCAGGGAGAGTGCAGCACACAGCCTGGGCTGGATTTCAGGAGGGAAGGAACTAAATAAGGGCAACGTTGGGTCTGGGACAGGGTCAAATGGAACAGGTGGAGTTGGACTGGGCTGGTCGGTAGAGTAGAAGGAGGGAGTCTAATGGAGTCAGAACTGAACCCACAGCTTTGAGGGAAGCATAGCAAGGTGACAGATGAAGAGACAGACCTAAAGGAGGGCCAACAGGACCACTGGAGCAGGAACAGTGGTGAATTCCTGCTCTCTGTCTGTGGGGAATGACCTGAAATGTGAAGGGAGAGGGTAAACCAGGCGTTTCTAGTTTGCCAACTACAGTTGTTTTAGGATGGGAGTCACAAAGATGAAGGGTCTTCTGACCTGTTTGCCCATTAATGCACCTCAGCACACCCATTGCTGGCCTCTCCATCTCACTGGCCATCTCCTGCGCTCTGCGTAGCTCCACTGTGATATGGAAGGGAACTGGTGGTGTGTCTTACAGACCATGGAAGTGATGGCCCTTCAGAAATGAAAGCAGTTGTATGAAAAGAGCCTTGTGTCTCTCTTTTTCAGGGTCCACAAGGACCACAGGGGCCACCTGGGCCTTTGGGAGAAATCGGGCATAAGGTAGGTTTGAATTTTTTGCTCCTGTTTGTTTTCCCTTCGCATCAAGAGTGGCAGGACCGAAGGAGGAGTAGATGTACAGATCCACCTTCCCAACCAGAGAAGCTTTTCACAGCAGAGCACACTGACCAGCCTATCCCAGACATGAATGTGCAACCAGGGACCACCTTTCAGCACCAGGGTACAGAGTCAGGGACTAAATACAGTAACAATTCAAGCTAAAAACTGGACTCTCCCTCTCACTGCAGCCATTGCTCACCTGACAGAGTTTTTCAGGCCGCCTGGGTTGCTGTGGCAGTCCCAGCACAAGCTGCTGCAGCCCGTGGAGGAAGCCCAGAGAAGTGCCTGCGCTGCTGACTCTGCTGTTGGGTTGCTGTTGCCATGAAGCGGTGGCACAAACACACCACAACCAAAGCAGCAGCTGCCAGACAGTGCCCCAATGGAGAGCTGTTGGTGCCTCCATGGTTTCCCCCTAACTCTTCTGCAGTCTTGGGTTGGTTTCCACTCTCCTTGAAGTATTAGAGTCTTGATTGTTTACACCAGATGTGCCAGTTCCCCTTGGGTAGCTGCTTTCCATAGCTCCTGAGCTCTAGTGTAGACATGATGTTTCACTTGGTTGTGAAAACAGCAGCGAAGGTGGCTTTTAAGGCAGCCTGCTGCCGAGTGTGAGTCATGAAAGTTTCCATTCTCATGGCTGCTAGACTGGATGGAGTGAGCTCTCGCCGTGGTAAACCACACTGGGCAGCTGGAAAACTGCTACTGAGCCACTCTGAATGTTGCCAACCAAGAAAGTACAGAGCTTTATTCAAATGTGTGACTCTTCCAGGAGCCTTCCTCTGCACTGGCACCTCTGGAGAAACCAAAGCAGAAATTCTGCTTTCGTTGGAGCTTGAGTTTTCTCGTTGCGTGACTTGACCATTTGTTCATAAACCCAACGCACACCCTGCTGCCTCCTCTGCATGAATCCATTTCAGGAAGCCAGGAGCTGGCTGTATTCCCTGGGCAGCAGCGTGCTCCCTTGACTATAGGCTCTTTTATTTACTCCCAACTGTAAAGAGAAAGGAGATTGTTGTCCGGAAAGTAAATACCATGAGTACGTAAACCACTCAAATCCTTTAAAGAGAAGCTTTGCTGTCCCGTCTTTGGCCTTGTTTATACAGATTCTCATTCTCTGAGCTTCCCAGAGGTGGTAGAAACTATATAAAGATTAAAGATCTCAATTGATCTTGGTACTGAAGACAGCAAATGAACTTGACCCCTTTTCCACAAGGCTGCACATTGCAGCCAGACACTGAGTAAGAACAGTTTGCAAGGTCATTCTTGCCTCCTCTGCCTTTCTCTCTTACTCCCCATAGTTTTCCAGGTCCTCGCTAATTTTTGGCTCATTGAGTGATGCCAGGCCCCTCTACCAGGGTCACCCAGATAGAGCCACTTAATCTCATCTGACAGCCACTTTCTGTGGGCTGGTCCAGCCTGATGACAGCCCTGGGCTGTGAGCCTAGTCATTGGCATCAAGATGTTTGCTGGCCCATTACAGCCAGAGAAAGTGGGTGATGGATGTCAGAGTTAATCTGGGCATAGTTTGTGCTGGAGGGTTTGGTGTAACCTTGCTGTTCTTGGCTCCGTGGAGCTGTCCTGGAGCTGGCAGCACCGGTGTGGCCCTGCCTTTCCGGGAGCGTGAGGCCATCGCTGAGCTCGACACTGAGACTGCCCCTGCAAACCCTGAGGCTGCCTTGATGCTTCACCTTGATGCAGACCAGTGACACAGAGAGCGTGCTCACAGCAGGGAGCAAGAAGAGCACAACTGAGCATTTTTATTACCTGCTGTGTCGACGAACCTGCTGGACCCCTGCAAAGAGCTTTCAAGTCTAATTCTGCACCTTTTCCCTTCTTTCCCAGCTAATCCCAGTGCTGTTCTCTGGCATGGTTACTAACCTTAGAAGGCTAAGGGGTTGGAAGGAGTTAGACGTGCTTGGCACAGGAGACTGCCACAGGGCTGGGGAGAGGGGGGATGAGAGACTAGCAGAGCCTTCCCAGGAACCCGCGCAAAGGGTACCGGACCCCTTTGATGCTGCCTACCCTGAGCCAGCTCCAGGGAGGTAATTGCATTGCAACCAGGGCTCTGCTGTCTCAGGAGGGCTCTGCTAAAGGAATTATGTCTTTGATCTCGGTTTCTACTCGGTCACAATGGGTTTTTTCATTATCTTTTTCTTTCCCAGGGACCGCCTGGCTCAATAGGACAACCTGGCCCTGCAGGTGAACCTGGCATGAAGGTAAGAGAAACACTGCAATTTCTCTGTCAGACCAGAGCAACTCTTGTTCCTGCAGGACTGGGTAACGTTGCAGGTTGGCTCTCCAGCAGCCACATCAGACAGAGCATTCAGTAAAGTTTAAAAAACCCAGGTAACTTGGAGCCCTTGGATGCAAATTCCTGAGCTCCATCCCAAGGCAGGGAGGCTTTTGGTGCTGGTGAGAAACATCATCCCAAGGATCGTGTGCCTCTAGAGCTGTGAAGGGCCTTGGAATTGAAGCTCAACTCGTTGCAGATCCAAAATCTGAGTGCAGAGGGGAGTCCTTGAGACCCAGGGATCCAAGGCAGCTTCTCACTTGAAACAAGAAGAACCTTAAGAAGGTCCCAAACTTAAAAATACCCTCAGACAAGGTCCTGCCACTGTTTCCAAGCCTCAGCTCTGTGCGGACAGAACTCCTCTGATGGTTGTGGGAGATGGGAGCCCTGCTGCAAAGCCATGAATGCGCCTTCTTGTCCACATGGAAAGGCTTCTAAAAGCCCCCTCTTTGTTTGAACAAGATCCCTGTGCTGGGCAGCTCAGAGGGGGTTTTATTTTATCCTGACCCCCTTTCCACTTGGTTTGAAGGTTCACTGCGGTGTGCAGAGCTTTTGAACGAGCTCTATGTGGGGATTAAATGCAGTTTCCTCTTTGCTGCCCTTCACTCCCCAGCCCCATCCTTTGCCATGTTTTCCTTGGCAAATCTTCTGACACTTCCCTGGAGCTTGCATGTCTTTGGCATCCTGATACTACACGAGTGTTTCAGCTCCTGTGCTGCTGGCTGCCCTCCTCAGGACGAGGACACAATGGTTTGCATTAGCACCCTTCTGCCCACTGCCAGTGCAGCACATCCTTACTGGGCAGTCAGCAAACAAGAGTCCTGTGCTGCTTCTACCCTGGGAGGCACTGGGGCAGGCTGGGGTTGCTCTGGGCAGCCTTTGCTTGCAGACCAGTTTGCTACGGGGTAAGATGTAAAGATAGATGAAACCTTTTGCCTTTTGTGCCTATTGCCAAGATCCATTCGTTTGCCAGCTCCAACACCTTCAGTTCACTCAATCTGATGCCAGGTTCTTCTCCGCCCTCCTCAGTCATGTTGTCTTTCTTCTCCTGGGCTGTGGTCGTGTGCTGCCTCACACCCAGCATTGCTGCTCCTCTGCCAAAGGGCCGTGCTGAGGGGACGTCTTCTGGCTCTGCAGGCAGCACAAACCCCCCCCAACCCCTGTCCTGTCGAGCGTCATTTACATACTGTTCCAGTAAGGAAATACTATTCCAGTAATCTAAATACTGTCCCAGTAAAGAAAATGCTGTTCCAGTAATCTAAATATTATTCCAGTGTTTAAAAGGTGCCTACAAAGAAGATGGAGACTCCCTTTTTTACAAGGAGTCACTTGGAAAAGAGAGAGGGTGAGGGGTGCAAGTTACTCCAAGGGAGATTCCAATTAGACACAAGAGGAAAGTTTTTCATGAGGACAATCAGCCATTGGAATTATCCCCCCAAGGAAGTGGAGCAGTTCCCAACATTCAGCTGGATGTGGGCCTGGGCCGTCCTGTCTAGAATGTTCTTTTCCCAAGTGAAGTTGGACCAGATGATCCTTGAGGTCCCTTCCAACCTGGTAGTTTTTGATTCTGTGATCACTGTGAGGTGTGTGCTGGCCCTGTGAGAGCAGAGGCACTGGTGATGCCAACCTGCCCCTTGGACCCCTTTGCAAACTGAAGTGAAGGTGTTTGTGAGGCATAAGGAAGGAAAAAGTCCAAATGAGGGGTTCACTGGGAATGGCTTCATGCTCGCTCGCTGTCAGCTTGTCTCCATGGTTCTTTCTTTTTAGGGTGATCCTGGCCAACTAGGAGTCCCTGGAGAGCAAGGCCTCATTGGCCAAAGGGTGAGTATGGTCAACTTTTGGTAGGACTTCTGTGCCTTATCAGTTCCCCAGGGGTCTGTTTCAGTGTTCACCCACAGCCTGGGCAGACAGAGCCTGCTCTAGACACCCCTTAACCCTCCTGGCCCTTGTTTGTTCTGTGCATGATGGAAACACCTTCCTCACAGATCCTGTCAGCTTGAGCTCAGAAGGCTCCCAGGGCCTCCACAATGCTCCAGTGCTGTGACAGCCCCATGTCTGAGCAGGGCAGGGTCAGACAGACCCATCCTGTTCACTGGCAGGGTGCAGCCTTCATGGGACAGGGAGATGCCAGAGCAGAACGTGGGCATTGAGCAGGGAAACACTGGCCACACTGTGCACAAGTGAGAGGGAGCCAGGGACAGGATGAATGCATGGATTGAAGCCTCTCATCCCTTCTCAGGACTAAAGTCAGTTGTTTGGGACAGGATGGAGAAGTCCCAGGTTAAACCAAGATCTTCCCACAGGCCAGCAGTTGGGTCTGTGGAGGAGAAACTGTGGATCAGAATAAAGCAAGAGGTTGAATGCCTGCTCTTTCCAGGAAGAGGTTGTCCTGTGAGACAGGACACGAGTTGAAATGCAGGGCTGAGCTCCTGCATCACAGCCCAACTCGCTGCCATGAGGTGCAGGAGGTGTAGGGGAAAGTGTATTCAGGCAGAGATCCTCACGGTGGGTGTTTCTGTCTTGCAGGGAGAATCGGGGCTGGAAGGAGACAGCGGGCCACTGGGGCCAGATGGTGTCAAGGTAAACCCTCCCCTTGTGGCATCTTTCAGCTCTCACACACATCTCCATGCCCTTCAGCCCCTGTGATTCCCAGGGCCAAGTTAAAGCCAAGGATGTTGTTTGGTCCTCTGTGGAATAAACCTCTGCCCTCCTCCTTCTAAGGATATATTTTTTCCAGCAAGCACATGGACTTCTCCTGTTTCACTCCTCTACCCATAGTTTTGGCATCTGATCAGATCTCCAAAAAGGTCGAGCTCTTCAAAATCTACTTTCCAACAATTTGTCTGTTTTATTTGAGCCTTTACAGATTCAATTTCCAAGTAATCAGGAATTTCTGGGCCTGGCGGGGGAAATCAAGAATTGTCCATCACTCTGCCCAGCACCACTGACCAGAGCTCTGAAATCAAGTGAAGAAACCAGATCCCCTTCCTCTTGGCAGAGCCCCAGCTGCTTGCTCAGGGCTTGCACTGGGCTTTACGTCAGGCTGCTGTGGGTTTACTCCTTTGCCTTTGGAATAGTGCTCTGCCTTCTGCCCCTGCACAGCCAACCTTTCCAAACAGGCCAGCAGCTCTGTTCCATGGAAGGAAAAAGCAGCCAGTCCCACAAGAAAGCAGTTTATAGCTTCACTCTAGTTAAACTCTTTGCCATGTGTCCCTACTCTGCTTATCTCTCAGTGCTGGACCAAATAACTCTTCCTTTAAGGCAGTCACGACTTCTGTGTTTTCTTGCCACCACTGGCTGTCCCCAAGAGCTCTTGAACCAAGCGAGATCTTTTGAACCTGAATGTGTCTCTGGACGGTAGAAAAGCTGCTGCTCACTGCAGGAGTTTGTTTAACCAGAAGAGATGACACTGGGCTCTCACTAATGCAGGTGCACGTGGAAAAGGACTTTGCCAAGGTTGGTTGGTTCCACAAGTGTAGCACGTAACTGGCCTTTTTGATTGTCTCCATGAAAATTTGGTCATCAGACATAACAATGATGATTTGATGTGATACCTACTGATTGGGCCACAGATCCCTCACAGGGGCAAGATGACTTCGTTTCAGTTGTTTATTCGAGCCATGGGCTGACTCATATTTGGCAGCAAGAGCCAAACCACTGCTCCAGGCAAACCCATCCTATTAAAAGTCTTTCAGCATCCCAAGCTCAAGGCTTCTGAGGGAGACTTTTAGATCTTCTCTGCCTGTTTCATTCCAATGGCAGGTTCAGGCTTTATTGCACTAGAAGAAAAGGAGTTTTGATTACCCTGTGTCATGGGGGAGTTCCTTCTCCTCTAGCCAAAAGACTTGAAAAGAAAAACCTGGTTTGGCTCATTTTGTTTAGTGTCAAGTGTATTGTGACTCACACCCGTTCATCCTTTTCCTCGCAGGCTCCCTTCCTCTCTGACTCCTGAAATTTTAATTATGTGGTGGGTTGTTTCTTTGCAAGAGCCAGGTACAGTGACCCGGGTGCTGTGTGGGTATGAAAAGCTCCCACCTTCCTCTTTCCACAGGGAGACAAAGGAGACCAAGGCCAAGAAGGAGAGAAAGGAGAGAAAGGCGACGAAGGACTGAAGGGCAAAGAAGGGCCTCCTGGATATCCCGGCATCACAGGTGTCCGAGTGAGTCTGCAAAACCAGCCTGCTCCACCCATAGCTGGTCTGTGGGTTGCCTGTTAGAGCTCATGCTCTGCTCTCTGAGCTGCATGAGCAGATCACTAGAGCATCTCAGCTCGCTGGGGTATCAGCACAGCACAGGCCCTGTGTTCTCCATAGGGCCACCTCCACTCTGGATTCCAGCGGGTGCATCTTGCCCCAAATAGATCAGCAGAGTGCTGTGTGCTCTTGTCTAAATCCTGGGTGCAGGAAGACTTGAACATTCCCACTGGGTGCAGCCTGAGCCCAGAGAAGCAGTGGTTGCTCCCCAGCTCAGGCATTGGGGCAGAGCTGGTGCACACCAAGCTCTGGGCTGCAGAAGGCAAACCAGCTTGTCTGAAGAGCTGAGATCCTTCTGTGACAGGAGAACATTTGTGGTCTTGTGTCTGGGAGGCTGAATTGCATTTAAACCCAGTAAGAAATAATGAAGTTGAGCTGTGGATCACTTCTGGGGTCTGCTGTGGGCTTTGGGACACCGTGTCTCTATGGTGTCAGTAAAATGGACCAGCATGCAGGGTATGAGAGAGGGATGTGCCAGAGGACTGTAAGGAGCTATGTTTCCCCTGACTGTCACATGAGCTGACCTTGTCCTGGAGTTTGAAAATGGCCGGCTCTTGCCTCCTCTCACTTCTGTTTGATGATTACTTGCTTCTGGTTTCCCCTTCTAAGTTTTCCTCTTTAAATCTAGAAAACAAATTGAAGAAATTAGCAGAAATTCTTCCTGAACCTTCAGTGAATATCCTATGCCTGCTTTGCTTCAGTTCTGATCTCAGTGCCACAGAAACCAAAACCATGATTCTTGCTCTGAGATGAGAGCTCCAGGGCCAGAGAACTTGGGCAGATTCAGCCCTGGGGCTCATTTGGTGGTGCCAGATGGAAAATAGCTCTGCCCAGTGTCCCAGTGGGCTGCTCTGCCACCAAGTTAGACCCTTCTGCTTGGGACGTGGAGCTTATCAGGTTGGTGACATGGTTGTCATTATTGTTGTGGATGAAAATGGAAGGAAACCTGGGCTCAAGACAGGAGCCTGGATGCTCCCAGCCCGGCCATACCAGCCAGGGTGCCTATAGCATAGGTCTTGCTGCTCATGCAGCAGAAGAACATGCCTGCTCCATCCAATGTCTCCTACCAGAGATGTGAGCAGCCCTGGCATGTTGAAAGGACAGAGTAGCCCAAGTTTGACCAGGTTTGATGGCAGCTCTGAAATCCCTGCCCAGGATGGGTGAGAGGCTGCAGGGCAGGCAGGTACCTCTGAGCACTGGGTGGTTGCTGGATGTTGAAGTATGTTGCTTTTCCCTTTGGTGACGTTGTGCTTGGCTAAAGGAGGGCAGGAAGATGGATGTGAGGGGATGGAAGCAGCATAGAGGCTGCATTTATGTTATTTTTGGGCTCAGGTTGGTATATGAGCACTGACTTGACTAGGAAGTGGAAACACTGGCTTCATACTGCAGGGCAGCACCATAAATATGCAGAATAAGACTGTAGTCCTGCCCCAAATAGGGCCATCCTGGGCCACAGCCCCTTGTACCCACAGGGAGTTCTTTGTGGGATTGGGACCATACCACAGGCATGGGATGGTCCCCAGTATCCCAGTTCCCTCCCAGCTGCAGGCTGGCGTAGCTGGACACCTGGCCCCCTGTGCCCTGTGCTGCTGGCCAGGCTACATGTTTATGTTGTGCATGCTTTAGAAACCAATATAAACACTAAAATGATGCAAAAGCCATATTAATTTACAGAGTATGAAATATAGGTTCTCTCAGACTCTGTCCCTGCTGTTTGCCAGCATGGCCCTGGGAACATGACGCTGTTTTCTGTTTTAGTTAAAAATAAGAAGTCACTAGAGCCAAGATTCCTGCTCATAATCACTCCCTTTTGTGCTTGCTTGCTGCAGAGTGTTATATTTCCATCTCTTCTTTTAATGTGCTGCTTTGTATATCCCTGTGTGTAAACTCAAGCAGGCTCTGAGACCCTCACAGGCTCTCTGGGTAGCACTGACCCCCCTGTCTCCCAAGTGCCTCCCTGTTACCTAGTGCCCAGGCTGGTGCTCCTGTTCTGGCTGAGGCGATTTAAAGGTGGAAGTGCTCTGAAGGATGTGCAAAGGATTTTTCCATTTGAGACTTTTATCACAGAACCACAGAACATTAGGGATTTGAAGGGACATTGAAAGATCATCTAGTCCAGTCCCCCGGTCACAGCAGGATCCCCTAGACCAAACCACACAGGAACATGTCCGGGTGGGTTTTCAATGTCTCCAGAGAAGGAGACTCCACAACCCCCCTGGGCAGCCCCTTCCAGTGCCCTGTCACCCTCACCAAGAAATTCCTTCTCATATTGATGTGGAACTTCCTATGTTCCAGCTCACACCCATTGCCCCTTGTCCTGTCATTGGGTGCCACTGAGCAGAGCCTGGCTCCATCCTCTTGACACCTGCCCTGTATCATCCCTTCCCATGGATGAAGGGTACAAATCTGAGGGATCTTCCTTTGATCTCTGCCAATGTAAAGATTAGGGCTCAGAGGTGCAAACTGCTGGGAATAGCTGCAGCTCTCTCCACTTGTGAGAGCTGGAAGCTGGGATATCACATCAGCCCATTCTCTGTGAGACATGCAGCAAAAGCTCCCATGGGCACAGCCCACCACAGACATGTGTGATGGACAGAGGGTTTTAAGGCTGTTGGACAGAGCTAACAAAGCTTCTGTCTAGGGAAGATCCTGAAAATGTTCACCCAAGGGCATATGCCAGGGCTCCTGCCCAGGATATGTAGTGGGGCATGGAAATGGCTGTGGGAGGTGTGGAGACACTTGCATCGCAGGGAGGAGGTGCGTTGGGTTTGGGTGTGTTGAGGATCCTGTGTGTTCACACAGCACACATGTTGCATGTGCTTCTAATACCTCTGCTGTGATAGTGTGACACTGTCTAATGCTCAGTTTTAAATAGAACTTCATCTTTAGCTTCCCATCTTCACTTGATCTCTCCTGGCATGACACCCAGGAGTCCTTACGTCCTCGCTTTGCTGCATTCCTGCCTGACTGAAAGGCAAATCCACAGGCTTTTCCCTGGGCTAGAGATGTTTGCTTCTGCTCCGATACTGCTGAGGAACCCTGCTCATCCGTGAAAGGGACAGGAGATGTTCATGCTGCTGTGCTCTTAGCAGGGGAAACACCCGTAAGGATCTGCCTGGTTGTCATGTGCCAACACACTGACCCTCCTCTGAGAGTGTGTAACTCATCTTCTGCTTCTGGAAGAGCTTCGTATTAGCTTGAGGAAACTGATGCCCATCTGCAGTCATGGAGATAAAGACAAGCTTCTTCTATGCTTTGGCTTGGCCTTGTGTGGCCTTCTGCCTGAACACTAGAGGGGATCCACGGAGAGACATATCCTCCACAAACTGCAGTGGCCTCCGGAAAAACCTTTTTCATCCCAAGTCTCTGCAGCTAAACTTCTTCTTAAAAGTTCTTAGCACCAAGACATGTTTAGTCTTAATCTTTAATTTGCTTATGTCTAAAGGAACATGACCCTTCACTATCAAGTGTCCTCTTGACAGATGTAGGAAGTGGGGTGCCTGATTGCTCGGGGATGGTCCCTTCCAACCTTAGCCATTCCTAGATGCTGAAGCTTGGAGGAAGCACACAGGGTATGTGTTGCCCTTCTGGGCAGTGATCAAACCCTACAGCAGGGATGTGCCTGGCTTTCCTCAGCCAGGTTCTGTTTTCGGCAAAGCCACGCCGGTGCTGGTACAGCATCACCAGCCAAACCCAACCAAACTTCCCTTGGTGCTCAAGAAGTGTTTTGCAGAGATCGTCATCGTTTGACTTGGCCCAGCCGCTCCCAGTACTAATGTATCTGAAAATTGATTTCCACTGTGGTTTTAAATCTCAAACCAAAGCAGCAGGGAGGCCCCAGCTGAATCTCCAGGGGTAGTCTGAAAGCCAGGGGATTTCAGCAAGCAAACCTGGCGACTGAGATGGTCCATGAGCCTTGCAGCTGTGGCTGGCAGGGCTTGAGGCAGCTGGAGCTGAGACACATGAGTATTCCCTATCTTTTGGTCACTTTGTCCAAGTTCACACTGCTCTGTTCAATTCCATTTCCTGCTCAGAAGAGAGATGGGCCAGTTGTCCTCCAGGTCATAAGAGAGAAAGCAGAGCACTGGAAACACTAGCACAGAGCTGAGTGCAAGATTCACTTGAGATTTCAAAAGTCCCATGGGAGTTGTGCACCCTTCCTGGGCTACTGCCTGGCATGTTCTCTTCTCCCAATGGTTTCCATCTTCTGATATAAACTTGTTGCCATCATTTGATCTTGACTTTTCTGAACTTGGCTGCCTGACCTCTGGTTGGCTTGTCTGAGGAGCAATGAGCTGAAAAATCTGTTCTCCTTGCAGAACTGGGCATCTCCATTCAGAGACAGGCTGGACACACATCCTTAGGTCAGCAGTGTGAGGAGCAAGAGGTCCACTGGAGATCCATTTGCCCTTTGGTATGGGCAGGACAGGACAAGGATATGTTTCCACAGTTTGTGGGGAGAGCAGAAGATACAATGACTTCTTAAACCTTGGCAAGGCATCCATCAGCAGTGCAAGTGTTACGGTGGAGTTTGCCAAAAGAGAGGGATCATTTATCTGCCAACCTGTAAGTTCATGAGGGGAGGGGTGATGCCACAGAGCTGGAAATGCCCAGAGGATGTTGGTGGAGACTAACACGGGTCTACAAAGGATCTGGCTGCTTGTTGATCCTGCTCTTCACGACAGAGGATAGTATGAGCCAAAGCTTAAAGCCATTGGTGCACAACCAGCAACCTGGGCACGGACAAGTGGTACCAGAGAGCAACCCTCCAAAAAGTGCTTCTCTGCTCTGCTTCCCCTGCCCCCCTCCAGAAAACGGGGCAGTCAGCTCTTCCCTCGGAGGACGAGCGCTCCACCGGTGGCTGTAGGAAAGGCCCCAGCCAGTTGGCAGGAGGGAGCTGCTGGGTTTCCAGCCGCACTCCGTGGCTGTGCTCTGTGGTTTTCATAATGTACTGGTCGTCATACAAGGCAGACATCTGATAGCGAGGTTTTTACAGTTCCAGGAAAGCAATTGGAGAGCCTCTGTGTAATGAAATACAACATGCTCTGAAACAAGAAAATCCCTCGTTGTTCAGCAAAACTGGAAGCCGAGTTCTTCTCTTTTTCCACTTCTTTTTTAACCTGAAACCCTATCTGCAGTGTCATTTAAGCCACGTCAGGACTCGGAAAGCTTTGAGCCAAACATACTAATGGTTTAAGTGGCCATAAACAATTACATCAGAGAAGATCTGGCTGCATGTGATGGTCCTGCTGCAAGATGCAGATGTGCCCCCACAGACCAGAATCGCTCTGAAGAGCTGGTAAATCCTTTTGCTCTGATGTGACAAGGTCCACAGTCCTTCTGTTTGCTCTCCAAAAGCGTAGATTGATGGAGCTGGCCTGAACTGAAGATCCGAGAAGGTTTTTTGAAGGAACTTACAATGCTTTGAAAAGGATAGGTCCACTATCCAGCCCAGTACAGAGCACTGGGTGAACTTGTGGCTCTTGGCTCCAGCTCTGTGGTCTCAGCCATATCATTCCCAGAGCAGCAGCAACTCTTCATGCAGCACTGGATGGTGTCCTGGGGGCAAAACCCTTCCCATCACAGTTTTGTTCTACCATCATCTACAAGCTACAGTCCTGCAGTAGAAGAACAACTTGCTGTCCAGGAAGGACCCTCTGCTCTGAGCTTACAGTGTCACTGCAGAAGTAGGGTGCTGTGGTCACTGCTGAGATGGGGCTGGTTTCCAGACTTTCTGATGCCAGGGTAGAGCAGGAGCTCATTCTCATCCAACACACTGCTTTCTTACAAAGTTGTCCAAACGCCACTTGCAGAGAATGTGTCCCAGAGTGGTTTTTAGCTCTTTGTTCTTCTCTGTTTCCTGAACTTTCTCTGTTTCCACTGAACACACGATTCAAAGATTTTTCTGCTACAAAGCGCCTTGCTCTGCTGTTGCTGAATCCAGCCATTCACTCCCAACACATGAGCTCAGCGACAGCTGGCAGTGCCACTTCGGTTCCGTGGCATGCAGCTCCCTGAACACACTGAGGCTGCCCAAGGACGGTCCTGGAGTTCCTTCTGGTTTTAATCGCTGCTCTCCATGCAGGAATCTCTGCTTTTTTGGATAACGTGCTGAGCTCTTGTTTCCTGGAAAAGCTGTTTCTCGTGCTGTGCTCTAGGAGCTGTCTGTGGACCTCTTACTTGAAAGAATTTTCTTTAAATCTCTCAGCTGGAAGGCGTGGGGGTGCCCTCCGAGCGAGCAAGGGAAGGAATGGAGAATGGGCTTGGTGTGCAGGGGAGGGCAGCGACCGCCCCGGCTCTGTGCCAGTGCTAACAGCGAGCTCCTCACACTCTTAATCTGGGAAGTGAGAACTGCTACTCCTAATGTCTCCCTTGACAAACGTGTTAGCAGTAGGTGCACAAAGTAGAAAAATTACCTTCCTGTGGTCATGCAGGAGGTCAGTTGTTGGCAGAAGGGGACCAGGAGCATCCTGCTCTTGTGCCATGGCCCCATACTGACTGTGTTAGCCCGTGGGTCAGACACATCTGCAGAGATGTTTCTTGAGATGACTGTGCTTGTCAAAGGGTTTCTAGAACTGAAAAAGCTTGTACACGGTGTGTCCTTGTCCAGCAGCCCTGGAGTATCGCTTCTCGTGTGGACCAGTAGCCAGCAAAGCCATGAGGAGGTATTTGCCTTGCATCAAAAAGGTGAATAATGTTGCTCAGGAATGTAGTCAAGTGTGAGTAAACTCTCTGCTATGGATAGAATCGTAGAATCATAGGGCACAAAGCACAGGTCAGGGCAAGAGTGTCTCCACATAGGGTCTCTCTCCTTCCCTTTCTAGAAGCCATGTTGACATCTGGGCAACTGTCCTTAGGTGCCATCAGCTTCTCCTTCTTTCCTTTAATAATCACTCCATCACTAATAGCCCCAGGTTCAGCCTCTTCTCTCTATTTTATGGAGAGGTACATGCTGCATTTTGTTGTTTGGAAGATTTTATTTTGTGGGGGGTGTTGTCCTTTCCCCGCTCTTCTGGAATCTGCAGCTCAGCCCACCAAATCCATTGAAAACTTTGGACTGGTCCAGGTTGCCTGTGAGCCCTGGGAATCCTGTCAGGAATCACAGAGCTCTCCTAATCCCTGGGGAACTGCTATTTGCAGCAACTCTGCTGTAGCCGAAGGGCCGTTCACCCTTGTGTGGAGCCAGGCAGCTCAGCCTGGCCTCTGCTGCTCACGAAGGCTGATCCCAGCTGGTCTTGGTTTAGAGTTAATAGGAGGCAAAATGAGCCAGAATTTGAAATAAACCCCGTTGCCTTGGCACGGTTTCTTTCCTGACTCAGACGAAGGAGACGCACTTTTTGGGCAGTTAACTTCTAGATTTCCCTCCTTATTGCAAGAGAGGATTTCATTCCCCTCCTCTTCCACAACCCGAGGGCATCTGTGTCCTTCAAAAGGAAGATACTGACCTGCAGTGTTTGGGGAGGGAAAGAAAAGGGCACAAGTAGTGCTCATTAGTGTAAACTGGAGTTAATAGTGCCCGAGTGCTCTGCCTGTTCCCTTCATCCTGATTGTTCCAACACCGGCCAATTATTTGAGCATTTTGGTGGCATCGTGTCTGAAAGCTTCAGAGCTCAGTGGGATGAGGGTTTGCACTTTTCCTGCACTTCCCACCCAACCCATCAAGCCTTTTGGTGGCACTTTTGTCTCCTGTGCTTCCTTAGAGGTGAGGAAAGAGAGGGAAAGAGGGGAGGGGGGAAAGGGATTTTCCCAGGAACAGCAAGTAAGTGGCAGTTCAGGGCTCTCAGACCAAACCAGCCCAGCTCAGAGCTCACAGCGCTGCTCTGCTTTGCTGCCTGACTCTGCCTCTGCTTGGAAAAACCAAGTGAAATAGACTTCCTCATCCACAAAACCAGAAGTGCCATGCTTTAGAGGAACATCTGCATGCAGATAAGAATTTGCACTGAAGCAGAGTGTTTGGGATTCACTTTTGAAGGTGAGGAACCCAGTTGAAAGGAAAGTCAGGGTGGCTGTAGTTTTTCTATCCAAGACCTTTGTGTAGGATTTCCCCATCTTGCTTTTTCTTTCAGTTCATCCAGCCAGCTCTACCTGCACTCACCACTCGGGTTCCCACAAGCAGGCCAGGAGCCCATTACTCCCCAGTGATCCCCGTGAAGCCCCCTGAACCTCACAGTACAATTAGGTCTTTCTTCTCGAGAACAGTTAAGTCTTTCTTCGTTCCCCTGTACTCATTCAGGAGCTGCTGTTCTGTCTCCTCCCCTTCCAAACTACTGCAAGGCAGAGCGATTATGAAATGTGTTTCTTATAAATCCAAAACGTTTATGTCTTCAAATGCCCGGCCCAAATAATCCCACTAATTTCCTGAGTGCTTGTGAACTGTCCTCCGTGGGGGGAGGCTTCTCTCGATCAAAGCTTATTAAGTAGAGGTTCTCATATGGAGACATTGCTGAGTGTAGGAAATGATATGGGGCTTTTCATTTCCCTTTAAATGATCTCACTGGCAGGATCCTGAACAATATGGACACGGTCCTCCTATGGGTCCTGCGTCCTACCTTTATTTCAGCTTTAGCTCTCCTGCCCTTTCCATGTCCAGCGTCTCAAGCTATCACCTTGGTTTTTTTCCATCACCACTGACACTTTCTTTTCTTTCCTCAGTAGCTACATTCTGGTTCTTCTCTTTCATCCCACCTTGTTTTTGGTAGGAAGGAGTGACCTCAGACCTTCACTCAATGACAACCAAAAAACATTTGACAATAATGCTCCTGCTCCACAACAGCCCTGAATAATCCTTGAAGGTTGGACTTTATGATCTTGGAGGTCGCTTCCAACCTTAATCAGTCTGTGATGCTGAACTTGCCCAAGATAGTTTGTAGGAAGGTCTCATCAGTAGTGTGCCCATGTGGAGCTTCCCTCCTGTGCTGCACACTGCAATGAAAGCAGAACCACATCCATCCTCAGAAGTGCCAAGAGTCACAGTTCCCCCCCCTTGAGTGAAACCAGGACGGTGACTCACGTCCCCATTTCCACCTCTAGTGCCTCTAGCAGAGCATCGCTGACTGTGGTGGGGGAGTCTGTGTCTGGATCTGAGCAGTGTTTGTTGTTTGGCTCCCCTCAGGCCCTATCTCCCTGCAGTTCATTCTACTTCCTTGTTTTGTTTGTCTGGATGTTGTTGTAACACAGATTTCAACTGTGGATGCCTTGAGAATTCAAAGCTGGGATGCTTGTTTGTTTGCTCCCAGTAAATGGTACTGGTGTGCCGTGCAAGAGACCTGACAAGGCCATCAGCAACTGAAAATCTCTTTTCTTCCCTTAAAAATTAATCCATTTGCATTGGAAAACGAAGCATTCCGCTTTTCCCTGCGGGGAACAGCTAGGGCCATACTGGTGTAAAACTGGGCCCTTAGTGAAGCTGCTAATGACACTGGAGGCAGGCTAGATGTAAGATGAGAACTCTTTTTGCTTTCCTTGGGTGTTTTGGGCACATGACTTTGTAAAACCACTGCCTTCTCTCTCTTCCTGGTCACAAATACCATCATCTATTGGAGGTACTGGTCTGCTTCACTAGTGAAGGGTGCAGTATGTAAAGAGAAGTCACCATGTAAAAATAATCACGCTCGTGGAAGAAGCTTGAGAAGATGATTTGTTTTCTCAGCAAACCAGTAACCCAAAGCATACACCAAAATGTGTACAAACGCCGCCGAGAAGAAAAGCATCGAGTGTTTAGTGCCTTGGCACACCAACCCGCCTGATTTCAGTCCAGCAAAAAGAACTTGGAATTAATTATCCTTGTGTATAGGCTTTTGTATGTTTTCTGCCCTCATTGCTGTTAGAGTATCACAGAATCACAGAACATTAAGGACTGGAAGGGACCTCCGAAGATCGTCTAGTCCAGTCCCCCTGCCACAGCAGGGACCACCTAGACGGAGTTATACCGGAACTCATCCAGGTTGAACTCTCTCCATCAGGAACCCTTAGACCTTCACACTGTAGGGCTAGAGGCACCAAAAGATGCTGGATCCCAGGCCCCCTGGATGAAGTTAAAATCTCATTGAATTTTATTTTTAGCCTTTTTTTTTGACCTTGTTCTGTTCCTAATTTTTCCATCGCGGGACAGATGAATCAGAAGAATGGAGAGAAAAAGCATCTGACCTTTTTTGAAGGCTACCAGAGTTGTTGCTGGGCAGTAGCCTGTGTGTCACGTGGCATGTGACGGTGCGGGGATTTACGGAGCACTGGAACAGGCTGCCCAGGGTGGTTGTGGAGTCTCCTTCACTGGAGATGTTTAAGAAGCGCCTAGATGTGTGACTTGGTCTAGGTGATCCTGCTGTGGCAGGGGGATTGGACTAGATGGTCTTTCGAGGTCCCTTCCAATCCCTAATGATTCTGTGATTCTGTGATTTCTGGGAACTGCAGACGCCGGGTATGTACCCTGTGAACATCTGGGATTGCAACAGCAGCCACCTCTGGAACATCACGAGTGGAGATGTCCCGTATCTGGGAACCCCAGACGAGTGTTGAACTGCCTCTGAATTCATCTGGGCAGAATTCCTGCGCAGTTGGAGAAAGCACATCCAGGAAAATCAGACATATGGTAGGCTTCCCACTCACCAGCAGAGCTCTGCTGGCCAAAGTCCTAGAAAGCGTGCTGGTAGAGCAACGGAAATATCCACTGCTGATAGACCCTGCTCGATTCGACATGACTTGGGCTGCAAGATCGAAGCCACGTCTCTGCTGATGGTGTCGCCAGCACAGTTTGACCCATTTATTTATACCAGTAAAGCTTTTAACTGGCAGATGAGAGCCAATGGCAGTGAGGAGCCTCAAAGGAAGATCTCCGTGGTTTACTGGAAGTGACAGCTGGTCTCGCTATCACTGACAAGAGATGGAGATGCTGCCAATGGGTTGTTTTTTTTCCTCCAGCAATGAAGAAGGAGCCGCACCCCAGCTGCAGGACCCAGGAGAGCCTTCTGGAGAAGATGAACATCCCAGCTCCACGAGGATAATTTATCATAAGAGAAAAAGCTAGGGAGTTTATTGAACCCATATCTGTGTTCGGACTCCACCAACAGGGAGAGACAAGCTGAAGGAACCCAGAGAAAGCTGAAGCCCTGGTGGAACATGGCACACATCTTCATGGACCGGGGTTATTCTGTGAGCAGGGCTTGGACTGTCCAAGTTTGGGTTATGTTTTGATTTTTCTCTGTCCCAGATGACTCTACCTCTGTCTGCCCTTGGTGATTTTGTGTGTGAGCAGGTTTTAGAAGCAGTATGGAAGTTTTGTTTCTCATCTTCTTGAAAAGCAAAGACGTTTCCCAGTGCAGAGCAGAAGCAAGTTGCAGTCATTGCTTCCATGAGAGATGTAGCCAGATGAGGGGGGCCAGGCTGTACTTCAGCCTCTTTCAAAGCAGCTGTGAGATGCTCATGCCCTCTTCTGTGAGTGGGGTCCATCTGCCCTGCACAGCTCTTCAATTCACTGACGTCTCTATTTTTTACATCCTCATCTCAGGGACTGAACCATAATACAGGACGGTTTGCTTCCAGAGCTCTTTCAGCACAGCAATTCAGGAGCATGTCTGAGCGTGCAAAATGACTCTGCTGGAGAAGATCGAGATCTTGGCCTTCACTCTGATCGGGAACAGATTTAGCTTCAAACTGGTTTTCTCCCACTTGCAAGAAACGTGTACATGTGCATTGCCCATGCTTCCAAGGGGTTTTACTGCGTGCTCCACAGAAAACCACTGTACAGCTAATTAGAAATCCCAGTTGTCTACTGGTTTTGACAGTAAACTGTTGTAGTGATTCCACTATTCACTCTCTACATTTTCAAGCCACTGAGCATCCCAATATTGCTGCAGAAACAGGTGGAAGATACAAGAGAACAGGACTGGGGTGCTCCTCGGCAGGGACCTGACCTTTGTGAGGTGCTAGTCGTGCTGCCAAGGTGGGCTCTTGAAGTGTTTGACTTGGGTAAAATGGGGCTATTCCCTTTGGGGAAGCGAAGAACCGGCACGTTTCTTGAGGGCTGGAATAAATCTGAATGGCTGCTTTGTGTTCGGAGCGGGCACTTAGGAGGCTGATGTTTCAGATCGGAGTGAACCCCCTCTGCAATACGGCTCTGGCTTTGCACGTTGCTTTTGTTGAGCTGAGCCTGCAGCAGCAGTGGCTGTGGTCATTGTACCTTCTGAGCTGGGAGGCAGCAGAGCAGTGGGAGAGCTGTTGATGCTGTTGAAAAGTTCTGTCTCAGTTACCAAAATGCGTGTTACTTGCTCCAGTGATACCGCTGCTTCTTTCTGTGGAACCCAAACAAGTCATCTGCCTTGCCACCAGCACAAATGAGCTCCCTAGGCTCCCCAAGGACAGTGTGCTCCCCAGTATTGGCTGCTCATCACAGCAAACTTCTGCCTGCAAGGAGGGGCAGCAGGTTCTGCGCCTACCAGGCACCTCATTGCTGTGACTTCCACATGAGGTTTCGCTTCTCCACTTCCATTTGCCTGATCAATATGTTGTGATTTCTACATTGTCCTGGTTTAGATTATTTTCACAGAATCACAGAACATTAGGAATTGGAAGGGACCTCGGAAGGTCATCTAGTCCAATCCCCCTGCCACAGCAGGATCACCTAGACCAAGTCACACAGGAACACATCCAGGCAGGTCTTAAATGTCTCCAGTGAAGGAGACTCCACAACCCCCCTGGGCAGCCCATTTCAGGGCTCAGTCACCCTCACTGGGAAGAAGTTCCTTCTCATATTTATGTGGAACCTCCTATGCTCCAGCTCACACCCATTGCCCCTTGTCTTATCATTAGATGACACTGATTTTGTGCCAGTTTGGGTTTCTTGGGGTTGTTAAAACACAACAGAAAATCAGGGACAATGTTGTAGTAAAATAATGATGAATTTTGTTAACAGAAAGTAAAGAAAGGGTTAAAAGAGAAGTGAGTAGAGGCATAAACACCTGAAATGTAAACAGCTGATAAACCACCCACGCAGCAGCTTCAGCACATGGTTGCTCTAGCACCACAAAACCAGATCCCACTCTTCTAAGAGAGGGAAAGAGAGGAAAACCATTAGACATGGAAAAAGGATTCTCTTTCACCAGGTCTGCATGACAAAAAAGCGGTTTTGCCACAGCGAGCCGGAAGCCAGAGGAAGAAAGATGACTTCCTTAGGAGGAATTTCTTTACTGAAAGAGTTGTGAGATGTTGGAACAGTCTGCCCAGGGAGGGGGTTGAGTCACCATCCCTGGAGATATTGAACAGAAGGGTAGATGTTGCTTTGCAGGACAGGCTTTAGTGGTGCTGATAGGGCTATGAAAGGGTTGGACTCTATGATCTTGAAGGTCTCCTCCAGCCAAAACTGTTCTATGATTCCAGAGATTTTCAGGGTTATGGAAAGGGAAATCTGACTGTCATGTGTAGAGTCAGAGGTCATCCCACAACGTGCATGCTGTGTAGCATAGTAGCAGTGATACAGAGGGAAGGTTTCTGCGCTGTGAGCACAAAGCCATGTGTGGCAGGTGGCTAGAAGATGAAACCAGTGGGTGTTTGGGCAGAGTAAAACTAAGGAGAATTGTTGTTGAGGTGATGCTTTGATGCCAGCATCCTAAAACCACATTAAAGGTATCGTTACGCAGTTCAGGGGTGTAGCCAATGAGGGAAGATCCAACTCTGTAGAGCAGCACTGAGCCAGTGGCAGCTCTCTCTGCAGAGGGACGTTCTGTGGGGACCCACGTAAATGCTTTTTTCACACGTCAGCCCTTTCTGTAGCAGTGGCTGTGTAGGTACTGTTTTTCAGTTCCGTGGGTGCTGTCTTCAGTGGGTGCTGCTGATGTGGCTCTTTTGCATCCTTGAGGGCAGATGGACACGTCAGGTGGCAGTTTTCTGTCACCCTGCTGTTGTTAACGTGTGATCTGCCAATGCAGAGTATCACTCTCTAGTAACCTGGGCACAGAGACCTTTCCACCTCTAAGCAATGAGGTTTCTCACGTGTTGGAGCAGCTCAGAAATGAACTCGGCGACGCTCTGGCTGCAGGACCTTACCTGCAGAGCTTCCTGGCCTCTTTGTTTGGTCTGGTGGGGATAGGATAGGGTGGGTGAGGATGATGCTGGGGTTGAACGTAGCAGGGAAGTGGCCTGGACGTGCCTGGTTGGGACGGAACTTCTTTGCTTTCCCATTCCAACAACTTTTTTTTTCTTCTCCTAGGGACCAGAAGGGAAACCAGGAAAACAAGGAGAAAAGGGCAAGCCTGGCCAGAAGGTAGGAACTTCTGTTGACAAATCTCTGCCTCTAGATCTCCCTTTTTTTATGTCTACCTGTGGAAGCAGTTTTATCTTACATTAATGTCAGCACTTCTGTTCTGCAGGGCAGCAAGGGCTACCAGGGGCAGCTTGGAGAGACGGGATCTCCAGGGAAGGAAGGGCCGAAGGGGAACCAAGGCCCTAAAGGATCCCGAGGTACCCTGGGACCTATGGTGAGAAGAGCTCTACAAATGGTTGAACACAACATGCAGAACCGTGGCTAGCAGTGGTGGGCACAGGCCCACGTGAAGCAGAGAGCACAAGAGATGAAATTCACTTAGATGGGTTTAAAGCAAAAGCTGACCTAAAGGGCTTCACACTCTTGATCCACTTATCTAAAACACCCGCAGCAAGAGAGAATGTGGCATGGGAAGGGGTCTGAGGTGGGGCCTGAGTGTGAGGCTTTCAGAGAGAACTCGGTGAAGAGGGAAATTTGTTTGCTTTAGACACATGAGACCAACGTACTGGGACAGAGGCAGTAAGTGACGAATCCCTCCTCACGTCCTTCAGGCTGGTGAGGAAACTTGCACTGCGTTGGGTCAAAAAGGAGGAGATACTTATGAAGCAGGAGTCGCAGAGATGTTTCAGAACAGTAGCAAATGAGTGATGGAATGACAGGCCTGCTGATAGTGTGTTCCTGGACTAAAAACTATAGCCTCCACATATATCCTCCCTTCATACTCTTTGGCAAAGCCTCCATGGATTATTTCATAAGAAATCTGAGCAGGATGTGAGCAGCAGTCAATTGCACTCGACGCGTCTCTCTGTTGTGGGAAGGAGTCTCTTCCACGCTAAATGGGATTATGTGGAAAGTTTGCAAATCCCTTCAATCTGGTGATCTGATTCAAACCCTTTTGTTCAGTCTGTTAACGATGCAATAAACAGCCCTTGCAGTGCCCTCATCACAGCCCACAAAGCTCCTTTCTTGGAGCCTCAGAACCCACATTGAAAGGTTCGTCCCAGCAGTTTAGGATTAGGTCACACATGAGAATGGTCTCGCTGGTGGACTTCTAGCACAAAACTAATTAGGATATAAAGACAGCCAGAAGAGCAGACAAAGAGCCCACATCTGCAGCAAATTTCTAGGAGCAAATCTGCATCAGGTGGGGAACCTGTTGCTACAGGCTGGCACAAACACAGAAAGGACTTTGAGCGTCACTCTCCACATGTGAGGAGATGAAGCCAAGCAAGAGCAGCTCACATGGCTGAGCAAAGCTCATCAGTGGCCACACTGTGATGCTGAGCTTTGCTTTGCATTGCTGAGTGCATCCTCCTCTTGTGGGGTAATATCCACTGGCTGCTCTCATGGTGCGTGCTGTGCTTAAATCTCCAGGGTGCTCCAGGAAGGATGGGTGCTCAAGGGGAGCCTGGCTTAAAGGGTTACCAGGTAAGGGGTTTTCATTTTTCAGTTTCTCTCTGTTCTCAGATGCAACAAAGCTGCCACTCCAGAGTAAAAACTAGTTCTTAAATTGTGATTTGTCTTGAGCTCAGTTTAATTCTATTTCTAGTCTCCATTTGTACCATCACAACTTCTCCAGATGATTTGGTTCATCTGTGCCTTGACCTGCGTGTCCCCCTCAAGCTGGAATGTGCAGCACAGGGCTTGTGAGATCTGGCAGGAAACCAGAGAGGACCTGCAGTCACCCAGCTCTGTCCTGTCTCCTCACATGCTGTCTGCTCTCTCCACAGGGACATGCAGGATCACCAGGGCCAATTGGGCCACCAGGGCCAAAGGGGGAAAAGGTAGGTTTGCAGAGTTTAACCATCTCATCTTCCATTGGGGTGGAGGCTGAGTTGATGTAGACACAAGTGTCCCACTTCCATAACTCCACTTCATCTGTGCTCTCCTTCTCTACCTGTGGCAGAGACACCTCTACACTCCCTCCACCTGTACAACTCCTGCCACAGCTTTACCTCTGCAGATCAGCACTGGGACACCAGTGCCACTGGCATGTGCATTCCAGGCAGCTGGTGGCTGAGCCCCAGCCAGCATGTGTTGTGGGGACACATTTTTCTGCATCCCCAGAAGTTCTGCTCAGTTCCCAAGTCAAAAGAAATCAGACCAGTAGCTTGCTTTGAGTAATACCCCACACAAATGAGCTGATGGTCAGCAAGATGCCCATCCCTGCTCGCAGCAGCCAGCAGTGTGTTGTAAATGAGGCGTAACTGGTCTCTTCACTGTCCTTGCTCCATTTTCCTCGTGGTCTGCCACCTCCTGACCTCGTTGTCCCCCTCTGTGGTTAGATGACCTCCTTCTCAGCAGCTGCCCTGAGTCAGAGCCATCTTTCTGCTGAGGCTTTGCCCTGGTTTTTCCCCTTTTGCTGAGTCAGAACAGCTATAACCAGTTCAGGCTGGAGAAGTGATTCATGCTTTAATGGTTTCCTGTCGGTGGAGCTGGCTGCTCCCTGAACGTGCCGCTGGAGCCCCGCACGTGCCTTCCACAGCGACAGTGATACACCATCCCTCGGTGTTGGAAGGGGAGTGGTGGTGGTTGGGGCTGGTCAGTTGTGGAGTCCAAGGGAGAGGAAAGATGGGAGAACTCTCCTTGCTCATTCTCCACTCCCCATCACTGAGACAACGTTGGCCTTTCCCTCTGCACCTGGGTGTGATGGTGGCTGCACGTGTGCAAGACAAGCTTTGCTGCTTATAACAGGAGTGTGTGGGGCACAGAGATCCTCAGGGTCTTGTCTTTGCTGGGACCCTGAATGTGTCCTTCCAGCTCAGGCTGCTGGGTGTCAGGACACCCTGTTGATGCTGATCTGCAGACTCTGTGTGCAGCAGTGAATTCCTGGGGCAGGGTGAATGGTTGTGTTCCACTGAGATACTCCCATGCCTCAGAAATTTCCCTTCAGAGATGAGCAATGGTCATGCTGCTTTTCCTCTCATTTTCTGCTGCTGAAACGAGAGGAACAGCGAGGGATGTTCTTGCCACTCTGCACCTCTGTTGCCACCTCCCTGAATTTCCCAGCCTTTCTAACACTGCTCCAGCCGCTTCCCGAGCTGCATCTCTTGCTCCTCTGGGCTCACAGCCAAGCACACTGTCAGCTGAGAGTCTGGATGGAGGTTTCTCCTAGTCACACTGTTAAAATTTGAGCAGCCTGGCAAAAAATCATGAATAATGACTACCAAAAGCAAGATCAGCCCTTGGCCTTAGAGCAGAAGCAGTAAGAGATGTGCAGAGCTGTGCCTCTTGTTTCAGTTGCAGTTCTTTTATTTTATAGCATTGAAATTTGCCATCTTCTTGAAAGTTCCCATAATTTCAATAATAATTGCTCCCCAAATTATCAGCCTGAAGTGTCCTTCACCAAGAAAATACTGTTCTGCAAATGCACCTCAGAGGTGCCGTGGATCCTGTGCTGTGAGAGCACAGCAGTGCTGAGCATGAAGTGGATTCTATGTGTCTGAGCTGAAGCCTGACAAAAACACAAAAGCTTCTCCTGCATCCTGCTGAGAACACTCCGATCTGTTAATGACCACTGACAGCCGGATCTCACTCACGTCTTCCTGCAAGGCCAACGTAGCTGCTGGCACCTTGCTGGGGAGCAGCTCCAGCTGAATGAGGAGAGCTCAGCATCGCCTGCACAGCCTCCAGCACCATTTCCGAGAGCATCCAGGCACTCCACAAAATTCGTGCTTCTACGTTTTCTCATATATCCTTCCTTCTTATCTCCTGAGTTGCCTGGATCCCAGCCTGGGGACAGACAGATTCCTTCCCTGCGGACGTCTGTAACCTCACGAACAGGAAAACTGGAGCCTGAATCTGAGAAATAAAGAGGAAACTAAAAAGGGACCAGGACTGCTCTGTGAGCTTTACGTGGGAACTGTGCGGAAGGAGGATGTGTAGTGGTGGGGAAGGTCCTGCCTTTGCAGGCAGCCTGGGGAGAGGCAGTACTGTGGAATCCAGCTCCCCTGTGCCCTTCCAGCCAGCTCCTCCGCTGCATTTCATACGTTTACAGCTCCTCAAAGAGGCCTTGCTCAGAGCAGACGCCTGCACTTGGCAGCTGCTTAAAGCAGTCCAGATGGGATCCTTTCAGAAATTACTAACTGGTGTATCTCACTTTGGGACCACAGCCAACAACAACAAGCCTTCCCTTCTTCTCCATGCATTTTCCATTTGTATCCCAACATGTTTACTTTGCTGCCCTTTACTCTAACTTTTTTTCACTGCAACTTTCCAAAGAGTTAGTGCAGACCTTTCATCTCCCTCTCGAGCAGCTGAGGCATCCGGAAGTCCTGGTGGAGCTCAGTCTTGCAGTCCTAGAGCTGACCACGCTGCAGGATTTTCTCAGTTGGAAGACAAAAGACAAGGTGGGAATTAGACTCAAGGAGACTCAAAGCCACAGCTCAGCTTTGGGGAGAGTCTGTGAGTCCTGATGTTCCTCATGGGTCCCCAGAATGATGAGCTTTCTTTGAGTTCATCACGCTTGCCCCTGTTTGTGAAGAAGCAGTTAGTGCCAAGACTTCTGCATAGTAACACATCTACTGGGATTTTATTTTCTTTTGCTGAGAACTGAGCAGTGGTGGCTTCGTTTCCCTTGTAGCCTACATTCCTTTGATAGTGGCTAGAAAGCAAAGCAGCTGCCAGGTATTTTGCTGCTGGCTTCAGCCAGCGAGTTCAGTAGCACTGGGAACTGTTGGCAGACTGTCAGCATTACTTTCCTTTCTCCCTACTCTGCCACCCAAATTTCTCCATCCTTACTGCTCAGTACTGTGTTCTCAAGCTATCCTGGTGGAATTTCTTCTTGTTTCTTTCGCCCTATATCAGTCACCTCCGTCCTTCCCTGTATATATCTTTTCTACTTGTATCTTGGGGAGCTGCTGAGTTCCCCATGCAGCACACATGCTCTTGAGGATCAGCATGTGGGTCAGCATGTTTTGCTCAGCACTGGCACAGATTCCAAGTCATGATGAAGTTCCTACAGAAAAGAACCTGCTGGCTCCACTCTCTGAGGTTTTTTTTCACTACAGTGGCTATTCACTACCCTACGTGTGTTACAACAAACCATCACATACAAGCAAAGCACCACAAGTGCTTTCTTCCAGAGGCAGCATCACTGAGGGACTGCTCAAGCAGCTGTGACCTCAACAGAAGAGGAGAGTAGCCCAGAAAACCAAAGAGAGCTGTAAATACACCCGAAAGGACTGATGCATCCACTGAGAATTACAGAAGTCTGTGGAAAATTTGGCTTTCCATAGCTATGGAGTTAGGGAAGCTCAAGGCTCTAGGAGCACCCCAAGTGCTTCAAACACTGTGGATCCACTGTGCCAGAACCCACCAAAGCTCCTCTCTCCAGTAGCTGCAACATCAAAGGAGCAATGAGCCATGTTCATCCTAAGGAGTCAGAGTGCCAGAGATTCAGTGATAGGAAGCAGCCAAAAACTGGAGAAGCTGGAATGTGTCTATCTACTATGTGGGGCGAAGAAGCAGTCGTCTCGGAGCTATACTCCAGGGAAAATAGGACACCATGTCCCTGAGTGACTTCTACAGCAGAATTTAAAAACATAGTGTCTGTGTTAAGTCCCGAGGGATCTCTCTCTGTAGATGTTTTAGAGAGACCTCCGTTTTAAATAATTTGGGTGCTGTTATCTACCAGCCAAACCATGAACCGTGGAGCGTCCCAGAAGATAACTGTTTCCCATGTTGTCATAATGACCTGTTTCTTGTCTAGTTTTATTGTTGGAAATCACAGAACATTAGGGATTGGAAGGAACCTCGAAAGATCATCCAGTACAATCCCCCCATCAGAGCAGGATCCCCTAGACAACAACTCCAGAGAAGGAAACTCCAGAACTCCCCTGGGAAGCCACTTCCAGTGCTCTGTCACCCTCACCATGAAGAAGTTCCTTCTCACGTTTATGTGGAACCTCCTCTGTTCCAGTTCACATCCATTGCTCCTTGTCCTATGATTAGGTGACACTGAGCAGAGCCTGGCTTCATCCTCCTGACACCCACCCTTCACATATTTATCAACATTAATGGTGTCAACACCTCAATCTCCTTTCTTTCAAGCTCCCTCAACCTCCCCTCATCAGGGAGATGCTCCACTCCCTTCATCATCTCTGTGGCTCTGGGCTGGACTCTCCAGCAGGTCTGTGTCCTTGTGGAACTGAGGGGCCCAGAACTGGACACAAATACTCCAGATGTGGTGTCACTAGTGCTTAGTAAAAAGGGAGAAGAACCTGTCTCAATCTGCTGACCACCCCACTGCTGATTCACCCCAGGATGCTGTTGGCCCTCTTGGCCATAAGGAGCGATTGCTGGCTCCTTGTCATCATCATCACCAGGACCCCCAAGTCCCTTTCTCCTTGTTCCTTATAGAGGACAGTTAGACCAGGCAGAAACAACCACCGAAGGAGCCAGGAAAGCAATGCGAAGAGTCCATGGGCTCCAGGCTGTGTGACAAACAAAACAAACAGACAAAAGAATAAATTTTTTAGACTTCTTTGGATGAGAAGTTAGTAAATTCAGCAGAGCCTTTGGCTTAGCAGCCCCTGATGCAGAAGAACTAGGTGGGTTTGTACAGAAGCATCTGCTGTGCAAGCTGCTGCCTACATTAATGCTGGATTTTTATTCACAGGGAGAACAAGGTGATGACGGAAAAGTAGAAGGACCACAGGGACCACCTGGAGACAGAGTAAGATATTAAATCCTTTCTCTGATCAGTCCTGGCCTGACTTTTGCAGGTGGGTTAGTTGGGTGGCTTCCTTGCTTGTAGAACATGAACAAGCCAGTGAGATGTTGGGGTGACATCATTTACATCCACCTCATGTCTTTGTTGTGTTGTTGTAGGGCCCCGTTGGTGACAGAGGTGATCGAGGGGAGTCTGGAGACCCTGGTTATCCCGTGAGTCTTATTCCAAATGCATGATTCAGACATGTCTGGCTTGGGGAGGTGCTTTCAATCAGCATCAGCCCACAGAAGGTCTAGCTCTTGCCTCTTAGTCACAATTCATAACTGTTATGCTGCGCGTGGCCATGTTTCAAGAAGTAACTCAGATATCTTAACCTAGAGGGGTAAAAGATTTACTGCAGGTGAATGTAGGTCCTGCAGGTGAACATCTGACAGTGCCCTGCACCTGCCTGAGCGCACTAGACTGAAAGAACAAGCAGGACCATCTTATCAGAGGTGTTTGGATTGTTAAGCAAATGTGCTGGGGAAGATGAGCGCCAGAGAGGTCATGCAATACTGGAAAGATTTCTAGGCTGATGTGCCCATGGCCATGGTAAATTTCCATGGGAAGATCTCTGTTAACTTGGGGGTTTGGAAGCTCCCAAAACCTTACCAAGGCAAGAGCAGTGTTAGCAGATCTGTGTATCTTCTGCTGCCCCATGCAGCATGTTCCATCCACTCGTGTTTGACGCTGCCACAAAAACACCTGAGACAAACACATGTTCACTCCCTGGTTTTGTTTTTTTTTTTAAGGGTCAAGAAGGACTTGATGGAGAAAGAGGAAAACCTGGACAGCAAGGCTTACCTGTAAGAGCTGCTGCTTTATTACAGATGACCCCGTGACTCATGCACGTGAAAAGGAGGAGGGTAGGGAGGGCTGCAGGAAGGAAAGTGTCTGAGCTCAGAAATGCAGCATTTCCCTGAGCCGTGGCGTGGGGCATTTTGAGACTCACAAAAAGGTGATGGAACAGGGACCACTCGCAGAAGTTGTCTGCAAAACTGTCTTTTCTGAGTGATCTAAGAGGGACTAGAAATCTTAGGGGATGGGAAGTGGGAGATGACAGTAACAGTGGAAGGGTCTTCTTGGAGATGATTCTTTCAGCGCACTGCTGGTGAGAGCTGGTCCTGCATGAGGTGGGCTCATGTTGTTCTACCATGTTGTTGTTTCTTCTCAAGCCCCAGGGCATTTTCGAAAGACTAAATTAAATCCAAATTTAAGGAAAGGCTGTTTATTTTATTGTCATCTAATTTGTACAGCTGACTATTGCAACTGCAAGTGCAGCAGCACGTTAAATGTCGTTTGTGTTGGGAAATCAAGTTGAATCAATTTCCATTCTTTGTGGGGCTGCTAGGATGACAGATTCTTTTTAGGGCTAAAAATCATAGCACTCTGTCATCTGGCCTAGAAATAGATAGAGCTGCTGCATCCCCCAGTGGATATAGTTTATTCTGAGGTGTGGTAGCCCTGCAGATGTCAGTGTTCCTGATGGAAGCAGGAGCTTTGTATTGCCTTTAGTAAAGAGCTATTTGAAACACGTGGCTGAGAAACAAGCTGAAGGAGAGCTCTGCTGGTGTGTCCTTACTTGCCATCCCTTTGATATTAGTCCAGAAATTGCCACAAAGCAGACAGACACAACATAAAATCTCTGGATGGCCAGAAGAAGAGGTGGAGATGTGTGATGGGGAAGAGAGCGCTAAGAGAGTAGCGGAGTAGCCTCTCTGCTTTCCTCCTCCATAGGTATCTCTCTGGTATTTGATGGCCTGGGGAAACTAAGTAAAGGTCTGCAACCTGCAAAGGGGGGTAGTACCAGCAGTAAGGACGCAGTCACTGTATGAACTGCTCATTCTGCCCAGAGCTTCTGCAGTACCTTTCTCCAAAAAGCCTTCCTGCCCACTTCTTAGCACCATTTTCCAGGCACCATCTGGAATGGAGTGAACCATTTCTATGAATGCAGGCACCACCCAAGTGAGGGGGTAGCATCACTCCTTCTCCAGTTGATACCCTGCTAAATGTTCTCTGGAGACAGTCCTCGCTCCTCGTTCCCCCAGGAGGCCTGTCTGAGCACAGGCTGTTCCCCTGAATTGTTTCCATACGGTCTGCCTTGTTAGGGCACGAAAAATGCTGTTCTTTGTATTTTATGCAAGATACTGCCAGAAGAGAATTTCAAGCAGATTTTCCTTGCTTATATTTTGTAGGGGGATCCTGGACCACCAGGCCAGCCAGGAGCAAAGGGATCCAAAGGTGATGTGGTAGGTTTCAGCAGGGTGGATTTAGAGAGTTCCAGGTTTAAAGATAATGGCTAATTAAGAGAGATGGGATCATGATTTCCCCCCAGGATATGTGATTTGGCCTATGGTCTGAGCCTTGAAAGACTGTGGAGAACCTGGTGGGAGGGCTGCAAACATGTATTTGAGTATCCAAGGTCAACAGTTAGTTGTTTTTGTAGAGCAGCAGAAGATCAAGAGAATTACAGCTCCAGCAGGATGGGTAAACCCTGAGCATCTTTAGTCAATGCCATGGGTTGTGTCTCTTTCCCATACCCCTGTTTGTGGTGCCTCCAGCCACAGCTGCCTCGGCTGTCCCTAAGCAGATCTGAGCCAGGCAAGTGTCTCTCTCTTTCACTTCAGCTACAAACTTTGCTGGCTCGAAGCCTTCCAGATTTGGAGTCCATTGAGCCATGCAGTTACGTTTCTTGGAAGAGTCCCTCTAACTTCTTGCCCTTATTGAGCAACACATGGGTCCTTCAAGGCTCGTGGGGGTACCTCATACCTACTTCTACCTCCACATCTGGCTATAACAACAGCTTGCTAGTTATTCTGACAGATTAGGAGCTTTTTTTGCTGAAACACAAGTATGTGACCTCAATACTCAGCAAATTCCTGCTCCCTTTTGGCAAATTTCAGGATTTTTAACCTGACCCTGCTGGGATGGTGCCAGAAGATAGTTTAACCTACAGTAGGCTCTTGCCAAAGAGTACCAAGGCGATAAGATAAATAGACTCTGCCCATCGGTGGGCAATCTGGAACCGCCTTAGGGTCTAATGAGTAGCAGGGAAAGCACCCCCAGGAGTGTTTCTTTTTGTAGCTGCCTTGCATGGACCTCTGCAGATGGAGAAACAGCACACAGAGAACGCAGCGACTCGGTTTAAAAGTGCCTTAGTACATGACCTCGCTGAGAGAGCCCTGGTGACGGTGCTGAGGCTGAGTTTTCCATTCATGCTGCAGAGGTTAATCCTTTTTACAGTTAATAAACCTCAGGGGTGTTTTTTTACGTCTTTCTTCATACAGCAGCGTTGCAGATCCTGCACACAAGATACCCTTTTCATTCCCATTAACTGCCCAAAATAGAGGGAGCTGCCTCACAGAGAAGAGCTCTTGCTGAACACCCTGCAGAAGACCTGCTGGGTCCTTGGTTGGGCACTTTGCTGTCAGTGAACTAGCAGAGGGTGCAGGTTTTAAGCATCTTGTTCTAATGTTCGCCAGTGCACAGAGTCCTCCCTTGAGTTCATCCTGCTTTATTTGTCCTCATCTGCTCTGTATTAGGAAAAATGTAGGTCCTTGCCCTCTAGCTATTCATTCCTGCCCTAGAACGTTCAAGACATACGAAGAATCACTCATACTCAAACCAAATAGCAGCTCGTTCCCCAGTGCTGGAGCAACGGACTCTGTAAATCTCCTTTTCATAAAAACCCTTTCCAACCATTATCCCAAAGCACACCCTGAAGTCAGGCTCCCAGGTGGACTTGTGCTAGAACTGCTGCAATTTTAGATGTCTTTGTTGTTTTACTTGCAGGGTCAGAAAGGAAAACAAGGAGCACGGGGCAGCGCGGGGAGCAGAGGTTCACCGGTAGGTACAAATACCATTTTCTGCCCTGTCAGATGCTACCTAGGAGCTCCATCATTATCACCTTTGTGATTTTAGGGCATCCTTGGGCTCCCAGGTCCTCGAGGAGTGGTGGGAAGGCAGGGACAAGAGGGTGCCCCTGGAGTGGATGGAGTTCCCGGGAAGGACGGCGTGCCGGGGATGCTGGTGAGTTTCAGTTGTAGCCCTACAGCATCAACAGCAAACGCAGCTTAGGAGCCAGAAAACCAACAGGTAGCACAGAAGAAATGAGTGTAGTCCAGCTACAGCTATTCCAGTTGACATGTACCAAGCAGATCACACATTCCTTTCCATATCTCACTCACACAGAGGTAGCAGCTGCCTCTGCATGGCCAAGTCTGTAAATAAACTGGTGTTTCCAGCCTGGTGGCTCCCTGCATGCACAGACTTGTGTATCCATCTCGGCACATCCACCCATGCCCTCATGTGTGGTGCTTGCTGAGGGCAGAATCGCAGCACTCCCCTGTCCCCTAGAGTCTCTGCAGAGCTGGAAAAAGCATCTTGTTTCATAATTATTTGGGTTTCTTTCCTAGGGTGAGCAGGGTGATGATGGGGAAGAAGGTGTGACAGGGATGTCAGGCAAGAGAGGGAACCCTGGCATTCCAGGACTCCCCGGGGCACAGGGACCACCAGGATTCAAGGTGAGTTTCCCTTTAGATACAACTGTGAGCACCCCAGTCTGTAGGCCTGTTGTGTCTAGAGCTTGGATTCTCCAAGGTCTAATAACATATAAACTCTTGCTGCTGTCTTTCACTTAGATAGAGACTCAGTAGGTTTTTCTCATCATCCGTTGATCCATTTATCCACTTGCATGACGTTGACCACAGGTGGATATCCCAGAGACCTTTCCTTCTTTGTCAGAGTTCACTGAGCTCAAAAGCCCACAAGATACCCTCACCCACACCATACATACTTCAGAAGCTCTCTTTCATCAGAAACCTGGCTGACAAACCACAGCCATGGAGACATCTCAAAGGAACTGCTCTAGCTTGCCTGTAGGATGTCCAGGCTGGATGACCCCATGGGTAATCTAGGTTTCCTACAGCTGCTGCCCTGCAAGGCCTGAACTGCTCAAGGATTATCTGTGCCACTTGGGTTTTAGTGTGTGTTTCCTGTACTGGAACAGCTGGAACCAGTATGGGCTTGGACATCACTGCGAGTGGAAGCAGGGACAAGCTGCTTTAGTGACCTTGGGGTTTCTTCCTGGTCCTTGCCCGTGTCCAGACTGGCCATAGGAATTAAAGCTGGACCAACAACAATTCAGCTCTTTGTAGAAAGACTGGGTTTGGAGAGTCCACCAGGTTGATTTGAATGATGCCGCCCAAACTCATCACTCTGACTGTCGCTTGCTGCCCTCCAGCTGCCCTGAGTAGAATAACAGGCTGATACCAGAGATGATGGCAAGACCCTGGTGTCCTTAGGACGGGCTCATACCCTGGCTCAAGGGAAACTTGTTGCCTCTTTTCTAGCTACTCAACCGCTCTAGGCTCCTTTGTTCCTCTCTCCCTGTCTGCCCCAGAGCGAGTGGCTGGGGCTTGTGCTGCTCCTGGCGCTTGGCAAGAGAAGAGATGAGGACCAAAGTGTGATGCTGGATCTCAGAAGCCCCTCTCTTGTCCTTAAGATAGTGCTCAGGAAAGTGTTCGCTTTGCAGCCTCTAGATTGGAGTCCTCCAGGTGCTTCACCCTGACCTGGCTTCAGCCTTGTAGAGAAGTTAATCACCAGTTGCCAGCCTGCTGGGGGTAAGAGAAGAGAAACTGTAGGGCAGGACACTGGAAAGTGTGAACAGAAGATGTTTCACCCCTTTGCTGTCCGTAGCCTCTATGCAGGCAGTATCTGCAGTTCTGCTGAAGTTCCTGCTCCACATGAAGCTCAGGGGGTGACTCAGCCGTGGCCGTCGCTGGTCTCACACTGTGCATCCTGCACCAGTCTGCTTTAGCAGGCCTGAGGCATCTCCTGATGAACCCACATGCCTTATCCCAGTGAGCCAGCCTTTCCCAGCTTTCCATCTATGGCTATTTCGCCTGACTGTTGTTATATTTAGCTCCTGTCCATCGCAATTACTTGAATTCTGTTATTTTTAGGGTGAAAGAGGATTGCCTGGTCAGACTGGACAAACGGGGAAGCGAGGATCATCAGGAGGAACTGGCCTTCCAGGGAGCCCTGGTGATCCAGGACCCAAAGGACAACCGGTTAGTGGTGACTGGAGCTGATCAGACTTGACTCCAAGCTGTCTCCTGCAGGAGAAGTTGCAGATCCATGGGCTGGGATGGACGATAGGAGGGCCTTTTACAGAGGAACTTGTGCCTGAGTGCAGGAGTGTCAGCACAGCTCTCTCCATGAACCCTTCCCTGCTCTTCTCTGCTCATGTGCACACAGATGTCTTGTCGTGCCTGCATTTCCCAAGCCACTGTGACTTCTCATGCCATCCTCAGACTGGTGGTTACAAGGCCCTGGTGTGTGCTGTCAGCCAGGGTGCAGAGCCATCCCAAACAGCCCTCGAAGTGTCTTTGATGAGAGCTGTTATGGGAGCAGCACTTGGAGCCATAGGGAAGTGCTGAGTGTAGGAGGTGAACAGTGCACATGAAGCCAAAAGGTGCAAAGGAGGGTCTGTAGCTCCACTGGGACCTGCTGGAGGTTGCAGGTCCAGGTGTCATCAGTGCAGTTTTGAGGGTGGTAGAGATGCCGGATCAGAGCACACTGTGAGCCCTTGGTCAAGATAGAAGTTAAATTCCCAGCCCCACCTCCAACACAGGCTCCTAATCCTCACTGCTTTAGTTTGTTGTGCTGGTGGGGTTGCCCAGTTTAGCACCAGTGTGTCACACTTCATCAGCCTGAGGCTATACTGAGAATACATAAGCTCTTTAGACTGGGACCACCATCAGAGGGTCTAGTTAGGCCACAGAGGTAAAGCTAACATGAGGAACAGAGAGATTAGGACTAACACAGAACAAGGGAGAAGATGAAACCCAGCTACCTCGTTAAAATAGCCTTGTTTGTGTATTTTATGTGAATGGCAGTGGTGGTAGGATTCAAGCTCAAAGATAGTAGCCAACAACAACATGACAACATCGTTCTCCCTCTTGTGACCACAAATGAGCACAAGTCCAGTATTGTTATTGCCTGCCTTACAGAGTAATAGTGATCCCTTCAGCTGGGATGACTCCATGGCCCTTAAACCCTTCTCACTTCCCATTTACTTCTGCCCAAAACTCCTCTAGAAGGAAGACTTGGTTGGTTCTCCCAGCACAGGAAAGCCCTTAGTCCTCCTTCGGTAACAGTTTTCCTTTCCAGGATCCATAAATGGGCAGTTAAATCAAGTTGTAACCTTGGAAAGTTTCCTTGCTCCAGCAAGTCCAGCCGAGCCCTCTCTTGCCAAAGAGTGTCTCGGTGGTGTGGCAGAACAAACTTCCTACCAGCAAAGCCTCTAGGCTGGTTCTGGAACAGCCTTATGTCTAGAGGTGGTGGAAACCCCATCGTTTGAGTCATTTACAACTGGGCTGAACACAACGTTGTAAAACATCCCATAAAATGCAATCCTGCACGGGTCACATCAAGTCCCGCTGAGAGTCCAAATAAGCCTTTGCCATCTCTGATGTTCTGAGACCAGAGATGAATCATCTGGTGTGAGTTTCTGACCCTTTTCTTTTGACGTTGAAACTCTGACATCTGAGAAGGCCAGCAATATCAAAGGACACACAACTGCAGCCCGCTGAAGCGGGGGGGGTGTTTGTGTAAGGACACGCTACTCAGTGTGGGGTTTTTTTCTTCTCAGAGCACATGCTTTGTGCTAACTCAGGCTTGATGGCCTTCCAAAGATCTTATTTTTCTTAAGAAATGGAGCAAAAAAGCCCTGCAGGGTTGAACAGGGTAAGAACTAGGAGATACGCATGGTTTCTCTGGGTTTGAGTGGGAGGTTATGTTGTAGGAACAGGCACTTTTTCATGGCTTCATTGAGCATAGATGGAAATTATCCTTTGCAGGTCAGGCCAGCTGGTGTTAGAAGAAAAGCTTGTTTAGAAAAAGCTTGTTTAGAAGGGCTGTGAGGCTGGTGTTCTGCAGCATGAACTTCCACGCTCAGCTGAGAGTAGACTCTCTCCATCTTCTGATGACTGTGGTCCAAGCTAGAAAAATACCTGCTACAGTGAGTGTAGGTGCCTCCCATTTGGGGGCCAAACAGGCTTAGTCTGTGAGATCTAAGTAACCTACAAGTCTGTGAGATCTTCTTCACAGTGAGGGTGACAGAGCACTGGAACAGACTGCCCAGGGTGGTTGTGGAGTCTCCTTCACTGGAGACGTTCAAGACCCACCTGGATGTGTTCCTGTGTGACTTGGTCTAGGTGATCCTGCTGTAGCAGGGGGATTGAACTGGATGATCTTTAGAGGTCCCTTCCAATCCCTAATGATTATGTGATTCTGTGATCTAAGTAGCCTACAGGCCTGTGAGATCTAAGTAACCTACAAGCCTGAGATCTAAGTAGCCTACAAGTCTGTGAGATCACCGAATCACAGAACATTAGGGATTAGAAGGGACCTCCAAAGATCATCTAGTCCAATACCCACTGCCACAGCAGGATCACCTAGATCAAGTTGCACAGGAACATATCCAGGCAGGAGATCTTCTGGAGTTGCATCTAGCCTGATGTTTGTGTAGCTGTTCCTTCAGATGTTTTTCACACTTCTTTCTCATCTGTCCTGCTTAGACTGAAGAGCGCTCTTGGTTTGTCTTTCTCTCGGCTCTCGGTGTGACCAGTGTTCACTGTAAACTCACTGTTCTTTGTTCTTGGCTGTGATCTGCAGGGAGACTTTGGCGAGGCAGGATTTCCAGGGATCGCCGGCTTGTTTGGGCCAAAGGTAAGAGGCTGCCTTATGACCAGCTGGCTTTCCAATACCTCCTGTTGAGATGGGTAGACACTAGTGGGAAAAAGGTGGTTGTGTAGAGCCTGGAGCTGTTCTCCCCACCTGAACTTCTTTCAGGCATCTGTGTCTCCAGCTTCAGGCTGTACCTAGGACACTACTAGAGATTGAGAGCCTTGACTGGAACTTTCTACTCATTTATCAGCGTATCCTTGGCTTGGTGAAGTGGGGACCAGTTCATTTGATTTTGAAAGTGAAGGGCTAATAAAGCAGGAGTGGGAAAAGACTTGTTATTTAGTTGGACGTTCCCATCTACAAGAGGCAGCATCTCTGTCCTGGCAGCAGAGCCCTAAGGCAAGGACAAGCATGTGGGGAATGTTTATTGAGAGACCATCTCATTTTTGCTCGCAGGGCCCCCCAGGAGACCTTGGTTTCAAAGGCATTCAGGGACCGCGTGGGCCACCAGGGCTCATGGTGAGTGGTTTTTCAGTTTGTTTGCTTTGGGAAGATTTTCTTCCTTGGTCCATCCTCTGTTGCTGTCAGGCTGCAGGGGAGCACAGTGCTCAGTTCACCACCCGCCTGGCAGACACCATGGCCCTGGCACTACCTCAGAGCCACCCCAACACATCTGAGACCCCCATGGGTGCGAGGTCTCTTCTGCTTTGGAGACCATCGTGATGCACTAACCACTGCACAGACCACTCCAGCTACACTGGAATCTTTCTGTTTCTGGAATTTTCGAGGTTTTACAGGGGTTGTGACAACCACACGGTGAGGGCTTGTGTCTTCTGGGCTTGGCAGCCCAGAAAGCCAACCGTGTCCTGGGCTTCATCGAAAGAAGCGTTGACAGTCAGTCGAGGGAAGTGATTCTCCCCCTCTACTCTGCACTTGTGAGACCCCACCTGGAGTACTGTGTCCAGTTCTGGAGTCCCCAGTATAAGAAGGACACAGAGCTCCTGGAAGGTGTCTGGAGGAGAGCAACTCAAATGCTCAGAGGGCTGGAGCACCTTCCCTAGGAGGACAAGTTGGGGTTGTTCAGCCTGGAGAAGAGAAGCCTCCTAGGTCACCTACAAGCAGCTTTCCAATGTCTGAAGTGGACTACAAGAAAGCTGGGGTAGGGGGTTTCACACAGGTGCATAGCGAGAGGACAAGGGGAAAGGGTTCCAGACTTCAAGAGGGGAGACTCAGGTTGGACATGAGGAACAAATTCTTTCCTGTGAGGGTGGTGAGATGCTGGAACAGGTTGCACAGGGAAGTCAGGGCTGCCCCATCCCTGGAAGTGTTGAAGGCCAGGTTGTCTGGGGCCCTGAGTAACCTGCTGTAGTGAAGGTGTCCCTGTGTTGGAACTAGATGATCTTGAAGGTCCCTTCCAACCCTGGCCATTCTGTGGTTCTGTGATTTGGACCTGCATTTTGAAAGAGGTTTATTTCAGCCGAGCAAGTCCCACGATCCTGTTGCTGAAAAGCCACAAGGAGCTGCAGTGTCCACGCTGAGCCTGCTGTGGTGAAAGTGACCTTCAGCCCCCAGGTGATGGGTCACACATCTCTTCTCTTTTCTAGGGAAAAGAAGGCATTATTGGTCCCCTTGGCATTCAGGGTCCCACTGGAAGCCCAGTAAGTATCTGTGCTTTGTTCTGCCTGTGTTCTTCAGAAGAACATAGGGCTTGAGATCCAACACGCTTGAGGCCACCACAAGTAAATTGCTTACACCCTGCTGTAACGAGGGACTCCAACAGTCTTTGGGATGAGCAGCTTGAGTAGTGCAGGATCAGTCTCTAGCTCTGTAAGTAGATGCAGGGAGGTTACCAGTTTAAAAAGTGCGGAGCAGCTCTACCTGAGTGCAGGTTTTCTGATGGATTGGCTCAGGCTGAGACTGCTACTGCAGTTTTTCCAAACTGCTTGGCCTGAGATGGACAATAAAAACACATGGAAGGGGAGGGAAAGACAAAGATAAATGTATTAAAGTGGGAGCAGCTTGATTCTGGGAAGTGCTGAAAACTCCAGCCTGCCCCAGAGGGCCAGAGGCACTGAACACAGGCTAAAGTTCAGGGCAGCGTCTCCTGAGGTCATGAGCATGAAGGCACCCGGTGGTCACTGCAGAGGCTGCTAGTGGCAGAGATGAAAACCAGTAGGATCAACTCATTGCCAAAACATCCAGGACTAGCTATTTTATTGCCTGGGGATGGGTGGGCCAGTAGGGCAAGCTGAGCTAGCCTTTTTAGAGATGCATTTGGGTCCTTGCAAGGGTCTCAGTGTGTCCTGAGGGTGCGGGTTGTTCCCAGACACTGACACCCCCTCGTGTCCTTTGACAGGGGCCCAAGGGAGACAGAGGTGGCCGCGGAGAAATGGTAAGTGCTGGTCTGCAGCCCTGGGCACATTCTGCCACTAACAGAGTGCCTCTGGGCAACCAAGAGTTGTGCTGGGCTCTGCTGCACCCACACGGGCTCTGGCTCAGGGAAGGTGGCATCAGGCTCCCGTGACAGCAGCACACACATGGCTCTACCTGTGTGCTCACACACACACACATCCACGTGTGCTCATGTGCACCCACTGTGCACCCAGTCCACAGCAAAACCTCCTGCACTGCTGCATGAACAAACCTCAGTGAGTGGCAGCTCAGAAAGCCCCGGGCTGGGGGCACAGCACCCAACTGAGCCACAGCATTGCCTGAGTGCAGCCCCCACAACTGAGGGAGCAGTGCCAGCCATGTTCTATCATCTGTTCTTCCTCTGGTCCCTTTCTTGCTGGAGCTCCAGTGGGCTTTTACACCTCATCATAGCTCTTCTCACCATACAGGGGATGTCTGGGGATACTGGATATCAAACCTCCCAGTGCACATCTCTGAGAGGCCAGAGTGCAGCCTCTGCTGCTTCTTGCTCACAGTTTCCCTCATCTGTCCACACAGCAGCAGTGTGTTGGCAGCAACCAGAGTCCCAGAACGAGGGTTTACTGGTGTCAGAGCCATCAGCACCCTTTGCTGCAATGGCCTCTCCACTGTTGAGGCCCTTCTCACTCTCCTTCCAGCTGGGAACAGCACATGGCTGTACAGGGAGGTTTTGGTTTAGTAATCAGCATCTTCTAACACCTTCTTCTTTTTCTGCTCTTTTTTCCCCCTTGCAGGGTCTGCAAGGTCCCAGGGTAAGTATCTGAAATCATTTTTTCTAACCAATACCTTGTGTTTAAATAGAAGCTTTGCTTTTAGCAACTGTCAAGCTGCAGGGTGGTAACTGCACACAGGGGACGTGATAAGGACCTGGGAATATGACATTGACAACAGATAATCACTGGGATTGGGATGCAGTAGGAGTGGGCTGGGTACAGACAGAGCACAGAGCCACAGAGATGATGAAGGGAGTAGAACACCTCCCTGATGAGGAGAGGCTGAGGGAGCTGGGTCTCTTGAGCTTGGAGAAATGGAGACCGAGGGGCAACCTCACTAATGTCTATAAATATGTGGAGGGTGGCTGTCAGGAGGATGGAGCCAGGCTCTGCTCAGTGACATCTAGTGATAGGCAATGGGTGTGAGCTGGAACAGAGGAGGTTCCACATCAATATGGAAAGAACTTCTTCACGGTGAGGGTGGCAGAGCACTGGAAGGGGCTGCCCAGTGGAGCTGTGGAGTCTCCTTCTCTGGAGACATTGAAAACCCACCTGGATGTGTTCCTGTGTGACTTGATCTAGGTGGTCCTGTGGTGGCAGGGGGATTGGACTGGATGATCTTTGGAGGTCCCTTCCAATCCCTAATGTTCTGTGATTCTGTCATTCACCCAGTTGGGAGAGGGATGAAATGGGGCTACCTCGTGTCTAGGAGTCTGAGGGCGAAAATTCTGTGAAATGCCAAAAATCTGGAGGATTTCAGCAGGGAACAGACTCCTGCTGGTGACAACCATGAGAAATGGAAACAGAAACTGGAGATCTTCCACTAACTGATGCCACTCTGTCTTTAGGGTCCTCCAGGCCCACGAGGACACCCTGGCCCTCCGGTACGTATCTGTGGAACGAGTTCAAGGGCTTCATTGAAACAGCTAGAATTCTTGCCGTGATCCTCTCCAGAGGGACTGTTTGCTTGCTGGAAATTACAGCCCAGCCCCATCCTCGAGTGCAAACCCCCCCGTGTGAATGGAGCAGTGTCTCCTGCCCTTTAGTCCAGACCATCCCCAAGCGCCGCACAGAGACAGCACTGTTGCCTCTCCTGCTGGTCTGTGCAGAGGGGCTCCAGGGGAGAGGGGATTTCAGGGGGACGTGGCTGAGCACCTTTGCAGCTGTGACTGCCCAGCCTTCTGGCTGATGCCACTTTTTCCTTTGATTTCCAGGGACCGCCAGGAATTCCGGCCTCGTTCGTAAGTTGCTGTTTTCAGTCTGTTTGTTAGTGATGACAAGGAGTCAGGCAGAGCCAAGGTGCTGCTGGGACACCCAGAATGAGCTGCTGGGACCCTGAAGACACACTCTCAGCTCCAGCAGGAGATGCAGTGTTAGCAGGGCAAGGCTGAAAGGCATTTGCTTGCATCAGGGCATGGGCAGCCTCTAACCCTCTCCCTCACCCTCTTTCTCACCCCACACTAGCAACAAGACGGCTTTGGGGCAGCTTTCCAGACGCTACTCGACTCAAACATCGCTCTCAAAACAGAGGTACGAGAGTTGACTTCATGCTGGTCTTTACTGGAACTGGAGGGTGGGAGTGGTCGCCGTGCAGCTTGTCCTTTCAGTGTGCTTGAGGTTCGTGCACACAAAGCTGTGGTTGTCACCGTTCTGGCGGAGTGTCTGGGGTTTGTGCAACCTGTAAAGGCCCCGTGAAGGATGAGAGTCTCTTGTGTTAGTCATTTGTGGAGCTTCAGGCCTCAGGACTTTGCCAGTGCTTCAGAGACACCCTCTTGAGGTCAGTGCAAGGGCTGTAGCTCCCAGCCAGCACAGACTGTCTTCAGTCCATCACATTTTCCCACAGATAAATCAGAAACCCTTGTGGTCACAGCACACGGGGCCCCCTGGGGCACACCTGACTTGAGTCCCTTTTCTCTCCAGAGTTACCAACATTCAGACTTTTTCATGCTGGACCATGGAGGGGAGATCTTCAAGACTCTACACTACCTCAGCAACCTCATTCAGAGCATCAAAAGACCCCTGGGAACCAAGGAAAACCCTGCACGTATCTGTCGAGACCTCATGAACTGTGAACAGAAGATGAACGACGGTAGGAAGCCCTGAGTGTGCAAAGGCTGAACTTCCTTGGGGCCTCTTCACATGCCCCTAACTGGTCTCCTTCCCTGTGACCACTAATACAGAAACCAGATTGCACCTTTTCTCGCTCATGGAAAGGGTTGTGTCCTTGTTCATCCCGAAACCATCCGTTTCTTCAGGTACCTACTGGATTGACCCAAACCTTGGCTGTTCCTCAGACACCATACAGGTCACCTGTAACTTCACCAACGGTGGACAAACGTGTCTCAGCCCCATCACCGTCTCCAAGGTACCGACCCCACACATCCCACCCCCAGCACAGCACTTCCCATACTGCCATTACAAAATATTTACCCGGGAGGGTGTTGTCCTGGGACACCGGCCGGTGACCGCTCTGACACAGCGCGCTGGGCTCTCTTCAGCGCAGAGGCAGCGTAGCTGTAACGTGCAGAGCCACCTCCACGCAGCTCACAGGCACGCCTGCGGCGGTTCCCCACTCGTGTCGCGGCAAAGCCGAACCTTCCCCGCACTCCTTAGTTAACCACGGCCTCAGCAGAGGCCAGTGAGTTTGCAGACGCACGCTGCTCCCAACGCCTGGTTGAGCTCGCTGACGTTCAGGTCACTCTTGCACTTTGTTTTCTGCCACCTGGAAAAGTGAGGTCAGCTTAACCACACAGCTCTCCAGAGAAGCTAAGGCTACAGGACTGTTCTTGAGGAAGCCCTGTACCAGAAGCACCCCATAACAAGCTGTCCGGTCCATCTGTGGATGCACCAGAACCTGTTGGTCTGCTCCTCTGCAGACACAGGTATTGAATCAAAGTTTACATCATCCACCTCCTACTTGAGGACCTCACAGCTTGTTCTGAAACATAAAGGACCCCATGTGTCCCCATGAGAACGTTCCAGATTGATCTGGCATCCTTCCCTTAGCAGGGACCTTATCATCATGCCCCAGTACCTGCAGGGTGGGTATCAGGAAGACAGTGACTTCCTTTTTTCCAGGGCATCACATGGAAAAGTCAAGGGGTAATGGGTACAAGCTAATCCTGGAGAGATTGATTGGAGTCCAGGAGGAAATTCTTCACCATGAGAACTATTAACCCCTGGAATTATCTCCTGAGGGAAGGGGTCGATTGCCCTACACTGGACAGTTTTCAGATCTAGCTGGACAGACTGCTGGGACAGCTGGTTTTTAGCTGGGTAGGCTGGACTAGATGATCCTTGAGGTTCCTTCCCACCTGTTACTCTGGATCTATGAGTCTGGCCTTGTGCCCATAGCCACACCAGTTCCAGTTCTGGACATCGTGTGTGTCCACCTCCAGTCTGAAGCAGAGCAGGGACCGCGTTGCTGTCAGAGCTTGCGCTGCTCCCTCCCTCCAGCCCCACCACAGGGGCACCCCTAACCTCTCTGTCACCCTCGCAGCTCGAGTTCGACGTGGGCAGAGTCCAGATGAACTTCCTGCAGCTCCTGAGCTCGGAGGTGGTGCAGCACATCACCATCCACTGCCTCAACACCTCTGTCTGGCGGGAAGGCTCATCCGACAAGCCTTCGGAGAAAGCCGTGCGCTTCAGGGCCTGGAACGGGCAGGTGTTTGAGGCAAACGGGCAGCTCAGGCCAGAAGTGGCAGCTGATGATTGCAAGGTACGTCGCAGCTAAACTGGGGAGAGACAGAGGGAAACGGCGGGCTGAACCCCGAGGGCTCACGGTGCGGCTCAAGATCCACCTGTGCTTCCTACCCTACAAAATAAGGGGAGAAGGGTCCAGTTTGCCCCTTCGCTACTTCAGCTTTCCAGTGCAGGATGTTCTAGCAGCTCCTGCTAAGTAGCTGAACTTCAACTAGAAAGCAAAAGGTTAAATTCCAGAGCTACAGGAACAGATGGAATCACAGAGTCATAGAACCGTTCAGGTTAGAAAAGACCCTTAAGATCACAGAATCAGAGAACATGAGGGATTGGAGGGAACATTGAAAGATCATCCAGTCCAATCCCCCTGCCGCAGCAGGATCACCGAGACCAAGTCGCACAGGAACATGTCCAGGTGGGTTTTAAACATCTCCAGAGAAGGAGACTCCACAGCCCTTCTAGGCAGCCCCTTCCAGTGCTCTGTCACCCTCACTGGGAAGAAGTTCCTTCTCATATTGATGTGGAACCTCCTCTGTTCTATCAAGTCCAACCAATAACCAACCCTCAAGCAGATCAAGGCTCCCACCCAATGTGGTGTCATCTGCAGATTTACTCATGCCGCAGCCTGTTGCCTCCTTGTGATCACTGATAAACACAAGTGGTCCTAATGCTGAGCCCAGAGGAGCACCCGGGAGATGTCAGAGGGGGGAACTGCCACCTGTGTGTCTGGATTTTGGGTTCGCTCAGGGGGGTTATGTTAGGTGGTACCACTCCAAGCTTGGTTTCCATCAACTCAACTCAGATTCCCCAAAACGCTCTCTAGGCATCACCCCAGGGGCAGCCCTGTGTCCCACTCAGGGCTTTTCAGGCAGACACCGCGTGAAACACGTCCCCTTCCAGCAGCATTCGCTGCCCCAGCTAAAGCTTTTCCCTTTGTCCTCCTCCCCGCACAGATCAAGGATGGACGCTGGCATCGGACACTCTTCTCATTTCGGACACAGGACCCCCAGCAGCTGCCAATTGTCAACATCCACAACCTTCCCCCATCCGAGCCAGGCAAGCAATATCACCTCGAGGTCGGCCCCGTGTGCTTCCTTTGAACAAAGCCGTCGAAACCGGGCTCCAAGGCTTTGTCTGACCCCACGTCTGGCCCGTGGGGCCCTCCCACCTCTCTGCAGCAAGGACAGCTGGGCTGGAGCCTTTTGGGTCAACTCGTGCTCCAGCCTTGGGCTCAAGCTCTCCAAGAAACCCGCGGTCTACTGAACTCAGCAGGTCGTTGAAAGGAGGAATAATGAGGGCGTTGGAGAAGCGGGTGTCAGTCGGGACGCGAACAGCGACAAGGCATCGGGGACTAGATGTTGCAGGCGGTTCCACACACAAAGCTTTTCCCATGACCAAAGAAAAACGTCGAGAGAAACCTCAAGCCACCTGCAGCGTGGGGTTTGGTTTGTTGTGTTTTGTTGCTTCCCCCTGCCACCTTTTTGTTTTCCCTGGTTCCTGAGTTACCAAATGTTCTTTCCATTGACCAGTAATTAAAAGATAAGAGCTTCCCTCTCAGAGCTTGTCGTCGCCTTCTGGGCGGCCCCGTGCTGCATCAGGTCTCCCAGGCGGAGCTGCAAGTGGAGTCTGGCTGCTCTGTGCGTTCCGGCAGCGTTTTGATGTGCAATATTAGAAGAAGCAAAAGAAAAGTCTATATATTATATTATTTAAAGCAAACAGAAAAAGTTAAAAAACACAAAAAAAAAAGAATAAAAAAGAGAATTAAGTTCCTCCTTCCATGAGTGAGCTGACTCAGCACCCCTTCTCGTACCCGGTTTTGGGCGAGGGGAGAGTCCCGGAGCCAAGGTGGGGGGGGGGCAATGGAAGGAGGAGGAGGAGGAGAAGGGAAGCGATTGGTGCTAACATAGAGAGAGAGAGAGAGAGAGAGAGAGAGAGGGATGGGCTCGTCTGGTTTGTTTCTACCTCTCACTGAGAAATCTCTGGTGCTCTTGACAAAGTGTTTGTTATTTTATATAAATGACTTTAAACTATTTAAGGGTGTGAAGGTGCTACAGTGTCTTACCACAGGACCCCCAAAAAAACCCCGACAGAAAGCCCGTAGGACCGTCTCTAGGAAGAGAGGAGGTTACAATCTCCAGCTAAATCAGAGAAACAGTCACCTTGACGGGATCCTTTAGCCACCACGGACGTCCATCGTGTGCAACAACTCCAGCCGTTGCCCAGACTCGCTTTTGGGATCATTTTAAAGCATCTTGGCTTTTGTTTTCCTTTACGTTAATCAGCACTTCACTGCTTTGGGAGGGGAGCGAGGGATCCAGCTCTTCTGGCAGCACTGAGCCTCAGAGAGAGCTGTTTGTTCCGCGTCGGTTGTCACGTAACTCGTTTTGCCGTCGTCACGCCGGCCGCAGCCACCCCCTGGTCTACGCTCGTATTCAAACCCAGCTCTGCGACCCTTCTGTCGACACTGGCGTGATGGTACCTTGTTCCAGAACCCAGCCGGGCTTGGAGGGGTTTTGTTTTGTTAAGTTTTGTAGAAATTTAGTCTCTGTGTGTAAATTTGGAGGATTTCTGTGTTTGTTTTTTTAAAGAAAAGAGGATAATTATGGTTAATCTTTAATTCTATATAAGGAGTCATACTGATGTAACCGGAGCTGTACTGTATCGGAAGCGCTTCAGTGCCTGTTCGGAGTTTTCATGTCTCTCACGGACTTGTGGATTTTATTTTTTTGAGGAAAGAAAAAAACAATTTCTATGTCAGTCTCTCTCTTGGTGTTTTCTTTTGATTTGACTCTGGTTTGAACTACTGCTGCCTGCTGGTTGGCTTCCAGCGCCCGTCAGAAAAGGTTCACGAGCTCAGTCCCAAATACCTCACCCCGCACGCAGCAGCCCCGTCTCTGCTCTGCCCAACCTCACCCCAGTGACCCCAGGCCAATCCCCCCCACTGCTCATCGCCTGCTGCCGCCTTCCGCCACCCACCCTCTCCTGGGTTTCTCACTCTCTCATCCTCTCACCGCCCACTCTCCGTGTTTCCCCGAAGCTGGAGTTACCGTTTGTTCTCGCTGAAGCTTTTTTCTTCCCCCTTCTTCCCTCTTTTTTTTTTTTACTTTAAATAAATATTTCAAACTGAGGCAACGCAACGGGACTGCTCTGGGTGTTTTTACTTCTTCGTGGCAACCTGCGTGGGCAGGACGCGCAGCCATAATCAAACCGCTGCTCAGCGACGCTGCTGGTGGTGCCACAACCCTGAATCCCCCTGCAAGGGACCCACCTGCTCCCTGTGCTGCCGTCCACATCACCTTCTCCACCTGCAGGGTGGTACTAAAGGCCTGACGAGGCTGGGGTCCCACCGTTCCCATCCTGAGGCAGTGCCAGGAGCACAAGGAAGAGAAAGAAGCAGCTGTGTTGTTCATTTTTCATCCCTGAAACACATGTAGCAGCTCAAAAATCACAGGAGAGTGAAGAACAGGGGCTGTTCAACCTGGAAAAGGCTTGTGGAGGACCTTAGAGCATCTTCTAGTACCTGAAGGGGGCTACAGGAAAGCTGGAGAGGGACTTCTTGTGAGGGACTCTATTGATAGGACAAGGGGAATGGGTTCAGGCTGAAAGAGGGGAGAGTTTAACTTAGATCTGAGGAAGAAATTCCTCCCTGTGAGGGTGCTGAGGCACTGGAACAGGTTGCCCAGGGAGGTTGTGGCTGCTCCATCCCTGAAGTGTCCAAGGCCAGGGCTCTGGGCAATCTGGTTTGGTGAGAGAGGAGTCGCTGCCCATGGCAGGGGGTTGGGACAGGTGATCTCTGAGGTCCCTTCAGCCTAAATCAGTCTGTGATTCTGTGATTCAGTTGCTCCAAGCTGACTTCAAAACCCAATCTTTCCTACCTCAGGAAGTCACTTGGCCCCAGCCCAACCCCAGGCTAAAACCTTGCGGCCGTCTCTGCCAGGAGAGAGTAGCAACAGCCCCGTGGGCTCAAGCCAAGGAAGGGAATGTAGCGGTGCCCCCACTCCATCACACCACCCCACAGGAGCTGCCTTTGCTGGTCCAAGTTGCGTCAGGAGCAGCGGGAAGGGGCCGGGCGGTGTTTGCTCCCTGCATTGCACCCCTTCCCGGCAGCGCTGCCAGGGCTGGAGGAGCCAAGGGACCTCCCCAAGCCCCAGGCGCAGCGAGGTGCTGGGTGACAGTGCCAGGTCAGCCTGAGCACTGCGGGACAGTCTGGCTCGGCTGGGACTGAGCCCCTCACTTGAGCCAACCAGGGCTCAGCAGGGCTGTGGCTGCTCGGGGACAGAGCAAACACACAGCGCAAATAGATCAGCGCTCGGATCCCTGAGGCCAAAGGTGGAGGTGACACCACACAGCTCAGCAGAGAGTCTGCAGATGAAGAGCTGTAACCGATTCATTTTGCTGAACAAGCCTCTGTCTCCATCAGTTATTTGAGATTGCTCAGACTAGTTGGCTTTAGATGGTCTCATTATCCACAGCCCACACTGCTGGGCCAGCTGGGGAAAACCTCAAGTGCCACAAGGATCCCAATACAGAACCTCTAAGAAGGTTTTACGGTCATCAAGCTCAATCATTCCCACCGGAACTGCCCGGGTACCACCAGCCCCTGCTCCTCCACACCACAGCTCCATGTCCTTTAAATACCTCCAGGGACTGGGATTCCACCAGCGTCCTGGGCAGCCTGTTGCAGCAACCCTGTGCTGAAAGAGTTTCTTCCTAATACCCAGCCTGAACCTCCTCTGGTACCAGTGACAGCCGTTTGCTCGCTGATCGAGTGCAACTGGGAGCTGGGCTGGAGAGGACATTACCCCCAGATTTAATGGCTTAAGGGCTCCCACAGAGCTGCTGCAGGGCCACCTCGGAGGCAGGACAGCAGCACCAGTGGGAAGAGGATGGAGACCGTGGGTTGGTTTTAATGGTGCATCTCATAGAACCACAGCCCAGTTTGGGTCAGACCTTTAAATCTCATCCAGCCCAACCCCCTGCAGTGACCATGGACGTCTTCAATCAAAGCAGACTGCTCGGAGCCCCAAGGTCCAATCTGACCCGGAACAGGTCTGGGAATGGAGCTTTCAACATCTTTCTGGGCAACCTGGGCCAGGGTCTCACCACCCTCAGCATCATAAATTTCATCCCTGTCTCCACTCTGAATCTCCATCTCTATTTTAGCCCATCAGCCCTTCTCTTGTCACAACAGCTCCTGCTAAAAAGCCCCTCCCCATCTTTCCTATCGGCCCCTTCAAGTGCTGAAAGTCTTGCTTCTCTTCTCCAGCTGAACCCCCAACTCCCAGCCTGTCCCACAGTACAAAGGTTCCACTCTCCTAGCATCTCCAGAGCCTCCCCTGGCCCCGCTCCCGCAGCCCCAAGTCTCTGCTGCACTGAAGACTCCCAGCTCGTCCAGCCTCTCATCCTGCTCTGCCAATGACCGGCAGTGCCGGGTCGTAGCCCCATCCCAGCAGCACCCACACAGCCCCCACCCCACGGCCACACATGAACCCAGAACATCCCTGCACCCCAGCAGGGGTCACGCCAGCACAGACCCAGACTCCACACAACCTCGCAAGTGGGCAGCCACCACCCACCCACCACCACGGGCTTTATTTGCCCTGTGAGGGAAAACCTGGTCCAGTACCCCAAGTCCTCCAAACACACCTGGAGCCGGCCGAGCGCTTCGCCCGGCACCGGCACCGCAGAATTGATGGCCATTTCCGAGAACAAAAGCCTGGGCTGGCCAGAGCTGGGGTTGGGGGTTTTCCTGCTTGTCCTGCTGGGAAAATCCAAGCTGCCGCAGGTTTGGCTTCCTGCTCCGGCTATTGCTTCACACCTGAGCAAACAGCCCGGCTGCTGGACGAGCACCGCGGGGCTAGGGCTGGCCAGCTCTGCAGGCAGCTGCATATAAGGGATGGGGCTGAGCCACGTCCTGCTAGGGAAGAAGGTTCCTCAGACAGCTGGATGATGCTGGCGTCCCTCACCCTCCTCCTGGGGCTGCCGCTCGCCCTCGCCAGCCAGCACCACCCCACCTGCGCCCCGCTGGTCCCAGTCACCTTTGACAATGCCACTGTCCCCAGGGTAAGCCCTGCCCTCGCTTGGAGCACTCGGTCTCTGCTTTGCTATCAGCATCACTCGCTGCCACAGGTCCCGGAGCAGGTTACGGGCTCCACTGGCAGGTCACAGGACCTCTCCCTGCCTGTCCTGCTTATTTTCCCACAAATCACGAGTGTGTGTGGAGCCCGGGGAGGGGGCGAAGCCTGGGCAGCTCTGCACCCCCAGCTTCATGGGCAGGTGCTTTCAGTGGTTCCTGCTTCCATCTCCCTGCACAAACCAGGCTGGGCAGCCTCATGCTCAGTGCTCCACATGCTGTTTGAAGCCCTTCACGTGGTGGGGCTTGGGTCATGAGTCCTCATTATCAAAACCCTTCACTGCTCAAACAGCACTTAGTCCCTTGGGGATGTTTAATGGGAGGAAATGGGATGATGAGGGGAAAGGGCTTTAAGGTAAAAGAGGGGAGATTTAGATTGGATCTAAGGAAGAAATTCCTCCCTGTGAAGGTGCTGAGGTGCTGGAACAGGTCGCCCAGGGCTGCTCTGTCCCTGAAAGTGTTCAAGGCCAGGTTGGATGGGGCTCTGGGCACCCTGGTCTGGTGAGACCTGTCACTGCCCGTGGCAGGGGCTTGGGACTCGGTGATGTCTGATGTCCCTTCCAACCCAGACCCATCTGTGATTCTATGAAAGCAAAGAGAGGCAGACGTGGGGCAGGAGGAACACAACTGCAGGAAGAGGCAGGGGGCTGGAGCATCATCTTAGCAGGGAGAGGACAAAACCCAGAGCCCCTCGTGCAGCCCAGGTCCTGCCCAAGGTGGTCACCAGCCCAGAGTGCTCCTGGCAGATCACTGTCTGCTTTTACTCACGTGGTGCTTGTGGGTGAACTCAGCACAGACCCCTAAACCGCTTCCCACTCTCCTCTCTGCAGCTCCTGGGGCGGTGGATCTACATCTGCGGAGCCTCCAAGTTCCCCCCTCACGTGGCAGAGATGAAGGTGATCAAACATGCGGCTTTTGCCATCTATCCCAGCGGCCACGAGGATGAGCTCAACGTCACTGAAATCTTAAGAGTGTAAGGACAGGAATTACCCCCTCACCTGGCTCCCCCACCCCCAGGGGCACTTCCACCTCCTGAGACACCCCTGCAGGCTTTGGGCTGCAAACCCCCACGTTTATTTCAGCTCTGCAGCCCAGCCTGAGTTCCAGCTCCCTCAGATCTGATTGGGATAGTTTGGGGTTTGGTTTTTTCCCCCCTGGCTGCCCTCTCTGTTCTGCAGGAATGAGACCTGTGTGGAGAAGAACGCCAGCAAGATCCAGGTCCTTCGGGACAACTCCACGCTGGTGCACGGTAAAGCCCTGGCTCTGGGGTGGGACTGGGGTGGGGGGAGGCACTGCAGCTACACCTTGAACCCTTCTGCTTCTGGCCCTGGCATTTGGCACCCGGTCCCCTGCACCAGGACATCTTACACCTAGAAAATACCTGGAGCTGGGGCGGGGGAAATACCTTCTGCTCCATGCAACGGGCACAGGGGTCCTGTGGGACCAGACTGGTCACCTCCAACATGAGTCTTTTGGGGTAAAGGGGATGAGCAGCCCCTGCTGTGCTGCCAGCTCTGCTCAGGCTGGGCCCCAGTGACACCTCCCCACTCCCCCTGTGCCCTCCAGTCGAAGACCATATCACTTCTGTGGCCAAACTGATCCAAAGCAATGAGGACCTCCTGATCTTGCAGCACACAAACAACAACTTCCCAGGTCTGAGTCTCTCAGGTGAGTGGATGCTGCCCTGAATCCATGAGTCCATGGGAAAACATCCCTGCCTGAGGATGCACCAGCGAGGTGGCACCTCCAGCCCTCACAGGACGGATTCAACATATGAAGAGAGGAAAGATGGGGGTGGGCAGGCAGTGAGATTGGGTCTGCACTGTGGGGACCAGCAAGGAGAAATCCCTCTGGTTTTCCCCCTTTTCCCACCCCATTTCTCCGCAGCACGAACGGCCAACGTGAGCAAAGAGCACCTGGAGGAGTTCAAAGCCCACCTGCACTGCCTGGGCTTCACTGAGGAGGAGATCTTCTTCACCTCTGAAAAGGTCTGAGCCCCTGTTCAGGGTGGGAGAGCGCCAGTCCAGCCAGCTCCTGACACCAGTTGGGACAGGGAGCTGGGAGGGGGTACACGATCTCCCCTCCCCAAGCAACAACCTGCCTGTTCCTGCTCTTAGGGCAGTTTTGGGGTGACAGGCTCCAACAGCTACCGTTTCCTTCTCCTGCAGGACACCTGTCCCGAGCCCAAGGAGTGGAGAGAGGAAGACAACATGGAAGCACAGCCAGAGTAACCCCCCGACCAGCTGCTCATCCTCCTCCAGCCCCTCTGGGGGGTGTCTCTGCCTGCCAGCCCCAGTCAGGCTTGACGCAGCCTCAGGACTTTCTACTGAGGTTTTGATTTCTGCTCCCCAGATGAACCCAGTTTCCCTCTTCTCAGCTGGACACCCAATAAACCACTCTGTCCCAATTCCTGGACCCACTGTGTCCTTCCGGGGATGGTGGACAGAAGCCCCCTGCCTGCCCTGTCCTCGGTGCCACATCTCCAAAAACACTGTGGGGTGTGAAAATCCCCAGACAAAACCTCACCGGGGCCAGGGGTGGCAGCGGCCACCGAGATGCTCATCCTTGCCACCAGCTCCACCATGGCACAGGAACCTCATGGCCACCTGGGACCCTCATAGCCACCCCACCCAGCTGCCAGCACCCCACCCATCAGCCCCAACCCCACAGGTTGCCACCCAAACCCAATGTCCCCTCGGGTTTCCTCCACTGTGACTCCAGCCAGCCAAGGAGGTCTCGTCACCCAAACACCCCACCCTGAATTCTCAAGCCAGACCCCACAAGGCTCTGCCAGCTCTGAGCTTTGTGCAGGGGTCACAGACAGGGTGACACAGGGGACACTGCGCCTTCCCCGGGGGCCTCTGAATGAGGGAAGCGGGGAGAGGATGGGGAAGACCATCACACAGGGGCAGGCTGAGGGAGTCGCGATGCTCTGCGGCTGGAGAAAGAGGGGCAGACGAGCACAAAAGCAGGAAGGGGGCCCTGCCCTGCCTGGCAGCACAAGGACAATGGCGGGATGAGGGGAGCTGACGGAGCCACTGTGGGGGACATGTCCAGCAGGACCAAGGTGACTACCTGGGTCCCCTTGAGCCCCTTTTCCGTAGCCTTTTTTGGAGGGGAAAGGGAAAACCTTCCTGCCCCAGAAGAAAGTGGCTCTTTGAAGCCCCCCCAGGCTCCGCTCTGGACAGCGGTGGGGGGCTGCAGGGTGCCCCGTCTGTGGAGCAGGAGGCAACTACAGCAGCCGCTCACGGGCGACAACCCGGGCAGTTTTAGGGCAGATTCTAGCTCTAAACGTGACAGCGCCTTCACCTCGGGCCACGGCAAGGTGCAGCCAGGAAAGCACCGGGCTCCGAGCCGGGCTGGTGGCTCCTCTCTGGGCAACACCTCGCAAGGGGCAGGCTGCGTCACCAGCGTGGGGCCAGCAGCTGCCAGCACGGCCCGTCCCCGCCCCGGGCTGCGCTCGCTCCCCGCGCCCCGGCAGCCGCGGCCATGGCCGGGGTCCTCGCTGCCGTCCTCAGCCTCATCACGGTGCTGCCGCCCGCTGCCGCCTTCCCCTGCGGAGCCCCGGCTCCGCACAACACCACAGCGTCCAAGGTAGGAGAGACTCGGGGGGCTGCCCCACTCCTGCACCGAGTTTGTGGGGGCTCTGCTAAGCCTCCGCATCCCCCGCGAAAGGGGGAAACCCTTCCTTGCCCCCCAGCGCATCTGCCGCGGTGCCCTCCATGAACCACCTGCAATAACCAGGAGCCCTTCCCTTTCCCAACCCCCTCCAGCACCCTGGTTCCCTCTGGTCCCTCAGCAAAGGCTACCTGGACACAGAGTGGGGGGGATTGGGGGGCTGGTATTTGTCAGAGTCGATCCACTCCAGCAGCACAGGGCTGTCCTGGCCCTGCCACACACACGGAGGCTCCCACAGCCAACCCCAGCGCTGTCCCCCAGTCCCAGCGCTCAGAGGTTCTTTTCCTGCCCCCGGGTGTTTGCACAGTGCAAGAGGACAACCTGCCTGAGGTCAACGAGAACCAATTTGCCAGGGAGGAGCGAAAAACTCTTCCCCAAAACTCCCCCTGCAAACCCAACAGCTCTCCCCACCTTGCCCCTCTCTTCCCACAGCTGCTGGGGACGTGGCTGTACGTGGCTGGGGCTGCCCAGTTCCCCCAGCACGTCCTGGAGATGCTGCTCATCGACCATGGCCACCTCCATGTGGAGCCTGGCACCAGCAAGCAGGAGCTGCCCATCACCCAGCATGTGGCCGTGTAAGATGGAGCTCTGAGGTCTCTCTGCCCCAACCCATCTCCTCCCCTGATGCCACCCCAGCATCAGTCGAGAAGCTCAGACCAGTTTCCACGGGGAGACTCTCTCCTGGCTGCTCCATCACCTTCCCCTACTTCTATCTATTTACTTAGTTCAACAGCCCCCAGATTTGGGGGCTGAGGGGTGCAGAGAGGCACCAAACCCTGTAGACATGGGTGAGAAGACCTCTTTGGAGGAGAAGACCTTTGCAGAGGTCCCTGCAGTGTGATTGTTCATCCTACCAGGCAGCAAAAGCTGTTTCATCCCCCACGGAGGGCTCTGAGGGGATGAACTTTTTGGTGCCAGCACAGGCAGCTCTTTGCAGTCACCCTTATTTTCGGGTGCAAAATGCCTCAGCACTAGGGAGCCCAGGGCAAGGGCCAGGCTGAGCCCAGGGCAAGGGCCAGGCTGAGCCCAGGGCTGCCAGTGCTGGGCAGACCAGTACAGGGCAGCAGAGGCTCCATTTCCACAGGGAGAGCAGGTAACCCTGTGGGAAGCTGGCACAGCCAGGCCCCCACCCCACAGCTGGGCACACGCCCCGTGTGGTACCAGGGCCAGGTCTGGGGCACTGCTGGTCCTTTCTACTCTCCTTGCCCCCTCTCTCTCTCCAGGGGGGACCGATGCCTCACCAACAACTCCACCTACTTTGACATCGCCACCGGTAACGCCACACTGGTGAAGCAGGGTGAGCAGCAGCAGCGCTGTGGGGAGCCATCGGGGTTCTCCTCAGCCCGGGTTTCTGGACACAGAGGGTCCATGTCCCTCTTTCACACCATCTGCTGCATTTTATTGCCGGGTTGTTTGCCTGTTTGAAGCCCCAGAGGACTCCAGATGGCTCCCGGGGCTGGGGGCACCCTGGGGAAGGCAGCCCCAGCAAACAAACCCTACAGAGCGGTGCCCTGCTGCGTCCCAAGCAGCCCTACTCCCGCCCCTAAGAGTCATGAAGTCACTCCACAGTCCCTCGACACAAGGAGGGGACCAGTCACAGCAGCTTCCAGAGAATTCATGAAGCCTGAGGCCATAACTGTCTCCTGGTCCAAACCTGTGGCTGTGTTGTCTGCTTCTTCATTACTTCATGCCAGCACAGAAGGGTCCCTCCTCATTGACAGATCAGGGAGCTGTTTGGGGTGGGAAGTGCAGACCCCCTGAGATGCAGCCAGCACTGACCTTGCTGCCAGCAAGGGACAGCTTCTCCCCACTTTTGCAGCCCTCCCCAAGCTATGAGGTCAGGCTCTCAGGGCTGAGGAGACCCTCTCACACCCCAAGAACCTGCAATCCACATCCTCCAGCACAGCTGGATGGCAGCTCAGCAACTCCTGCTCCTTCACACCCCAGGCCCAGATTTAGGACAATTCCAAGGGTGACAAAGCCCTGGAACAGGCTGCCCAGGGGGATTGTGGAGTCTCCTTCTCTGGAGATGCTTAAAACCTGCCTGGATACATTCCTGTGCAGCTTCATCTAGGTGATCCTGTTGTGGCAGAGGGATTGGACTAGATGATCTTTCCAGGTCCCTTCCAATCCCTAATGATTCTATGATTCTAAGAGCCAAGCAACTCACCCCATGACAGGAGGTTTATCCTCACCCACTGCTAAGTGCTGGATCTGGGGGCTACTGGCATTGCCCAGCCCTAGGCTTTATCACTGACAATGTGGGTACCATGGCTGTTCCCAACCCTGTCTCTGATCTCCCACAGCCCAGACCCAGCAAACCGTGGGGATGCTGAGGAACTTCAGCTCTGAAGATGTTTTACTCATCCAGTACCAGCTGCAGCAGGACAGGACCTACTTGGGGCTGTATCTCTATGGTAGGTAAACTCCAGCCTAAGGAGCCTTCAAACTGTTCTGGGACACCCCAGCACAGGCGTGAAATTACCAGCTGGACCCACACAACAGCTTGGACTCAGGGACTTTCCCAAATCTCCAGGGGTCGTGGGAGTAGTTTCAGATCCCACCCAATCCTAGAGCTCTTAGCAGAGCAAGTTAAAGGCGAAACCCACTGAAGCCACAAGTGCTCAAAGAGCAGGAAGCAAATCCAGCCCAGCACCGGTATCGCTGCAGAACTGCAGCATTTGCAAACCAGCCGGGGCTTTCCAGTCCTCCCCTCCCAAGGCAGAGCCCGTGGCTCGTGGCTCAGCAGTCCCAGGGCAGGCAACACCGATCAGATCTACCCACCACCCCAAGAAGCAGCATTTCAGACACTGATGAGGTTTCCCATTGCCCTCATAAGCTGCAAAGCAGCTGCTTATGGAGCTTTGAAGACAACAGAATCACAGATTGGTTTGGGCTGGGAGCGACTTCTAAAGGTCATCTAGCCCAGCCCCTCTGCAGGGAGCAGGGACATGTTCAACTACAGCAGGTTGCTCAGAGCCCCATCCAATCTGACCTTGAAAGTCTGCAGGAAGGGGCCCTTTCCACCTGTAGAACACTGCTCCGTGCTCAGCATCAGTCGTTCCTGGTGCCCCAGGAGGACCAGACTGTCCTGCAACCCCTTAAACCAGAGAGGACAAGAGCTGACTTGGGAGAGGGCTAGAACAAGGGATGCCCGAGGTTGATCCTGTTCAGGTGCATTGACCGTGGGGATGGGAGACCCCAGCAGACACCAGGTCTTGGTGGGAGGGTGAGGAAGGGAGACAGCGAGGGCAGGGACCAGCACCAAGGGCCACACCTTGGGCACTGGTCCATATTGAACACCTGACAAAGCTTCTCCTCTTGCAGCCCGAAACCTGAGCACGAGCACAGCCCACCGGGAAGAGTTTGAGCACCACGTCAGGTGCCTGGGGCTGAGCGAAGAGGAGATCGTGTTTGCGCCGTGGAGAACAGTAGGTGGCTGCTCCTGGGTGGGCCAGGGTGCTCAGTCCCACCACAGCCCCCATCCCAGGCTGGGGGTGCCAAGACCCTCAGGCTGCAGCTCCAGCTACCAAACTGGGACTTTGGGAGAGGTTTTCATGGTGGTGGAAATGATGGAGAGGACCACACAACCACAGACCTGCTTTGACAGCGGTGGGAGGGGGTTAAAATAACATCCCACACACACACACTGCAGATCCCCGAGTCCCCAGAGCAACTCCAGGGGAAACCTGGTAACCGCCAACCTCTCCCTGCCAGGAGAGGAGAGCTAAAGGGTGGAATTTTTGCCTTGAAATTCCTGATTCCATCCCCCCAGCAGAGGTCAGACACCCCCAGGAGCTGCAGCAAGGAGCAGGAGCAGCTGGTGCCCTGCACAGATCCACTTCAGCCAAAAAGCCTCAGGTTGTTTGGCATTTGCCTTTCTGGCACCTCCAGGGTCCAGCACCGAGGCTCCTGTCCAGCCCAGAGCTCCCAGTCCCGCAGAAGATCAGGAAAGAGGCAGCACCATCCACTCCCACAGAAACAGACCTTTCCCTTTAGTTTTCCCACCAAAACTAGCCCCAGCCTCTGCCACCCGCTTTAGGACATTTCATCCTTCACATGACCCAGTGCCCAGCCCAGCTCCACGGGGCTCCCTTCTGCAAGGTGGGGGGTGGAAAGATCTCTTACCTTTTCCAGTCCTGGCCATCTGCTCACCCACAGCAGGACGCTCTGAGCTCCCAGCAGGGCCCCAAACCCCACTCTGAGCCGCAGACTGGACCTGACACAACCCTCAACAACTCCAAACCTCGAGATGTTTCTGTTAGAACCATTTCGCCCAGCTTCAGGGGAACTGGGAAGGAGGACAAAGGCAGAGGTTGAAACCCTCGTGGCAGGGCAGGTCTGCTCTCCCAATTAGGCAGCTGGTGGCACCCAACCGCCCTGAACAAGCAGCTGGACCACATTGAAATTTGGGCAGGCAAATCTTTTAGAGAAAACCCAGACAGGTGGGATCAGTTGGGACTGTTTGTCCCTGGTGCTGTCAGCAGAGAAGGGGGTTCTGCCCAGCTGAGAGGCAGGACACCCCACCTGAGGAGTCCAAGAAAAGCAATTGAACACCTCTAGACAAGGTTTTGAGGACCTCTGTCATCAGGCTGAAGGAGATGGATGTGGAGACACCCTGTGCCTGGGGAGCACGAGCTTTTTACTTGGTTCTGAAAAAGATTGAATCACCCTGTCCTTCACCTCCTGACCCCACAGCACAGCCCAGCTCTACTCCAGAAACCCAGTTCCCCCTTTCCAGCACAGGTATGGAAAATGGGACCAGTAGCAGCTCCAAACCCAGGCACACCGGGGCCGTGTGGGGTAGCCTGTAGCTGCTCGAGGACCTCTCAGTCCCACAGCTGGATTAAAAGGATCAGAAGAGAGTCCTTTCTGCAGTTATTTCTCTCCTGCCGGTGCACTGGCAGCTCCACTGATCCCATCCCTGTTGTTTTGGAAGGAGCTGTGTCGAGCAAAAGAAATCGAAGAAGGAGACAGCCCAAGCACGGAGCCCGGGGCTGTGGTCACACCATCACCTCCTCCAGGTGCCCTCCAGCCTGGGACCCTCTAACTCACCCGGTGTGAGGTAATAAACATCCTGCTTGGGCTCCATGAGTCGTTCGTAAGACACTAGATTGCAGAAAGGAACAGAGAGCCCAGTCGTTCAGCCAGGAGATGGGGGAAAGTCCCAGCCTTGAGCCGCTGGGGATGCGGGAAGGTTGTCAGCGCGGACCCGGTCTGCTGCGCTTCGCCCCGAGGAGCGCGGGCTCAGAGGGGCAGTGGCAGGGGCTAACCAGGAGAGGGCAACCACTACCTGCTTTACAGGTCCGCGCTGGCTCGCATCTGGGACTGGGAGGTCGAGAACACGAGACACTTCTTTAACTGCGGTCTGAGAGGACGAGGCGCCTTGAGCTAGAGGCTGGTGGCAGCAGTTTCGCTGCCACGGGCAGCCCAGCTGGGCAGATGTTCCTGCCCAAACAGTTCGGTTCTGGGCACCTCAGTTCAAGAAGAGCATTAGAGGGGCTGGAGCCGGGGCAGAGAAGGGTTACGAAGGTGGTGAAGGGCCCGGAGGACAGGTCTGATGAGGAGCGGCTGAGGGAACTGGGGCTGCTTTGCCTGGAGATGAGGAGGCTGAGGGGAGACCTCACTGCCCTCTACAGCTACCTGAAGGGACACTGTAGACAGGTGGGTGCTGGTCTCCTCTCACAGGTCAGTGACAGAACAAGAGGGACCAGCCTCAAGCTGCACTGGGGGAGGATTAGGTGGGACATTAGGAAAAACTTCTTCCCAGGAGGAGTGATCAGAAACTGGAACAGGCTCCCCAGAGAGGGAACAGTCACCAGCTCTGGAGGAGTTTAAAGATCATTTAGATGTGGTGCTTAGAGATCTGGACTGGTGGTGAACTGGGTGGAGCGGGGTTCTTGGTTGGGTTTGATGATCTCAAGGGTCTTTTCCAACCTGAATGATTCTAGAATCCTAAACCCTTCGGCTCATGCAGGAAGTCCCGACACTGCTCATCCACAGCAAGGTTTGGAGCTTGTGACTGCCTGGACAAACCATCCTGCCAGAGGCTGGATTTGTACTTCCTCAGAGTAGAAAAGGCCATGTTTCCTCATTTCCAATAAGCTCAGCACCCCCAAGGTGAGAAGGTTCAAGTGCAAAGGTTCACAAGCATCATCAGGCACCACATGCAGCCCTTCACACACCCCAGTCCCAAAGGGAGGAGATCCCTGTCACTCTGAGAGCAGAGGGTTCCTTTTAGACCGAGTAATTTAGTCTCTTTTTAGACTGGGTAATTCAATCTCAGCGCTAACCTAGTAATTAAGCACCGAAAATATCTCTCTTCCTTAAAAAGGAAGAAAAGGAGACAAGCTGGAGGGACCACAGTGAAGAGCAGCCCTGCTCCTCCTTCTGCAGCACCAGGTTGCCCGGTTCTTGCACTGCAGCGCTCATTGGGCAGCGTTTGCGTTGAGCCTTTGGCTCTGTCCCTGGAACAAAAAGGGATTTTAGAAGGCCAAGTGATGCACTCTTGGGGTGCAGGTACCAGCCTGTGCTTCAGACGCATCTTTATTGGTTGTGACGTGAAGTAACCTCCGCCCCAAGGAGCAAGAGTTAATGGGCTGGAGAGGGGATGCTGCCAGCAGCCTGGAGCACAGTCCAGAGGCTTGATAAGAGCCTCAGCTGACCCCACTGGAGAGCAGCAGCTCAGATTACAACCATCCAGACTTTATGAGCAGATTTATAGCTGAATAAGAGCTTTGAGTTACAGTCAGAGACTTAAGGAAGCAACAAACCCAGTCTGGCCCCTGCAGCAAGTTTTGTTAACCAAACCAGAAGCCACTTTCAGCTGCGGAATGACCTTGAAGGACAGCTCCTGGTGGGGTTTTCACTTGTTCTAGGAAGGAAAATATGTACAAAGCCTTTCTTTTGAGAACTCTGCAAGGCAGGTTCCTTTGAGGACATCATCACACTGCAAAATTTTCAGCTTTTCTGGAAAACTCCTCAGAGCAGAGAGTTGCTAGTATCACCCAGATGAGCAAAGTCCAGCAGCGCTCGAGACACGTCGACAGTAGCTGAACACCCCGACCCATCGTTACACACAGAATCACAGAACATTGGGCATTGCAAGATACCTTGAAAGACCATCTAGTCCAATCCCCCTAGGCCACCTAGATGAAGTTACACAGGAACATATCCAGGCAGGTTTTAAATGTCTCCAGAGAAGGAGACTCCACAACCCCCCTGGGCAGCCTCTTCCAGTGCTCTGTCACCCTCACTGGGAAGAAGTTCCTTCTCACATTGATGTGGAACCTCCTCGGTTCAGCTCACACCCATTGCTCCTCATCCTGTCATTGGTTGTTACTGAGCAGAGCCTGAATCCATCCTCCTGACACCCACCCTTTCCATATATAAACATTGGACATTAGTCTCTATCTATAAAGACATTAATGGGTCTCAGTCTCCGTTTCTCCAAGCTAAAGAGACTCAGCTCCCTCAGCGTTTCCTCATCAGGGAGATGCTTCGCTCCATCATCTCTGTGGCTCTGCACTGGACTCTCTCCAGCAGTTCTGTGTCCTTCTGGAACTGAGGGGCCCAGAACTGGACACTACTCCAGATGCAGCCTCACCAGGGCAGAGCAGAGTGGGAGGAGAACCTCTCTCAATCTCCTAACCACCCCACCTCTGATACACCCCCGGATGCCATTTGCCTTCTTGGCCACAAGGGCACGTTGCTGGCTCATGGTCATCCTGCCAGGTCCTCATAAGGATGATCCTTCCAGCAACAGCGTCCTTGTTAGAATCACCGCAGGCTTGTCTAGCCACAAACAACCCTGAGAAACCCTATCAAGAAAGCAATGCAGACAGGCGATCTCTTTGACAGACCTTTATTAGCAGACTGTTCCCTACATGAAGAATCTGAGTTAGATTTGCGTTATATAACGATCTGTGGTTACAGCTACCAAGATGGTTGTCATTTTGCATTGATTTTTGCATTCGGATATCTGATATTCGTATTCCCGTTAGGCCACTCTGGTAGGAAGGAGCCACTGCACAATTTGTGACAGGTCTTGAGAAGGGACGGTGGGGAAAAAAATAAACTATCATCTCTCCGGTACAGACTGGTTAGATTCCACGTGGCTAACTACTGACAGCACTGGGAAGTCAAGGCAGAGCTTCAGGACTCTCTGTGAACCACCAAAATCTATCAGCAAAAAAGCAGCTGCTGGGTGCTAGCAAATCCTTCTCCACTTTCTCCCTCATCTCCACAACCCGCCCGGCTACAGGTGAAGAGCCTGGCTCAGCCTCAAAGCACAACGGCCCTAGATTGTGTCCAAGTGCAAGTTTCCTTCCATCTCTCTGGAACCTTGTATTTCCCTTAGTCCCTGAGATTTCTCCCCTCCACCCTTACCTAAAGATTCCTTGCGATCGCTCTCGATTAGCCGCTGTGACATCCAACATGCACAGACCTTCTACTTCCCTCCTTCAGCCACCCACCTGCACAGAGGCAAATTCAACACGAGGTGAAGCCTCACAGCACACCCTCTCCCATCCTCCCAAGGGTTCTGCTTCCTCACCAGCTCCCTGCTCTCCTATGGCTTCTTGCTACAGAATTTCTCTGGGCCAAGGTCTTCTAGCAACAACCTCAGACATGGGAAAGGCAGCTCAAGCCCCAGAGGGAAGGGACACAAGTGACTGCAGTGTCCCTCCCCACAGCTGGGCTGTGTGATGCAAGAGAACAAACAGTGAAGTTTTGAAGAGACACAAGCACAGTAACAACATTTAAACAACTCTATAAAAATAGTCTGACATAACTCTGTTCAAATAAATACAAAATAAATATGCTTTAAGCAGTAACACAGTGGAATGCAACGCTGGTCCGTTTTGCCCAGGATGAAAAGTTGGGTGAGGATCTCTCTCAGGGCTCACAAGCCGAATCCTATCAGCTGAAGTAGCCCATAATGCAGTCAGAGAAATTTTAAAGCCATCTCTTTCCCTTAGCCCTATGAAAAGCACCCTTTGAAAGAAAAGCAAGCATGTTCCTCACGACCAAAAGCCCATCTCTCCCAGTGCCAGCCAGCCCCATCTTAACACCCCTTCCCACAGCAGACGTACTCCTAGCCTGGGGACTCCCTCCCGCTAATGCAAACCTGAACATCAATCTACAGAGGTCTAAAGAGATAGATAGCAGCGTAGGCACAGGGTTTGGAGAAGGTCCACCGGCTGACCGTGGCACCAGGCAGAATAGAATTCAGAGGTCCATGCAGCGCCGCACAGGGGCTCTCGTGTTGTGCTGGGAGCACAACTGCACAGGAGCTGTGAAATATTGTCTTTTGTTCACTGAAGCCATGCATCAAGGTGCCGGTCCACGCAGGGCTCTCCTGGCTTCCCCTTTCCAAGCCCCTGCTGAGTATAAGAGAAGCCAATCCGGCATGCAAACGATACAGGCATGCAGGCTCTGCTGCTTCGGTTAGTAAGTGCATCTTGTTAGTGGATTTATGAGACACACTTAAACCTAGAACAAAATAAATAATCCTAATTCTTCATCAGGCTGGCCCTAAGCAACTTTCGGCCTGTCTGGATAAACCACTCCCTGCCCACCAGCCCTCAAAACCAGTATAGTTCAAAGTTACATTTCACGTCAAGTCTTGGAAGCAGAACATGAACGTCTCCTACCCCAAGGAATATATGTAAACATAAGGACAAGCCTGGTGTGGCAGCAGCTCCTACACAAGGTTTGTACAAACTTCAACAGCGGGTAGGAAGTTAAACAACTGAATGGAAAAAGAAGCTCTCTGAATGGAAAAAGCTCTTTCAGCAAGTCAGAAGGTGCCACCCGCAGGCAAACGGCTCTGTACACACAACAGCTGAGCACAGACCCGCTCCCCAAACCTCTGCTACTCTGCGACGCTGCTGGGAACTGACCTCAGCAACTTGTGCCTTAAGATCCTCCCAGGAGTTCACCTCCTGGTCTCCCAAAAGGCCCAACAAGAAGGACCACGTGATGATTTATGTGGAGCTCTGAGTAGCAAGATGGCAAAGGACACCAGATCCTCCCTTCCCCCTTACTGACTCACAAACTATCTGAGATTTCACAGTTTTGCTTAGTCAGCTTAGTGTCAACACATTCACAGAATGAGAGATGGCTAAACGTCTTGGGGTTGCACCCCAAGATTTCAGAGTTCAAAGTCTTCGGCATGTCCTGGTCACCGCGACTCCACGCCCAGCGTCATCTTCAAGTTCTCATAAACCACATAGCTGATGCTCACGGCTGGAATCACCTTCATGAAGTTCGGAGCCAGACCCCGGTAAAGACCAAACGCTCCCTCTGTCTTCAGAATGTGCTTGAACAGTCCCCGCATGGTCACTTTGGGAGCGCCCTCCACAGAAGCTGCAATAGGGAAAAAGCCAGGATAAATCACGCAGCCTACGGGGAGATGATGCCTTGAGGTAGCCCCTGTCTGACAGAGCAGTTCTGATTCATGTGGATGGTCACAAAGTAAAGGTGCTCCATGGGGAACAGCATCTACCTCCTCAGCAAGCCATGGCCATGCTGCACACTGCAAGTATTTTCCTCAGCTGCTCTGCCCTTAAGCCCAAAACTCCTGGTCTGAGCAAAACAGAATGTCTGTCCTGGAGGTGTTTGGCCCTAAAGGCTGAGGGCAGCACAAAGTCCGCTGTCCTCTTGCAGCACAGCAAGCTGCATAGACCAGCTGTTGCAATGTTTACACTGGAGGACCTTTCCCCTGCTCAGAGACCGTGACAAGAGTCTCCACTGTTCCCAGAAGATCTCACCTTGCGCCTGCATGCGTGTCCTCACGAGAGCCAGGGGGTAACTGGCAAGCTGTCCACAGGTACTTGAGATGGTGCCACAAGCCAGCAGAACAAAGACTCCAGGGTCAGCGCTGTTGACAGCGTAGCGTTGTAACCAGGTGTTCTTTAGTGTCTGCAAGGAACAAGCTCCATGTTAGCAGTGTAGAGGCAAATCAGAAAGGATATCATGTTATATAAAAGATCTAACATAAAGGCCTGGAAAGCCAAGCACCAGGCTTCTCAAATCTTGAGCTGCTGCTGCTGCAGTGCCTAGGGAAAAGCCCTTTAATCTTCTGTTGCATTTCTCTCGTAAGAAACAAACAACGGCAACGAGGGAAGGAGAATTGTTGCACTGGATCATCTTTTAGGCTGCTTTGGGTTACAAAAACCCACCAATTTGTGCCCCCATAAGGCTGAGCAGGAAAGCTCCAATAAACTCCTTAAACTCCTGCAATACCTGACAGGACGAGCACAGCCCTGTAACAGATGAGAGGCTTCATACCTCATAGACAGCCAGGTCGATGCCGGCGTACGGAATGATCCCCAGCATGTTGGGGATGTAGCCTTTGTAGAAGGCAGCCATTCCTTCCTTCGCAAGGATGTTCTTGGCACAGTCCAACATGCCCGAATACTGTCCCGTCTTCCTTAGAGCCATCCGTGTCTTCAGAACCTAGAAGGCAAGAATAAATACCCTGAAGGCCTACGGGGGAATCAACAGGAGAAAAACCTGCAGGTGATGTCATTCTTCTAGCATGATGGGTCAGGACTACAGCAAGTGTCATGTGTGCAGTGTTACCAGACACCACTCATTAATGAGGTTATCGTATTGCCGGTGTTCTACCCACATCTCCCACCCCGGCACCGTGCCATGACCCCTCGCCGCCTGGGCTGTCAGCCACCAGTCTCACCTCCATTGGATAGATGCTGCTCTGTGCAATGGCCCCTGCCAGAGAGCCCGCTAACAGCCGCTCGTGAATCCTCAGCATCTCTTGGTCGGTGCCGATGAACCGCTTGATCTGTAGAAGCCAAAACACACAGACATTGAGGCTCAGGTTCGCTGATGGCTTTTCTTCCCCACCCAGCTTCTGCAGCCAGACTTGTCTGTGCCCTTTCCCTCACCTGCTCATAGGCCATGAACTTAATGGCAGATTCCGGTGCAATCTTCAACACATTGATGCCATTCCCTCGCCACAGTGACCTTGGTCCACCCTCTCGGATCATTTGAGTAAAACCACCGATGATGCACATGTTGTTACTGCGGGAGGCATGAACCTGGAAGAGAGCGAGGCAGCTTGGATTCGTTCCAGTCTCGATTACGACAGCGCTACGTTTTTCCATAATCCAGGGACAAAAGGGCGCTTTTTTATTTACCCGGAGATTTGCCAAGGCTTTAATCCCTTCCAGATAACTTCTACAATAGGAAGGGGAAGCTTCTTTTCTTTTTTGCAAAACCTAGTGTTAACTAATGAATCTAATCAATATCCCCCTGTGGAATGTGAGGAAAAGGCTAAACAGGCAACTCCTGCACCTAGTGTAGAATCTGCCATCCAGGGTCAGCTTCTCAGCTGGCTCAAGATCAGGTACAATGACAAAGCAGGTTAAAAATCAAGGTTTTCTAACTCCCTTCTAACACTAATAACGTTTGTACAGAGTATGAGCTCTGCCAGCCGACTGCCACAACCACTTTCAACTCTCACGACCTCAGCGTCTCTAATGGGAACATAAGACTTGAACCTGCTTCACCAAACCCCAAGTTCTTCAGTGCTCTAGACCACAAAGCTCTCTAATTACTGGTGGTTTTCATACAACTGCTTCCCAAGAGAGTCTTCATATTTTTCCTAGTTGATGAAGAATAACTTTTTAACATGACTTTGATCATGTAAATAATCCCAGTAGAAGAGCAATGAGATAATGCTGGTCAGAGTGTTGTACTGCCTTGACGAATATTAACATCTCCTAAGCATCCCAGAATATTAAAGGAATCTGCCTGGTCATTCCCACAAACTGGAACTGCTCCATCATACCTGCATGAGCACTTTCAAGCGGTCCAAGGGAGCTGTACAGGTTCTGGACACGGCACCTGCACCTCCACCTGCAACCAGATGTCTCCACCACATTCCTGTCTGCCTCTCTTCCACTGTGAACTCATCAGGGACAGTCAAATTCTCTCCAACATCAAAGATCTGCAAGAGGGTGAGAAGCACTTCATCAGCTAATGATCTCAACAATGTTTTGTCGCTCGTTATCAGTGCCAGGCTGAAGTACTGGATATGCTTATTCCAAGTCAGCAGCTTATCTACTGGCATTAACTGCTGCACCTGGTCACAGGGGAAACCTTCACATTCAGAGGCTTCTGTCCAAGAAAGCTGGCAACCGCTGAGCTTCTGTCTATTAAAACACTGGATTGTAGTAAGGAACAAAATGGATCAACTGCAGGCAGCTGCACAGCAAAAAAGCTGGACCTCTCTGGAAGCTTCCAAGCTCACAGCCGGTTTAGTCTTGCTACGTGCTATTTTCACACACTGAAATATCTCCAGGAAGGATGGCTGCCTGTCAGATCTGTTCCTAGTCTTAATGGGCTCTGAACCAGCAAGGGCTGGTCACTAATAAGAGCTCGCAGAGGTGCGAGCCAAGTGAACACCTTTATCATTGCCCAGGGTTAGGTAGCAAGATAACAGGAGAGGACATGACACAAGGGCTGGAAATTGGACCCTGAAGGACAGGGACTGCCAACTGCAGCTCCTGAGGGTTAGGAGTGACTGAAAAGCTGGGGGATGATCAAGACCTGTTGTGGAGGAACCATTTCTTACCGTGGAGTGCTTCCAGTACAGGATGATCTCAGGAATGTTCTCCACTGGGTGCAGCAGGTGATAGTCTCGCCACTCATTCCAATCAATTGTCATCGTCCCATTTTTATCCATGCTAAAAAGATTTATGTTAGGTAAGTAACAACTCCCACAAGGTGACAAATTCCTCCTCCCCTCCCACTTTGATTATTCAGTCCTACACCAAGAAAAGCTCTGCAAAGCAACTACTGAAAGACACAAGACAAAGCTGGGAAATCTATTCAAACACGGCAGAGAGGTAGAAGTGGGCTCCCTTTTTCCTCCCCTCTCTCTCCCATTTAACTGACACACAGGGTGGTTGTAACCCCTCCTATCAAACTCAGGGACATAACTGACACTGAAGGGAAAAGGATACTTACTAGGTGACAGGACCCCAGAAGTGTCCCGTCCTTATTCTGACACACAGGCAAACAGACAGAGGGAAGGTAGCAGAGGAAAGAAAGAGGAGAAAACAGCACAGATAAGTGGTTGTTAACATGTTAGTGCCACATGCATAAAGCACTCAGCACTTCCAAAGACCAACTGCACAGTCCCTCTCTGAAGCAGCAAGCTCAGCGCAAGCAGGACAAATCAGACAGGGATGCAAATCAGGTTGGGTGCAAGCGTGTCCCCACAGCAGGGCAGGAAGGGATTCTGACACTAACTCTCCAAAATTAATTACAAACTCAAAAGTGCCAATCAAAATGAATAATAAGCCAAAAGGGAGGAGCTCAAGTCTCTGGAAAGTGCAAACAGGGTAGAAAAAGGAGACTGGTGCTGTGGCCCTGTATAACCCCTTGAACAGTAAAAACAGTAGAATCAGCTGAATCCTCACCTCTTCAGTATTTTCTCAGCCTGCTGTTCAGAGATTTTGACTCCCAGGTCCCGAAGAGACTGTACAATCTCCTGGGCATCAATCCGGCCTGCAAAGATAACCCAGTGAGCTCAGGTCTATGTTTTATACTCACAGTAGCCTACTCATGAGCAAAAGAAAGGTGTTTACCATCGTTCTTCTTATCCAAACTCTTGAAGACCAGTCTCAGCTTCTTTTCATGATCCTGGAGATAGTGAACAAATTCTTCAAAATCCAGCTGTCCATCCAGGTCCTTGTCTCCAGCCTTCACAATTTTCTGATCAGAAAACAAGGAGAAGCTGTCAGTTCCTTTGTTCATTCAGCCTTGTCTGCCCCTTCTACCATAACTAAAGACCATTTCCTACACAAGGGGTTTTTCCTTCAAAATACAGCCAAGAGAACTATGACAAATTCCTCACAGTAATGTGAGCAACGCAGCAGCACAGAAGAGTCACCTGATGGCAGGCACCTGTCTCCCAACGTTAGTTACGCAGATGAAATGCCTCATCCTTTTATCAGGGATTCTCTGCTCCTATCATGTGTCTAATCTGTCCTGTATCTTGATTAACACCTCACAAAGCCCTTGTTTTGGTTCTTGAACCAAGTATGCGGCAACAGATTTGCACCAGAAATGAATCACAAAACTTCAGGTAATTGGAAAACTCAACAGGAGTAGAAATCTCATGCCAATGATCCTCAGAGAAGTAAGAGCCTCCAGCAGTAACTAACTCCAGCCAGAAAAATCCTGTCCAGCTCTACTGGACACAGCCAAAAGATAAAAACCCCCATGAACTGGTTCAGGCACCCTGGAGCTGTGTGCTTTAATTATGCAAGTTTCCATGCGATGCATACGGAACAAGAAAAGGTTCTTAGTAGGACAAAGCTAAAATCAAGATCAGATCAAGTGCCAGACATCTAGGGCAAGGTAAATGACTAATTAACTCACTGCAGCACCACAACAGTAAGTGGACTGTCCTAGCTAAGGGCACATGGCCTCTTGTTGACAGGACAGGTGATCTCCCAACTGCAAGAATGCAGCTCAGGGAGTTCCTACTCCCCTCCTTGTTCAGCCACTTGCCTTTGACAGCCTCAAAGTCATCTTCAATGTGAATCAGTGAGCAGCACGAATGAGGTGTGATTCAGCCTACCGCATCGCCTACATTTTTGTCTTAATTTTTGTAATGTTCATTTTTGTTCTTGTAAAGTTCATATGAACAGCAGGAGGGTTGTTACGAACCTGTCTGGATGTGTTCCTGTTGACTCGAGCTAGGGGGATGGGACTAGATGACCTTTCCAGTTTCCTTCCAATCACTAATGTTCTGTGATTCTGTAACAGCAGGAGGGTCGTTTGGGAAGCTCCGAGCTAACCCTCTGCTCACCAATGTTTTGTTCAGTATTTAAGCTTCAAGGATAACAGGCAAAGCTAAGCTTATTGTGATACTTCCTCAGCCTACAAGCATCAGGGCCCTCCATAAGCCTTAAGTCTTTATTTCAATGACATTTTAATTAATTTAATACTAAACACTATTATTAAAACTCACTCACTCTCTCTCTTTCCCCACCAAGTCCTGTCGCTTTATCCCTAAAGCCATGAGGATTAATCGTAATCGTTTCACAAACCTTAAATGAGAAAGTGCCTTCCCAGCTGCCCTGACCTTTGAGGTACGATCGTATTCCTAACCTGCGACTTATCATATGACTGTTGTGAAGTTCAGATGCGACCCCACATTCAACTTGTGGGCTAAAGATAGACCAACACCTCTCGCCTGTCAGCAGATTGGCCTTGAACAGCTGAATCAGGGCTTCCCTCAGAGCGGCAACCCCCAACCAGTTGACAGACAGGAATAATTTGGAGGCACTGTAAGAGAGATGTGACTGTGCAACTGCTCCCATTCTCCCCACGCGTCCCTAACAGCCGCAGAGATGTGCGATGGGTGATCACAGACCGCAGGTAATAACAGCTGCCTGGCTCTTGCTCCCCGATTGCAGAGCGGAAACACAGCAAGCCTGTCAAACAGCCACCTGCAACACGTGTGAAGGGCAGGAAAGCCAGGCTCCCAGCATCATCCTCCAGAGATAATGAATAAACACCTGCCTGCAGCTCTTGGCTTTAACAGCAAATGCGACATCTCAGTAGGCAGAAGCGCTCACGAACAGCTCTGCTGGTTTCTATGGTCCCCTGCGTAACGCGCTGTGCCGGCGGCACACTGGAACCCCACACAGCTCAAAGCCTGCTACGTCCCCAGCTTGTATATCCAGGTATAAGAAGCCAACCCAGCTCTGCTGTTCAACACTGGGCTCTTGACAGCCTAGTCATGAAAAAAAAAAAAAATCACCCCGCCAGCAGCAAGCTGAAATCCAGGGATGGGATACACAGCCAGGCAAAGAGTTCCGTGGATTTAGCGCATCTCCCTTCCGCAGCAAAGGGACCTGCACTTGCACCACCTGCCCTACTCAGCTCACCCACCACTAACCGGCTCTCAGTACAAACCTAGTCACCTTCACCGGGGTAAGACCTGCATCAGCTTAAGCTCACGTGGGATTACTCATTTCTCGTCAGAAGCAGGGCAGGAGGAAGAGGAAGTGGGAGGAAAAGGAAAAGGATGTGAAACATTTCATTTAAGCAGAAGAATCTAGAATTTGAAAAATCCTGTTTCCCACTTTAGGTTTAGAGAGGTTTAAATCAACAGGTTTAGAGAGTTTTAGAGGCACCGAGACCTCAGAGAGGAGCTAAAAGAATCAAAAAGAAAAAAAAGTCTGCTCCACGCTGCTTCGGCAGTCCCCGCCACAGCGTAAGAAGAAACCTGTCCATGCTGTCCCCAAGAACTTCAGCCCTTGGAATGACTGGTTGGAGGGGGAGACCACCCCTTGAAGACCACTCCTCCGCCACTCACTCCCTCCCGTCCTCCCCCGGGGCCATACCTGCTTCCACTGGCGGTAGGTGGAAAACTCCTGGGAAGGAATAAAGAGACTGAGTCGGAAGATGGATTTGAGTTCAGCCGGCAGCCCCTTCGACTCAAAGTATTCAAACTCTGCCTGCGACTCCCCAAACACTGGCATGTACAGACAGAGGCAGAGCATCTTCTTCAGCCGGAGACGCAGCTGCTCTGTTGGGGCTGACCGGCAAGGGAAGTAAAACTGAATGATTCCTCTGAGCTAATTTCAGTGCGTAGTGGAAAGGAAATGCCAGCGAGTCTCATGACACAACCCCTATGAGGGAAGCCGGCTGGGGTGGGATTGGCTGTCCAAGCCCTGCCCTGCTACTTAAAAGGGAAGCCGGGCTGTACGGTCCCACCCAGCGGACCGTGGAGCGGAGGAGGCATGTGAGCTGCCTCCCATTGCTCAACACCAGACTCCCATTAAGCCCAGAGATCTTACATCACACTCACTGCAGGTTAACTCTTACTGGGCAGGTCTTTTGAGCCAAGGGGCTCATCAGAGCCAGCTCACTCGCTGTGCCTTACAGCCCATCAGCCCTTTCTGATCAGCTGTCACCCCTCCAGGGACTAACATGTGCAGAACAAAAGGAACTAGTCTTGATCAGAACCTCTCCCACCACACAGCCCAGGAGGACTCACTGTCTTCCTCTTCCCAAAAATTCCTCCTCCAGAACATAGCAAGAGCAGGATGCCAGACAGCTTTTGTACATTCTTGGGACACCAATCCTAAGCAAAAGCCTTGGAATTTCACCTTTATAAGGTTCGTTTACTATGCCAGAGCTGATTTGCTTTGGTTACAAGACACCCCAAACAGCAAGGTCTCTTCTTTGCAGCTAACACAGAGGGAATGAGAACTGGCCTGGGCAGAACATCGTCCACTTTCTTCCATTTATACCACTGTATAAGGGAGTTCCTGAGCTTCCAGCAGGAACAAGCTGGGCAGAAGAGGGAGTGTGGCACACGCATCACTTAATGTGGGTATAATTACAGGCTTCTGCATGTTTAGTAGGGCTTGATGTGTGCGATAACACCCAGCACTGCAGCAAGAGCATCAGGAGGGCAGCAGCTAACAAAGCTGCTCAGTACAGAGTTACTAACTGCCAACATAAATTTTTTAATTGAGTTGTAGGCTTGGAATTTGTCAAAGAGATGCTGTCACGCAAGGAAAATGCTAAATCCCACAGCCAATAACCAAAACACCCTAATCCTGTCTGCTCCTGAAGTCCCACAGCATGTGTGCTGCGCTGGCCTGAGCCAGTCCAGCCAACAGCTCTCCCCTCCACTGCAGACACAGCAGTATTTCTTATGTTTGCTCTGTTTAAACAGCCTGTATGGCGAGTGCAAAGTCCAGCAAACCCTCCCCACCTCTGGTCCTAATGCATCAGAGGCCTTTACACCTTTCCCAGGGTGTAAAGGCCAAGGTTGTTTTGTTCTTCAGGTTTAAAGACAAGCCAAGGTCTGCAACAAGCTGTTTGTGGAGTTCATTTGCATCCCCACTCAAATTGGGAATGTTTCATCTGGGGCTTTATGCCAAGGTGGAACCCCAGGGGACTTGTGGAGTCTCCTTCTCTGGAGACATTTTAAATCCACCTGGATATGTTCCTGTGCGACTTGGTGCAATTCAGGGCCCTCAAGAACTGTGACCTGCAACGGTTTCCTAGAGCCTCCCCCAGACACTTCACCTATCACAGCTCCACTGCCGCGTTACCTAACCAGGCTTAACCTACTCACTGCTGACGTCTCTCCTCGCGAAAACAGATCTTCTCACCACTCCAGATCCTCTTAAAGATCAGCTGCTGCAGCTCACTCCATGCATGCCAGGAGCACCCTCCAACCTTCCCACCAAGCCTCACGGCAAGCAGCACCCTGATGCTACTCAGCACCAGCCAAAAAAATAATCCTTCAGCAGACCCAACAAGGCCAGCAGCTCCCCCAGCTCCAGAGAGTAAGTGAACAAAAGTAACTCAGATTTGGCCCACCGAGCCCTAAGATCCCCCGTAGTCCTTCCCACAAGTTGCCAAGCATCGCTATTAGAGCTGCCTGGCGGCTCAGTTGCTATGCCAACATGATGCAGATTTTCCTAATAAACTGTCTGGAGTTGGCAGCCAGAGACAAAAGGGGAAATGTGCACATTTTAGGAAAAAAAGCCCCACTACCTACGTCAGAGGAAAGGAGAAAGGGAAGGAGGTTAAGAAAGCTGATTTTAAGCAGGGTATTAATTACAGGACAATGAGCTAAGAAGGGGAAACAGATTACAAATGAAGTTTATACTGGCATTTCGGGTTATAATGACAAAGGGAACTTAAAGAAGCATTAACAGGTTCTTAGATTTCACCTAGAAAAACCCTGGAAGTACTCAAAAGCAACATAGGCCTCCAGAGCGACAGGGATCAGTGGTGCTGGAACACCTCCAATATGGGGTCACTGCCCAAGTCTCCTGCTCCACCAGTCCCTGCACAATGCCCCAGGGTTTCAGAGGAGTGCTGGGACAGTACAGCCCTCATTAGCACCATCTATTCCTGACGGTACCAGGGACAGAGTACAGAGCTCCAAATAAAGTCAGGCCTCTCAAGTCAGCCCTCTCTGATACTTCTTCCATCCACCAGTTCTGCCAACAAAGCTAGAGGTGAACTCACATGTCTGTGGTGGATGTGAAGTTAACTCCCAGCTAACAGCCTCCTCTGCTAAAGGCTCAGATGGGTCTGTCTTCCCACTCCAGAAGGCTCATTTTTCTTGCCATCAAGAAAGCTGCAAACTCGTTTTATTTATAGAAATCAGTGTTTTAAATTTGCACGAGTTGCCAGTTTGGATGCCCTGCTACTCCAACGTCAACCTTTCCAAACCATTTGTACTCTTCCAGGCATCTGCTTCATCACTGGTTTACTACATCAGCTCCAGAAGACACCTCCCAAGCAATGGGAGGTTGCAGCCATACAAGGAGCAGGAAAGTCTGCTGTTTAATTTTGAATTTACTCAGCTAAAAAAGAAGCCTCTAAAAATATCAAATGCCAGTGATCGTCACAGTCACATAACTAACATCCTCCTTCACAGGCAAAACAGCTTTCTGGGCAAGTACAGCCCAGGCCAGAGAGGAGAAATGCTACTGCTCGATGTTCTCACCAACTTCTGCTGACTTGATATTTTTTTAATTTCTAGAAACTAGCTTATAATTAATCGTACAGTACAGAAAGTCCCCACAATGCACAAACAACGAGTGTACAGTGGCTGAAGGAGGGGAGTTAATCATTTAAGAGCCCCCAGCAGAGAGAAGAGCTGCAGCCAGCCAAGGCTGTGCAAGGAGAAGGACAGCAGAAGGCAGATAACAACATGACAACAAGACACAGAACGTGACATAAAGGTAACTGGGAAAGGTGACCTGGTCCACTGACAACACACAGAGCCAAAGCTAAAGTCCAGATGGTGACATCAGGGGCAGATCACGCCTCTGTCCTGTGTGCACACAGCCAGGGGCCAGCACATCACTTCTGCAATCAGGGTTTTTGTCCTGTATCTGAACAAACAGCCTCACGTTGAAATTGGTACCTTCAAGCGAGGACCTCAGCAGAAAAACACCAGTGACAGCAGGAAGATTGAAGAGCCTGGGCTAGGAAGCACCTCCGGCCAAGTTTATGGATACGTGGCAATTGCTCAGTGCCCCCAGTACCAGGCGGGATGCGTTGTGTGGTTTCAGCAGATGGGCAGTTACAGGTGTTTTGACAAAACAAGGTGGTATGAAGTCACGAGTTCTCCCAAGGTCACAGACAATCAGTGGCAGAGAACAAGAGCCGTGTCTCCTCCACATTTTCAATAATGCTGTTGGCTCCCAGTGGTTTACTATCTACCCCCCTAAGGCTGTACCAGACTTTTTGCAACACTTCTCCCTCAGACGGGTAATTAGAACAGAGATATCTGATCAAGCACAAACAAGTCATTGCAGCTTAACAAGTTCCTGTCCATGAGCTGAGCCATGACGGCTGGGTGCAGTATTAGCCGGCCTGAATGGCAAGGTAAAACATATCTGCATAATCCTCAACAGAAGAAGCTTTACGCTGTCTTTTACTTTACAATCAGGCCAGGCTAAAATTACAGTCACAACCTCCCAGCAGATGGGCAGCTACTTCCTAAGCTGCCATAACTCACTTTACCACCTCCTTATCCTCTAGGTATTTCTCCATTAGCCACTTGGAGGGTTCTGATGTAGCAAAACTTCCCAGGGTCACACAGGAATGAGATTGGGATCAGCTTTCAGAGGCAGCTTCATCTGCAGGTGTGAACAGATGGACCCTCCCTGTCTGAGGGACCATTGTTCCCTGCAGGACACTTGAGATTCCCAGCCCTCCTCTTGCAAGGTTTTCATCACATTTGAGTTCTGAGCCTGTCCTTCTTCAACCTCTGTGCTCAAGAGTCCTTCTCTTCTCCGAGTGCGCAGACTCCTCTTCAGAGACGGATGCACAGTGCTAACTGTTACCGATAGCGATGGAGGCAAAATCCCTGCAGATTTTTCAGTCCGATTCAAGCAGGGAGTGGCCTCCCAGAATGCAAAAAGCCACCCTGCCCGTTTCCATTCAGAGCACCAGCAGAACAGCCCTCCACAACTTTAACCTGTTCGTCCCCCCATTTTTGCAGGGAACTTACAGCTAACATTGTGCCTAGTTCCCCGTCAGTAACCCAGATCCCGCCGGTCACACACCCTATCCCTGCCGCAGCCCCTTGCTGCTATCCCCAGCTCCCACTGCTCACAGGAGTTATGCCCAGCTCCTTCTCCTCTAATGCCCAGTCACACCCTTGGTCTTAAACCACATGTAGTCAGAGGTGACTGCAGCGTCTTCAGGAGAGATGGGCAGCATTCCCTCCTCATTCAAACCAAACCAGAACTGCAGCCAGCACTATGGAGGGAGCCCAGGTGCTAAATTCAGCAGCTTTTGTTCATCTCCTCCCAGACAAAGCCTCACCATGTATTCTCCACCAGTTGTGTGCCCTCCCCAGCTCTCCCACCCCAGGGAAGTTCCCATCCTCATTCAGACTTCAGTGTCTCCCTTATGGCACCTGCTCCCCAGGGACAGGCTTTACTCTCCTCTGGGCTGTGCCATTCAAATAATGCAACGTTACTCATTTGCTCTAAATACACTCTTTTTTTTCCCAGAGGCTCACTACATTACCAGAGACTGACTTTGGAACATTTTAGGATCTATCTGATCCTTTGCCAGTCTCCAGTGCAGGGGTGGGACTTGCCACTAACCTGCATTATCATTCCCTGCCCTCATAGTCATGCTTCTTGCAAGTTGCCCAGGAACATTCGAGACCCCCATATTGCCCCTTACCCCTACAAAGCATTTTTCCCCCCTCTGAACATCATGTCTGAAAGGTTAGGTCACCTCCTCCCTTCACAGTCATTCCCCTACATTTCCTTTCTAGCAAACACAGACACTAGCCGCTGCTCCCTTTTCCTGTTCCTCTCCCCCCTCCCCAACTACACCTCCACCCCCCCAGCTACTGGCACACACCCCTACTCCCAGCAGACCACACACTCCGCTGCCATGTGCGCCAGCCCCTCCTCAGGCCCCCGGATATCCCATTACCTTTGGAAAATGCTCTGCGGGTCCAACCACCAGTAGGATAGTTGGTCTCCTTTCAGTGGGATCAGTCCCTCTGTCCTGTGGCTTCCCCACCATCTTTGGCCCTTTCTCCCCGGGGCCTGGCAGTGGGGTGGTGTTTCTGGCCTCATCCTCTTTTTCATCTGCAGGACCTTGGCATACGGCCCTGGGAAGGAAGCTAGACAGAAAATGCCACAGGGTCTGCAGCATTGCTGCTCCAGTGAGCATCCCAGGCAGGGGAGCCCTGCGCGCCCAGGAGCTGCTAAGGCTGCTGTGACCGCACTACCAAGCACCCCCGAGACGGGAATGGGCACGGCAGCCAGCGGGAGGGAGGTTCAAGCCAGCGACTCCACGGGCTCGGATTCTTTACAGACCGCTCCTGCAGACGCTTCCTGCCTTTTGAAATTGCTGCTACTGCAGTCGTGCCTGGCCTGACAAGCAGCTCATTGTACCAGAGCCTCAGAAAGCTGATGGCAACAGACAAAAGCAAAAGACCCCTGGCACGGAGAAGCCGAGACGCTGAGCTCAGGAGTCTGCTCGGACACAGAAGCAGAGACGTCGCACTTAAATAAAACGCTAAAAATGAATCTCTCCGAGAGGAGCTTCTCAGAGCTGCCAATTAACCCGCGCGCCCCAGCTCATCCTAACGGCACGTCCGACGAGCGGCGAGGCTCAACACCCAGGCTGCATCCCCACTGCAGCAGTGCCCAGCCAATCCTCGCTCCCAACACTGCAGTGCTCGGAGCACGGCAGCGCGCGCAGCCAGGCGGGAGCGCGCCGAGCAGGAGGCACCCCGCAGTTGAGCGCGCCCATCAGCTCCATCAGGCAGGTACCGGCATGGAGGGCAGCTGGGCAGTGTCCGGGGCGCACAAGTCATGGCCTCGGGGCAATTCAGCTGCGTGGGGTTATCTGAGGTGTCTACGCAGCCTGCTTCTGAGGCTCCGCAGCAGCTCTTTGTTAGGGCAGCAGATGGTTCTACGGAGAGAAGCCGGCTTTTCCCAGCCATGGCTGAATTAACCTCTAACTGCACCCTCTCTCGCTGGTCTATTATAGTCTCATCCGTCATTACAACGGCTGTTCGGTGCTGCATTGTGCTTCTGCCATTTGGCTTTCAGCGCAGCGCAGCGACACGCTTGCACGGCATTCACGGCCATTCAGCTATGCAAGATCTAATGTGCTGTGGTTAAACTACCGCCGATTAGTGAAACGGGCCAAGTTCTGCCGAAGGAGCCTTTGACAGCCAAGGGCAGGAGTAGCCGGAGCAGGACTAAAGGTAGATACTGATATTTAAGTATGGAACACATGGCATCCCTTGCGTTTCCACAAGGAATGTCATGTTCCCCTCTGCTGCCGCAGCAGCAATCACTCATAGCCCCAGCTCTAAGGCTGAGGCTATCGACCTCCTGACCTGAGCACCACCAGAGTAATCAGCCCACTGTGGTGTCACTGAGCAGCCCACACCCAGCAAGCACAGGGCTTCATTTTCCACCTTGAAGTACCGAGAGCTTACTTTGCAGTCCTAGATTCCCACCTGCCTTTTGCATCTACAGGCAGAGGGCACTGCACGCCGCTTCCCAAAGAATTCCAACTTTTCCATAAGAGGCTGGGGTTTTCTAACGCACAGGATATAAGAACAGACCACAGCTTCCATCAGGCAAGGCTCCCTACCCGCAGCAGCACAGCAAGGTCCACGGTGAGCAGAGCAACTCTTTGTTTTAGGTTTGAGGGTGACAAAGTGTAGGAAACTCTTGTTTTACAGACATTAGGTAGGAAAACACAGCCCAGCTGGGCTGCAGGCTTTTGGCGGCCACTCTGCAAAGAGATTTTAGAGGAAGAACGTGAAGCATCACACTTTTGGGAACTTGGAATTCCTTTCAGCAACCTGAGTAATGGAAAAAGTGAGAGACAAGCACATAGACATCACACTAAAGAATTCTTCTGCAACGGCTCTTCAGAGTTAGCTCAGAAGGAAAACATGCAGTGTAATTGTAAGGAATGCAGCAAGGTTTTTTTACCTTAAAACCTGACACACAAACACGCATAAAAATAACAAAAAAACCAGAAAATTCAGAAGAAAATAGAAAATTCTGAGTGGTAACACTAGGGTGAGGGTTCAGAGAAAGCCTGTCCCGCTCTGAGGGCCAGCACAGCCCAGTTCTGGTCGCGATGTAGGAGAAGCCCAGGCTCAAACAGAAGAGAGTGAGGAATTTTTGTCATGCTCCACTACCTTGAGCTGCTGCCAGTCATCACAGCTACAGACACAGAAGTTAAACTACTTTCTAACAAGGAGTGATTCAGATCCGACATTTGAAAGTTCCTAATGCTCTCAAGCCAGTGGAACAACAAAGCAGATTTTCTGAACTGGGCACGGCTCTTCCAAATCAGCTTTTATTAGCCTAAGGCTGTTGTTTCACTAGAAGCAGGGAACTGATCTGCACCTTAATGCTGTGGAAAGAGGTCATCTCACACGGCCACATTAGCTCTGCTCGTACCTTGCTCCCCCACTATGCTCCTTTGACAACCTCACTCTCTCAGCCAAACAAAATCACAGAGCTCTCTGCTGGGGTAACCAGTTGAGGCTAATCATGGATGGGGTCCAAACCAGTGTTACTGGCTGTGGAATGGGCACTGAAGCTGCCCGCAGGCACTGGCAGACTGGTCCCACCACTCACAGAGCTGAGAAGCACCACACAGAATGCAAAGCATCCAAGTGGGACTTCAGAGTTGTCCTCAGTGGTCCCTTAATACTGGTCCCGTTAAACCAGCTGATGTTACAAGACTATTGCTCACAGCTTCTCCATACAGGGTTAGCCCATATCAGGGACCTCAGTTTCCTCTGTTCATGCAGGGATTCCACAGTAAAACAATAATTTGGGCAAGCAATTACATGCCTAGGGTGCAATAAAAGCAGAAAGCCAGCAACGCTTCCTTGGCCTCTGTCCTCAGCAAAGCAAACCTCAAAGGAATTTTGCCGCCGCACTGATCCACAGCTCCTTGGGATCAGACAGGCTTTTCTAATCATATTTAAGAAAAAAAAAAAACCCCAGCATTTCTTTTACCAAGTAGGGAACTTTATTAGGTCAGAATAATAAACCTAGTAATGGCAAGATGATTATAGCCAGAGGCAAGACAACTGCTCTCCCATGTGGAATTAGTAGGGAAGTATTACCCTACCTACAGCACCGCAAAGCCAGTTGTTCAGACATAAGAAAAATGCAATAAATACTGTGAATCCACAGTGAACAGGGACACACAGGGCAGACAAGGAAGAAAATCCCACTTTTTCTGCAAATCATGACCACCTAGGCCACAGTAAAACAGCTTTCCCAACCTAGGCTGTGCTAGGGAAGAGCCAGCCCTCCACTCCCCGCTGTTTCCATGAAGCAAATCCAGGATTTTGAAGGCAGAAAAGCACTAGGACTGATGTGAGAGCTGGCTCCTGGCCAGCGCACCAGTGGCCAGGGACAGAAGGCGCCTGTGGCAGCTGGCCCCAGAGTCCTGCACCACCAGAATGGAGTCATTAGATAGCCGGAGGAGAAGCCAACAGTGAAGTGGTGTAATCTATCCTAACAGAGACAAAGGGAAAATGAGAGAGCAAGAGAGTGACTTGTTCTGCTTAATTACAACAGCCTTTTCCTCGGTCCTGGAAACGATCAGAGGGAGGTTCAGTTTGAAGCCACAAAGCCAAGCTGACTTGTGTCCCCTGCAGCCATGTCACGCAGGACACCTCTTTGTACTGGCCAAGTCTGAACCTCCAGCGTCCTACTCCTGGTAGTACTGGGCAAAAGGTCAGACTCGCACCATTTGCTTTAAGAGAACTTCTAGAAGAGTTCTGAGAAAACGCAGAGTTTTCCAGTAAGAATGCAAGTGAGCCCCGTCACCGCACAAGCAGCTGGTGAATCAAAAGTGCAGGAGGGAGGGTGAAAAAGTGGAGCAGAGGGAAGGGATCAGTGCTCAGAGCAATGACCCCCCTCCTCCTCCTCTGGCAAAGACAGAGCTGCCACTGCAGTCACCATCTCCGGTTCCTTATGTGACCCCAGTTCCTCAGATGACCCTGCAGGAATGAGCGGTGACTCATCTCCTTTGGGAGCCCTCTTGGAAGCACCCCAAGGAGTGCTGCCTACACGTGGCACCAGAGATAGCAACCAGCCAGCCCCAGCATGGCTCCTTCCATTACCTCTTATCTTTTCAAGATAAGAATGGCAAGTTCCACCAGGGTGCTGTGGTATCACACGAAGAACTGTGGATTGACCAAGCCAAAGGACATCCTTGGTACTTAGAAAGTCAACTTCTTGCTGCACTAGAAAGTTAACCAGGGAAATTACTAGTGAAAGATGAGGGCCCGGACTTGCTCTCTCACAGCCCCCACGCCCCTACAGCTAAACCATGTAGCATCACATACCAGAGGGCTTGGCTTTCCCCAGCACCTCACGGTCTAAAAATTTCAACAATTTCTTTGGCAGCGGAATTCTCCACCGTAAGCCGCTTCAGCTGCCAGGAGCTCCCCTGCATGACTTAGGAAGACATCTCTGCTGCCGTTCCACACTGATGCCAGTTATGCCAGCTACGCTTCCCCACCCGAGACAAAGTCTGGGGCATCATTACAGTGATGTCCCACATTTGGAGGAACAAATATAGCAACAGGACATGAACAAGAACAAAGACTCATCTACTGTTTGCTGCAAGTAGGTCTGAAAGGAAAAAAAATCCCTCCCCCTTCTCCTCCTCCTGCCAACACCAAATCACATTACGATGTATGGAAGAGAGCACCGAGCTACAGCACCACCATTTTATAGGGCTCTCAAAGAGGAGACCAAAGTCCTTATTAGGGCTTTGATGTTACTAATGCCACTCAACAATTCAAGGGTTCTGCTCAACACTCAGCCAGATTAAACACTGGGTTTGCTTCTTTTTAAAATGTTTTAAAGATAAACTATAAGTATTCTGAAGAACAGGGGGGTTTTACTTGCCCTTATCTCAGTAATCTGACTAATATCCTACCCAATGCAGATGAGGGTAAGGAGATATTTTCCACTAATTAGCGAGACATCTAACCCTGGTCACCAAATAACACTCCACAGAATCACAGACCATTAGGGAAGGGACCTCAAAAGATCATCCAGTCCAATCCCCCTGCCACAGCAGGATCACCTAGATCAAGTCACACAGGCAGGTTGTAAATGTCTCCAGAGAAAGAGACTCCAGAACCTCCCAGGGCAGCCCCTTTGAGTGCTCTGTCACCCTCACTCACAACATTGATGTTGTGATATATGGAATAATAACTCATGTCAAACTGACTGAAGAGGTGGAACCTCCTCTGTTCCAGCTCACACCCATTGCCCCTTGTCCTATCATTGGATGCCACTGAGCAGAGCCTGGCTCCATCCTCCTGACACCCACCCTTTCCATATTTATCAGCATTAATGGGGTCACCCCTCAGTCTCCATTTCTTCAAGCTAAAGAGACCCAGCTTCCTCAGCCTTTCCTCATCAGGGAAATATCATCTTTGTGGCTCTGCGCTGGACTCTCTCCAGCAATTCTGTGTCCTTCTGAAACTGAGGGGCCCAGAACACGCTGAAAGACCAAAACCCCACTGCAGACCCTACATAGGCACTCCCAATTGCTTTGGATGTTTTGTTGTTTCAATTCACCAAGGCTCTGAGGATGCTACAGACACCAAGTTCAGAATACATCCCACCCCACAGGAAACACAATACTGTGAGGCCAATGCCAGTGACACGCAGGATGCCTTTCTGCAGGAGACTCAGAACAACAACATTTTAAATGGATACACTCAAGTCAAAGTTGCACCTCCATCTCGCAAAGGTCAGCCAGCATCCTCTGATCCTTATCACCCTGCAAACAGGACAAAGGTCTCAGCCAAGGAAACCGGAGAACCACGAGGATTCTTCAATTTGCTGCAAGGTAGAACATGATCCTGGAAGAATACTCCAAGACTGCATCTCTCAAGAGATCCACACCTGGTCCTGTGTGTACAGGAACGTACAGCAGCACTTGCTTGATTCACAACTGTTTGTTTATACAGCACAAAAAACTTAAGCAAGAGCGAGTTTCTCTTGTAAGCACCTGCTTGTAGAAACTCTCTCCAAATCCACCCCTTGGATCGGTGAGCAGACGTGTGCTGCTGGTTGAATACATGAATCACCCCAAGGCGGGCCTGATCACCAGATACCAAATTCAATAAAAACTTTCACCATTATGGTGCAAGACTCTGTCTCCAACATCCATCTCCTCCTGCCCTCCCTGTAAGGCCACTGGGCACAGGACGAAGGCCAGCGTGCCAGCCAGCCTGCCCAGCACTCACTGTCACCACGCATCCCAAGCCCAGCACAGCTCTCACTCCAGGAGGCTGTTGGCCAAGTCTATTAATAACACACAGTGAGCTGAGAAGTTTCCTTGTGCCAAAGCCAGTCCCTGTATTTCTTCTCAAAGTCCCTTGCAGTGGCTGTCAAGATCTCCTTTGATTGATTGCAAAGGGTTTGTTTGCATCTTTAGCAAATCAGAGAAGGGCACAGAACACAAACCCTTCCATTCACTGCAGATTTAAAGCTTTTATGTACAGCTAAACCATTGACCCACAGTTCTGCTCTTACTCCAGGTTTCCCAAGCACATGGGAATGGTGCCTTCACGTTTCACCACCTACAAAGAGTAAGAACAAGCCTACACTGCCTGCAGACCCAGCAAGTATGATCTTTTTAGCTTCCTGTTTCAATGCACACTGTTACCCAAGTTGGTGGAGGGTTTCTAACAAATTCTTGAATACAGTTTCAACTGGTGTTCAACTGGTTCAGGGTATCCAAAAGTATTTGTCCTTTGGGATTAGTCAGGAGATAAGGAGTTGAGAAGCTATTGACAAATACCTTTCAGCAGAAGGAAGGGTATCAGCTGGAATTGAAGCGTCACTTCTTTGATACAACCTTGTGTTTCTCAGCTCTTCAGAGTGAATGATGAAGCCCTCTACGCCTACCCCAGCAGGATTTAAGATGTCTCTAGATGTACAGAAGTTTGGAGAGATAGTACAGTCTAGATTATAGACCAGTAAAGGAATTTTGCTCTTTACACCATGAACAGACAGGTTTAACACCATAAAAACTCAGGGCCTCCTTTTCCAGTTGACTGTGACTGAAAAACAGGAGACAGCCCCATCCTGTGCCCCAGACAGCTGCTGAGAACTGTCATACATTATGCACAGTGTAACACAGAGCATTCAGAAGTCTTGGTGAGTGAAACAGTTACAGAAATAAAGAGTCTGGAATGCTGTCACTACAGACGATACTGTCTTGATGAGAATTAAGATTAAAGCTTTATGATTGCAATTGCTACAACAAAGTTTCTCAATCCATCCGTGGAGGTGCTTGTGAAAGACCTGACTGATCAACCATCCCAGAACACGGATACAGCTCTGACAGCTGGACACACATAAAAAGCAAAGCTGAGCAGAGAAGAGGCCTCAAGCCAACCAACCATGGTAGCGCCCGGCTGCAGCGCTACAGTTCTGCTTCTCTGGGACACTTGAAAGTGAAGAGCAGAACCTGAGTGCAGATTGGGACAGTCAGAGATGAAAGAGGAGATTCCAGGCTAAGAAAGACATGATTAAGGCAAATGTGAAGGTTTCAACAGCAGAAGCTGATGTATTTTTCCGTTAAGAAGCTGATACTGAGAGAGCAACAGTCACCTATATGAACTTGGGAGAAGAAAGTATCACAAGGCCAAGGAGGACAACCAGACACTTGTAACTGAAAACAGACAAGAGCTATGTCTGTCTGTTTCTTAAAGGTGAGAGAATGAGTCCAGTAGAACACACTCAGCACCAGCACAGAAGAGGCAGCTGCAGACAAGGTCCACCACTTAAGTCTGTGTACAGGCAGCTGGGATGAATTCTACCAGTTCAAACTGTCTGGAACTCCAGATAAATATTTTCCTGAGGGTAGTCAGTAGGCAGCAGTAACAGGACTGACCATTCCACAGGCAGATGTGATTTAGCAGTAAGAGATTATCCCAGCAGATCCAAAAAAGCCTTTAACAAATTCTTCACATGGTTATCACTGAACGCTGAAGCTCAACTATGTGAATTGCTTCATGCTAACCAGTGCAAACAAGCATTTTGTGAGAAGGCTGACTGCTTTGGCACGCTGTATTTAGCAAAGGGTTTACAGATAACAGCATGGGTTAAAAAAATAATAAACCCATAGTTTACACAAGCAAATTCTACCACAAAGGGCATCTAAGTACAACCTCTTCTGTCCCCCACTGCAGAAGGCCACCTCTAAGAATGCCACAAAGGGGTTTTATCTCACTACAAACTCTTGAGCATTGAAGGAGCCAAAATATTGCTCATTTTCTTTTCAAGCTGCAGCCCAAAACTATTATTGTTACCACCAGGACTTTTAGCCTAGTGACGCAAAACAAGCAGCTAGTGGCAGCCAAGATTGGAGATAACCTCACATTACAAGTCTAATATTTTCCCCATCTGTCTCCCAAACATGGACGGTAATTCCCATATCAAATGTACTGTTGTATGGAAGGAAAAACAAAGTGCACCAGAGCCACCAAGCCATTTACTAATCACAAGTAATTTGAGTGATTTATGCCTAGATCGGCCTCCAAACACCCCACCCCATACATCAAAAAGGTTTTCATCTTGATGCTTCAGCACTTTTCTCGAGCATGACTTTACATCAGTTACCCCAAGCGTCAAGGTACCATTATTAGCTCAGGATGGAACAGAAAACAGAAGGACTTATTAATAGAACCGCCTGGGAAACAGGAAGTTTATTTGATTTCCCTAAAAATTACACAAGGCGGAAGTTTTCTAGTCAACTCAATGAGGACTGTTCCCACCAGTTTAACTGGAACTTAAAGAGTTTTGAACTCTGCCTCCTCATTCTTAATGGGCATTTTTCAGACTGCTCAAGGGGATGGAGATGCTTTGCCCTCCTAACAATGTGCAACCACTTTCTGTGCGGCGCAAGAGGAGCAGAGGAAGCGAAGGGCTGAGGAACAATATTGACAGACAGACAAAGGCTTCAGCAGAAAGGCAAGATTGTTGAGCAGCATCCAGACAGCACTTCCCTCAGACAGTGCAGCTCCAGTGCCCACAGAACGGTTCCTCTCTGCTGCTTCCATGGCATGGCAAGCACAGAAACTATCTGATGGGAAGTAAAAATGCATTATGGTGCATTCTCTGAGCCTGAAGGATGACAGGCTGGATGGAGCAACATGGTCTGGAAGAAAAAAGAGAATGCAGTGCAAGATAGGCATGCGGGTGTTAGCACTGAGCACTGTGGTGAAGAGCTTTTGCCAGAGGGAAGGGATTCAGAACCCACGGGCAGCAGCAGGGCAGCATTTCACAGGGCATGCTCAAGTGATTTATATGGTATAATCAGACTTCATTAGCAAAACACACAGGGCAGAAAATCACTGTGGCACTAATGGTATTTTTAGAAAGGGCACAACTAAACCACTCACAAGATCCTCACAGTGCCAAAGAATTCTCATACTTTACACCGCCAAGGAAGATGCCAAGCAAAAAGAAACATTAGCAATTAAAAGAAACTCAGGTTAGAAGGAAATTAGCAACTCAGAAAGGAGTGATACAGGCAATTACAGCACACAAGTAAATTAGGGCACCACTCCCAGAACAGGGAGAGAATAAGAATTGTCATTTGAATTAGGAGTCTGTTAGTGACTCAGAAGTTAGTTATCTTCAAACTCTTCCTCCTCCCTGCTGGATTGAGGCACTCAGAGTGGCACATCCCCAGCTGCACCATGTGCTTATCTACTGTCCTACCAAGACACTCAACTTTTTTATGATCCTGCATATAAAGTAAAAGAGTCTTGGCAAGAACAAACTGTGCACCGAGGGCAAGCCCATTGGTTCAGAGAGATGTAAATTGCACTAATTGCTGTTAAATAGAACAGCAGCTAGTTGAACCTTGAAGCCTAGAACCATCAGTGTACAGCACCACACAAAAGACAGAGAGACCACAAAAGCTCCCATACAGCTTCCAGTACTGAGGTCATAAGTCAGCTCACTGCACATTTCCTACACAAACTGGACAAACCCAGCTGCTGTCCTTCATTTGAAGACATTTCAAATCCATTTGAACAGACAAGTGAGTCCAGCATGTATTAGCCATCTTGGAGAAGAAACATGAGCGGTGACATAGCGCTAAGCAGATGTGAGGAAACACAGAGAAAGCTGCACGACCTGACTACATCTATCCCTTCCAAAGGATGTTTTACAAACCCAAGTAACCATGCAAACCTCACACCTGGAGAAAAAGGATTTTCTTTATGGTTCTTCTGCCCAAGCAGTAAGTTTTCAATATTTTATTTCCACAGTTAACACTGCATATGCCTACAGCTAGTGAGCAAGCAGTTTCCTCCAGGTTTAGTGTTCATATCAGCAGGGCTGCTTTCAGGCAACACCCGGAAAGGCTCTAACCCTCTCTCCGGTACAAAGTGGAGCAGTGGCGTCTCAATCTCATCACACTCAGGCTCTCCTGAGCCTGACCCACAGCCAGGAAGGTACCTGGATGCCACAAGCAGGTGCCCGCTGCCACTACTGGGTCCTCATCTGGCGGGTCCTCAGCTCCGACGGGGAACAGTGAAAGAGTCCTCCAAGCCAACGTCCCGCTGCCGAGAGCGGCAGAGTTGATCAAGCCCTATGGCAGGGAACCTCTGCGGGGCGGACACGGGATGAGGAGTGCGGCCAGTGGCTCCCTCACCCCCGCGGAACGCACGTCCAGAGCCCAGCGTGGCCCGGCACGACCCAATTCCCCCAGCTCAAACCGCCCCCCACGGACCAAACCAACCGCCCCCCAACGAGCCAAACGAACCGCCCCTCCACGGCCCAAACCGCCCCCCCGCACCACCCTCAACGCCACGAGGCGCCGCTCACCAACAGATCGAGCTCGGTTCGATGCAGTCCGAGCCGGCCCAGCCCCTCGGCCAGGTCGTGAATGCAGAGCGCGCCGTCGCGGTTCACGTCGAGCTTCTGGAAGAGGGCACGCAGACGCCGATCCTGCTCGGAGGCCTCGCAGAGCGCCCGCCCGCACAATCCTCCGCTGCCGCTGCCCTCCGTCCCCGTACTGGTCCCCGTACTGGACCCTGCACCGGCGGCCCTCAGGGAGCCGCAGGGGCACAGGACGCCGCTCACCACCGGGGAGGCCAGAGATCGCCGCGCCCTCGGCATCGCCCACCTGCCTGCCTGCTCCTCGCTCCGCGCCGACGCCGGCAAATGGCGCCGCTTCCGCCGCCAGGAGCCGACCCAAAGCGCTTCCGCCTTCGCGCCACAACGCGGCGGCCGCCACGTGATGCCCCACGTCGGCCAATGGCAGTTGCCCGCGTGCCTGCGTCTGCCGACACGCCCCCGCACGCGCGCCTCCCGCCCCCGAGGCCTCCACGCGCTGCCGCGAGGCGGGCGGAAGGCGACGTCAGAGGAACGCCTTCCCCTCCTCCAATCAGAGGGAAACATCGTCCAGGGCGTAAAGGGGCGGTGCGGGAGATTGATTGAATCCCATTGGTGAAGCCGCTGGGGAAGGCGGGGATAAAGCTGTGAGCTAATCAAGCAGAGCGGGAACCAGCAGTCGGTTTGAGCTTGACGGACGTGGCATTGTACCCAGTCCCTGCCAGAGCCGCGGGCGCCCTGTGCTAATGGACGCCAGAATCAGCCAATGGCAGGAGAGCGGGTACATGCTCAGGGGCGGGCTCAGCCTCACGCAGGCTCAGTGGCCTGAGAGAAGCGGCGGGGCGCGGCCGTTTCTTACCCCCTCCCGCTGGGCAGCGCGGTTGGGCAATGAAAGCGCTGCGCGGCCTGCGAGAGGCGGGATCTCCACTTAACGAACAGGCAGGCTGGCCAATCAGACGCTGCAAGAAAGGGAGCTGATTCTGGAAGCCATTACGCCAGTGTCGCAGGGCGGAGGCCGTTGGTCGGGGTTCGTTGGGTGGTTGCGGTACGCAATTTGCGTATCGTTGGCGGTGCCAAAGGGAGAGCGCGGGGTGGGGGGGCGTGCACAGACACCTCCGGGCCCTGAGGGGCCTCAGGCCCCCCCCTGTTCTCCCCAGCCCCGGGGGTGAGCGGGCTTGGGGGTGCCCTGCTGCCCCTCGGCCCTGTCCAGCCTCGCCAAGGCCCCTTGGGCCCGGCCAGGCCCCCCTGGCCCGAAGGTGACCCCCAGTGCCCCCTCTTTGGTGCCCTCTATAGCCATGGCGTCATCCCCAGCGCCCCCAGCCAAGAAGAGGAAGATGAACTTCTCGGAGCGGGAGGTGGAGATCATCGTGGAGGAGCTGGAGCGAGGCAAGCACCTCCTCATCAACCACTTCAATGCAGGTGTGCCCCTGGCCACCAAGGCCGCGGCCTGGCATGACATTCTGCGCCGCGTCAACGCTGTCGCCACCTGCCACCGAGAGCTGCCCGAGGTCAAGAAGAAATGGTCTGACCTCAAGACCAAGGTGCGACGCAAAGTGGCTCAAGTCCGGGCTGCCATGGAAGGCGGAGGTGAAGGCCAAAATGGCACTGGCAACGGAACAGAGAACGAAGACCCAACAGATGCTGCAACAGCCCCAGTCATCCTCACCCCCATGCAGCAACGCATCTGCAATCTACTGGGTGAAGCCACCATCATCAGCTTGCCAAGTGGGGACTGCAGCGCGGGTGATGGTACTGAGATACCCATCAGCGCATCAGCCACCACAGTCACCCTGACCCAGAGTGAGTGCTGCACCTGCTGAAGATGCTCTCTTCTGAATTCAGAAGGACATAGAAAGGGTCCAGACAACTACCCGCAAGGAGGCCCCAAGTATTGTATGGGCAAAGCCCCAGCAAAATGAAACCACTCCATCTCTGTAATGAAAGCGCCATTCCCAATGTGTCTTCGTGCTGTAGGAGAGTGTCAGCAAGATATGCACGTACTGAATCAGCTTTGATAGCTGCTCTTGGCCTTAGAAAGAAGGGAGGCCAGTATCTTTTGCAGATTCTTTGGTTCCCCTCTTTGGGAACACAAATAGGGAGAGAAACATCTGCAAGGCTGATTTCTCAGTCTGCCCCACAGAGCAGCTCTCCCGCTGACAAGTGCCTTTCTGAGTCTTGTCTTTGCCCTTGTGCTAGTTGGTTAATGTCACTGGGGAAGACTGTCCTGAACTGGACATTGGGAAATTATTTTGTCTAGACAGACAAGGCATGTCCTGTTCCTTTGGACTGTTCAGGCTAGTATGAAGCTTGAATGAGGGTGGAGTAGATTTAAATAGGTCATTTTGTTCATTGCTGTTCATTGTGTGTTATCTCACTGAACAGGCAGTATTCTTGTGATATTTACTCAATAGTTCTGTAGATAAAATTCCTCCCTATCGCAGCTCCTTCTTATCCCCACTTCTCTCCTTTGTTCTCAGTTCCTGCAGAGACAACCTACCACAGTCTGGAGGATGGAGTTGTAGAGTACTGCACAACAGAAGCCCCCACCACCGTCACCACTGAAGCACCCTTGGAGATGATGACACATCAACATGAAGTGTCTGCAAAGCCCCAGGAGCTGAAGAGCCGAATTGCTCTGAATTCTGCCAAGCTCTTGCAGGAGCAGCGAGTGACCAACTTGCATGTCAAGGAGATTGCCCAGCACCTGGAGCAGCAGAATGACTTGCTTCAGATGATCCGTCGCTCGCAGGAGGTGCAGGCATGTGCTCAGGAGCGGCAGGCACAAGCCATGGAGGGAACGCAGGCAGCACTGAGTGCCCTCATCCAGGTCCTCCGCCCCATGATTAAGGACTTCCGTCGATTTTTGCAGAGCAATACACCCAGTCAGTCAGTCACCACTGACCCCAGCCAGACAGGGCAGCAAGATGGCATCATCCAGTGAAGAAAAGTGACGGGATGTTTTCCTTGGAGAAAAACCGGCCCATGCTGTGGTGGACATAGAGAGTGAGGGATGGTAGCTCTTGTCCACATGAAGAGAACTTGGCCTGGAGTCTTGTTGAGCCTAAACAGCTTTCTTTCTGTGCTAATCTTACGCTAATCTGCCTTTTCAGACTTTTCATACGGAGCCCATAGCAGGAATTAACACTGGTTGCTTTAGTTCCTCAAACAATAGATTTATTAAAACAAGATAGTTATTTTTTTATTTCTGTTTGGGGAAAAAAAAACCTCTCCTAAGTGTGACAGCTCTTTCTGTTCCTCTCAAGATGTATAGCCTTTCGCTGACTTCTGATGCGGAGAGTCTTGTGATATCTCTGTACTGCAGCTGCCAAGGTACCGTTGCCATCAACTGTAGAGCACGGTGGTGAATGAGCGCAGTTCTGACTCTTGCTGAAAGCAAGAATGTGGTAGAACCTTCTTTGTGCAGCAAGAGTTAACATGTCCTGCTTTTGCAGCCTGACATCCATCCAGCCTGTGCAGACCCACAGCAACCCTACATGCAGTTTAAATCCCAGCTATATCCCCTGAGGATATAAATGGGGTTAAAATTGTGTGTTCACTTCATGTTCTGTCTGTATGTGGTCATGGCATTTCACTGCTAACTTGGCAGATGAGATGAAAATTTAATGTCTTGGTTACCAGATCCTGCCCTAGGATACCTATCGGAAGCAGCATATCGCCTGCCCCAGTGTAGTTAATACACAAGGGCATAGACGAATTTCACTTGGGTGAGTGTAACAGGTGAAACTCCATCACTGTCTCCTCTTCATAGTCTGTCACCTCCGTAATACTTTCACCCACAAAACTGAACCTGGACTGAAGGGCTTTGGCCATTCCCAACGTTTAGGAATTTGCCAGCCACTGATTGTAATGAAGTGAATTTTGGAGCGTTCCTTGGTTCTGTGGGTGGTGGTTGGGCTGTTACTGGCAACAAGGACAGTTGCTGTTATCCTGCTGACTGCCTTGAAGTGACACGCTGAGAAACAGGGCTGAGGGGCTCCTCACTATTTTCTTACCATTATACAGGGTAAAATAGCACTGCAACCACTTTTCCTCATGGTGTTCAGACTATGGGGCTTGGTCCTCAGTGAAAAAGTTTAACCCCAGGGGTGCTGAATGTGATTCTCATGAGCTCGCAGTAACTTCCATAAACTTTTAAAGGAAAAGCTGCACTTCTACCTGCGTGGAAAGGAACTTCAACAAAAGACAAGGAAGTAAGGATAACTCTTCCTCTCACCGTACCTTGCAGAGTGTGTCACAACAGGACTGTGACTTCCCAGATACTACTTCTGAAATGGAACTTTTTCTGAGCTGGTGTTTGCTTGCTGTTAAGTCTCCCTGAGGACTGTGACTCGGTGAGCAACGACTGCTGAGAGCGTGAATTTGCACAATCAAACCTTTACGCAGCCTTTTCTAGGGAGATGCTGCTGGGGGATCCCTGCTTGGAGCAGCAGGTGAAGAAGCTGCTGCTGCCTGTTGCTGGCCTTTATTCATCTCATCTCTGCAAGACCGATGGGAAGAAAAGGACAGTGTAGTGAGACGGCTTCGGCCTCTGGAAGACTCCTGACCCCTCAGTACAGACATCTCTGTGCTGAGTCAGGGCAGCTGCGTCTTCCTGCCTTGTCCGGCATCTCGCCACATGAGTAACACTCACCTGACTCTTCCTCTTGGACTTTGTGGAATCAAATCAATTGCTCAATTCAAATTTATTTTTAAAGTGAAAAAATTATGTCTCATGTGTGTTGGTTTACCTCTTTTGTGTAATGATCTCTCCTTTACAAATACAAATTTTAATAAAAAATACATTTTTGCTAAACAGGCTGTTTGAGTTCATCAGGGTGTTCCGGGGGGAAATGAGTTCATGACAAATTTGCAGCACCATTCTGCGAAAGAGCTAAAGAAAGCGGCGAACAGCCACGTGTCACAGCAGCTTTTTCTCTTGTTTGTGAACGTCGCAGCCTTGTATTTACATAATGATGGTGTTTTCGAATAACAGCTTTTACAGCCTTACCTCAGAGCACCAGTTACTGCACTGTGTGTAGCAGATTACTGAAGAAATCTCCCAGCTGCTCAGACGATGCTGCAACAGCCTAAAATGATGGATGAAGAACCGGCCTTTAGCTTTAAATTGCAGGGGGTATTTTTTCAGTGACTAAGCACTTAAGTTGTGCTACTGCTTCACAGGAGTGAAGGCGCTGCCCTTGGAACTACTTGTCTTTCTTGTCTTTTGGGAATAAATATAGAGCTTAGTCAAGGCAGCAGCGCTCAGATGCAAGTTCCGCATGCACATTTTTGTCTCATTAAAAAGATGTCACAACATGTTAAGTATAGGGTAAGTGCTCTCGTGAGGGGCTTGGTTGTTGCTCATGATGAGGTCATCAAGCTTAGGAAGAGAGAAAATGTGCCTGTTACAGTCAAAATCCGGAGTAAGAGGTAAACAGGACACTTAAAGGCTGAATGTATGTGTGGTGATCAACTGAACAGAGGAGCGGTGCCCAAGAAGAACAGAAGCCGAGGAGCAACATCTACAGATGATCATTTGTGTTCCTCTGCTGTTCTCTTTGTACCTAGAGATTTATATTCATCATCCAGAGCAGGAAGGAACCACACAGGTATGTTCTGCCACAGGGATCCTTGGAGGTGAGGGCAGGCATCATCCTTCACACCAGCTGGAGGAAGGCAAGTTGGTGACTCCTGGTGGTTCAGAAGATTGTCTTTGTGGCTATCAGGCAGCAGCCAAGCTGCGTACAGCACCGATTCAGGAGCAAACCCCTGTTGGTGATGCGCGCAGCTCAGGCGCAGCTCTCCAGGAGATGGCACTGTGCTACGGGGCAAGGACCAGGGATCCGGACCTGCCGCACTGCAGGGCCCTGGCGGGATGGTCCCGCAAACTACCTTTATTGTCCAAACCTTTTGTGATCCTGCTTACTCTTCTCACTGACTAATCTGGCAGTATCCCACAAGTGCAATGCACTGCCACAGCTACAGCACAGGTCTGGGAGCGGGTCCCCACCAAGGGACAAAGTGGGGGACAAAGTGTTCACCTGCACATTCACCCGAATCACCTTTACCTCCTCCAGCTTGTGCTTAACATTTGTCAAGCTGGGGGCTGGTTTTCTGTAGGTTATCTCCTGTTGCCATCTGAGAGATTATTGCTAGCGGGTACTGCCAGCACCAGTGAGGTCTGTCAAGTATGAAAATTGAAGCATCTCGGATTCTGTGTCTTCCTCAAAAGTATCTGACATGAAGTGTCACACGACACACCTTCCAGACTGCGGATTGTGAGCAGGAATGAAGCCCCCATCATTGGCAAACAGCTAGCAGCCCTCAGATCCCAGCCCCACAAGGTGATTGACCCCTCAGGGACAGTTTCTGTTACTTCTCTGCCTGGGATCCCAAATTAGAGGTTGTATGTCAAGTGGGAACCACAGACTTGTGGTTGTTTGGGGTGACAGCAGCATTTCAGGGGCACAGGCAGAAGCATGGAACCAGTGGGAGCATCCATGGCTAGCGTTTTGTCCAGCAGATTCCTGGAGGGATACAGACCCAGGACAGTGCTTAATAAACACAATGAGCCTTGAGGCGAAGCGAGTTCTAGTCTGCAGATTCTGGAAAGGGACAAACCAACTCCATTTCCACCAACAGGCCTCCTGGAAAGAAGCGGAGAGTCTTGCAGCACATTCCCAGGACACGCTGGAGCAGACATGGAAACCAGTAAACAAAAAAAATCCAGGCAGCTGGATTTTCAGGTCTGGCTGCATGTTTGGGGAAAGGAATCCACCAGCTCCAGATTCCTCTGCTCCCTTTATTTTGTGGATAACAGAACCCTGGTCCTGGCAGGCCAGAATCCCACCAGGCAGGTGGGTCCTTTGCACATCCAACAGGAACCTGAGCCTGGCACAGAAACAGTTCTGGTCTTTTACAATGAGTTCAATTCAACATGGAACTAGTGCAAAACACAAGAGATCAAAGCAGAGCTCACAGCCTGTTATTAAATTAAGCTGAGAAGACGCAAGCTTGGAATAACTCCACACCACAGGATAATCCTATGTAATGGGGAGAGGTTCCCAGTCCCCTGCCAGGGTTTCCAGCATCCTACAGACAGGGCTCACATCCCTCTGGTGTCTTGCATCCCCCGCCCCACTTTGGGAGCTCCTTGGCCTCAGTGGGTCTCCAGCTCTAGTGAAGGCACCCACCCACTGCAGGTGCCCAGCCTGCAGGTCCTGTGCAGCACCTGTCCTCAAGTGCTTGGCCACCACCAGCATGAAGAACACTACAAAGCATCACATGATAATCTTTTCTTTCTGAGTGACAAGACTGAAAGATTCTTCAAGGTTCTATACAGGGGTTAGTTCAAGAGGGATAGTGACTTGATTGAGAGTGTTCAACAGAGGGCCACAAGGATGATCAGAGGACTGGAGCACCTGCCTTATGAGGAGAAATTGAGAGACCTGGGACTTTTCCATTTGGAGAAGAGAAGGTTACGAGGAGACTTAATCACTGTCTATAAATCCATGAGGGCTGGGTGTCAAGAAGAAAGACACCATCTCTTTTCACTTAGGCCCTGTGATAGGACAAGGGGCAATGGGTGTAAGCTGGAATAGAGGAGGTTCCACATCAGTCTGAGAAGGAACTTCTTCTCAGTGAGGGTTACAGAGCACTGGAAGGGGCTGCCCAGGGAGGTTGTGGAGTCTCCTCCTTTGGAGAATTTTCAGACCCATCTGGAGGCAATCCTGTGTGACATGTCTTAGGTTTCGTGGTCCTGCTCGAACAGGGGGGTTGGACTTCATGACCCCTGGAGGTCCCTTCCAACCCCTAGTGATATGTGTATCTGCGTTAGAGGTGTCACAGAGGAGAAGCCATTACTGCGTTTATGCTTTTGCAGCAATGTGTACAATTTAGTTTTCAAACTGTAGTCATTTGGCTGCCAGGACAAACATATTAGCATGACGATGTTTTCCAGAGGAAGATGCTGATAATGTAGTTATCAGGGCTTGATGATTTTGCTTATGTGTCTGAGATTCCCCTGAGAGAAGAGTATTTGACGACTCACAAAATGCATTGCACAACCTACCTCGCTTCACCTTGCTGAGTTTTGTCCCCCCTGAATTGATCTTGTTTCTTCCTTGCTGTTTTATTTCAGGCTTGAAGCAGTGAGGGAAGAGGCAAGAAAAGCCATCTCTGCTCCTGCTTGCTCACAATCCCTAAGTGCTGGGAGCACAGAGCTCCCAGTGCTGGCTGGCAGACACATCTCAGTGATAGCAGAGGTGAGGCCCAGACATAACTGCAGAGCCCAAACTGATAAATTCTCTCAGACTGATATGACAATGCTCTGAGCCAGCAAAAGTTGAGGAAGTGGTGGCTGCGCTGGGGAGCAGCATCAGGAAAGGGTCAGGCCAGGGAGAGCATAGGGCAGAGACGTGGCTGAGGTCTGCAGAACAAAGGTAAGATGGGCACAGCAGGGACAAGATTGTAGAGGAGAAGTCCACAACATTTGAGTCTGGGGTAAGCAGAACTGATATCAGAGTGCCCTGTATCCCCTTAGGGAATTGATTGGACCTGAATCAGAAAGTAACATCGTCTAGATGTTAGATGTTAGGATTACTGGTATTTTTTGGATTTAGGTTGGACTGGATGATCTTTAAGGCCTTTTCCAACCTTATAATTACTGTGATACTGTAATACTGTGATAATATAAAGGCAGTAGGATGGTGGATGGGTGAAGGTATCCTATGCTCACATCTCCTCTGTGATCCCCCATGGGGCTCAGACACACCATGCTCTGGGACCAGCAGAGACCTACATTCAGAGGAGCACTGTCCCTTTAAACAAATGTGAATGAGTCCAGAAACAATTATGCAGCATAAACACAGAAAAATCAACAGGGTGAATTTCAAACTAATAAAGATTTAATCTCTAAGTCATGAGACTGCATTTGTTAGGAAAATATACATACCCTTGAGAATCCAGCTACGGTTGCTATATCACACACTGCTCAGCAGCTCACTGGGCATTTTTCCAAACCCGTTTATTTTTAACATCAGTCACATTATTCAATTAATTATAAAAACACTGAGGGTTTCAAGAGATGTTTCTGATAACACTACCGAGTAAATATGCGTGAGAACAGCAAGGATTAAAATCTCTGTAAACTTTAGCATTCGGGGCGGTTGCTATAAACAAGAGAAGTCTTCCAAGGAGGTTATTTATCTGAGTGAATCATACAAGATAACACATGGCCTCCTCCCACACCACAAAGAGGGAGAATGTTTGTCCTTTACCTAGTGATGGAAGCGAAAGACCAACACATCTTGCGAACAGTACACTCAGGCAATGAGAATTGTGAAGGACTGGGCAGGATTCTTCACATGTTTCCAGCATTGGAACAGCCCAGTTTTGCAAGTATTAAATATTTAGCAAGTCAAGCTCTTTCCCAATAAACTGAGATATAGAAAGAAAAAAAACACACAAAACCCCAACCCATCTGTAGCAATGTCTCAAGGACTTGAAAAATGTATTGATGGAATGATTCAAGTTGTACCTCTAGAAGCAGCCTCTACAACCCCTGCTCTGTGGGAAGACTGGTATCTCCTGCGATGGTTTCACTGTACCAGTACAGAATGCTTTCCCACCGCGAAGTCTGTAACTCTGCTTAAGCTGGTAAAGGTTTGTCTTCATCCAGTTGTTAACCTCTACCCAAACATGTTGCTGTGTACTTTTTCCCAGTAGACTTTTGTTTTTTAAGGGCTCATGTTGTGGTAGAATGATTTGATAGCTCTGATATTGTCTGGATAGATGGCAAAGATTAAAGGCAAGGAGTCTGGGCATCAAAGCCTGGCAAAGACAGCCAGGACTCACAGGCTTTCATCCAAGCTCTGCCAGACAGGCAAATCAGCCTTGGGAAAAGTCACTCCCATGTGAGCCTCAACTTCACTGCCACGGGGACTGTTAGACACATCCCCAGCTTTAAAAACTAGGCAAATCTCACTGGTGATTGCAGACTCCTTGAGGACAAGGAGAGATCTTCTGTTCCGCTTGCCCTTAAAGGATGGAATCCTGCCTGACCAGGGATCTCAGCCGCAGCACAGGGCACAGCAGCAGCTCATAATAACAGGGAGCCATTTTGATGAGAAGACGTCTTTAATTGGTTGCCACATCTCACACACGGAGGGTGAGACTCCAGCTGCCAGCCTGGCCTGGCACTGCCCACAGGGGTGAATGGTGCCAGGGCCTCGCTCCCGCTCCAGGACAGCAGCTGCTGGTCAGTCTGAGCCTGCTCTTTGATACCCAGAGGTGCAAAGCCACAATGGGATGGCCATGAGGCCTCAACAGCAGCACAGGGCCATAGCCAAGGGACAGGTGTCACCGGCACAGCCTGGGCAGGGAAGGCCCTGGGACAGGCCGGGGGGGTTCTGACTGCTGTCAGGGGCAGTGCTGGGAGGGTGCAGGGAGCCCCAGTTTATCAGAGCGGCTTCTGCATTGCCTCAGCCCGGGCAGGGGCACCTCGGCCGCTGGGCCACTCAGCCATCTCGGCCGCAAACGAGCCATGGGACACCCCGGGAGCAGCGGAAATTCTGAGGGACCCCACCGGCTCCACTCGCGCCTCGAGCAGGCAACTCCAAGGGCTCAGCAACTGCCCCACCGCCCACCCACCTCTTCACCCAGGAGGCGGGGCTTACCTGAACCGACGGGTTTCCCGTCCAATGCTCGCGTTGTTTTCCACGCCTCTTGCCGAAGCAGCCAATCACATCTTGCCGCGCTCGTCCCACCTCCCTGCTGCTTGCCCAATGGGGCGGCGCTGCTCTCGTACTCTGGGGAGGAGAGTTACGTAGTGTCTGCCGGGTCGCTATTCACGAAGCGCGCTGGCTGTGCAGCTCTGTTTTGTGGCTGCCTGCGGCGCTGGCGTAGCGGCCGCACTTGGCGCAGCGCGAAGCAGAGGCTGCGGTGGCGGCGGGCAGCGGTGGCCGCGCGAGGAGCGAGCAGGGGCCGGGCAGGACCGGGCCGCAGGTCGGTGGTGGGTGCCGTGGAGCGGGGCTAGGACCTCCTGTAGGTCTGCTCGGGGTTAGGGGGTCCGGGAGTGGGACTGGGACCGGGCTGCACCTCGGTCCTTGGGCAGGGATGGGGGCTGAGACCGGGCTGCAGCTCAGTGCATAGTTCATGGGGCAGATACAGGCTGCGGCCCGCCCACAGACCGGCCACAGATACGGTGTGGCCCTTGGGGCTGGGCGAGGGGCTGAGCCCTGGGTCAGAGGGCCGAGGGACAGGTTGAGACCTGGACACTACTCCGTGCATGGCTCAGCCTGCTCAGACCTGACCATAACCCGCTACACGGCCCGAGGTGCCGGGGGCAGTCTGCGATCTCGCTGCAGCCCGGTGTGTGGTCCCAGAGGCTCAGAGGTGGGCTGAGACCTGGCTGCATCTCAGTGCACGGAGACAGGCTGAGACCTGGCAGCACCAGCTCCGGGCACAGGGTCAGGGATGGCTCATGGACTTGGGCTGGTGGTATGGAGCAGTCGCTGATTTTCCCAGCTCCTAGATGCCCACAGGAGATGGGTGCCCCAGCTGAGCAGCAGGCAGAACCCACCGGGTTCACCCCCTGCCCGCCGAGTGGGCAGAGAGCTTCAGGCACAGCCCGGGGGGCAGCAGGGGTTTTGCCTATGTTGGTTTGCTGGGTGAATTCTGAGTGTTCGTGAGGATTGTTTACTGCCCTGACCTCTCTTTCCATGCTGATAAGCCCTTGCATTTCTGACTTAGGTGTTAAATGTGCAGTGAAGTGACCATCTCCAGCCCCCAAAACTGAGCCACACAACTGGGACACAGCTTGGTGTGGAGCTGGTGCTGGGCAAAGGCAGTGTTTGTGGGCCCGGCTGTTGGATCAGCCAGGTGACCTGATTTGGTTGTTAGGCTGTTTAATCTGGAGCAGGCTCCTTTATTTTGTACTCTCCTCTCTGCTGCTTTCTCTGTTTATGAAGTACAGGTGCTGAAGCTTAGGGCTGGTCAGAAATACAGACACAAAATTGATTTTTGCATCTCTTGAAATGGGTTTTGGTTGCCCTTGTTAGACAGATCTTGCTCTGTAAACTGCTTCTAAGGGTGATGGGTTAAAATAGAGCAGATTTTTATTAGCTGCTGTACAAAACAGAAATTACAAGAGGGTGACAACAGTGAAGCTTGCTGCAGGCAAAAAGAGAGGGGAAGAGGATGTTTGGGCCGGGCTAATTGGGGCCATACCTCTTAAAACTGGTATGAGCCTGGACTGAATATTACCCACCCAAACAGGTTTTAAAGGAGGAGGAGGAACACAAGACTGGCTGGGGCTAATTTACTCATTTCCCTCCCAAAGGCTGACCCAAAGACCTGCATCAAGTAGTTGCACAAGAGGAGGAGGTAGGAACTGGAAGCTCTCTGAAGGTGCTGCCCGCAGACTTAAGGCTGCTGTGAAGACTCAAGATCACTTCCCAGAAGCGATGCTTTCTGGAGAGGTTGCGCTGAAGGCGAAGCACTGCAGCCTCTAACTGGGACAGCTCCGGCTGGTCTGGAGCTGAGACTGACTTCTTTCCCTCCCTTTTCCCTTGGAGATGTTGCAGAGATTTAATCTGACCTCTTCCTCCTCACCTGAAGTCTGCCGTGGCGATGCTTCCACAGCCAGATCCGACCACCAAAGAGAAGAGAATTGTGCGTTTGAAGCTGGGCCGTCGTTGTAACTGAACTGGAATTTACTCCCTGCTTGTGTTCCTGGAACGAGTGCCATTCCTCTGCTTGTCTGTGTGTGTGTTTTGAGCCGCTCCTCCCCGAGATCTTGTTTGGAATTCCTGGGCTTTCCGCGCTGAATTTGCCCATGGCTTTCCTGATGAAGAAGAAGAAATTCAAATTTCAGACAAGTTTCACGCTAGAAGAGCTGACTGCTGTCCCCTTTGTGAATGGGGTTCTCTTTTGCAAAATCAGGCTGCTAGATGGAGGAGACTTTGCTAGTTTATCTACCAGGTAGGTTGCTTGGAGACTTGCTTCCTGGCTGTGCTGCTTTCCCTGGTTATTTTTCACTTGAGCCGTTTAGCATATGGCTACCACTTGCCTACCCCTTGATGGGATTTTAATAGTGCTATTGTAGGGCCCCACATGCCACATCAGCCTCTGGAGTGGGGGAAGACCATAACTGCAGAGCTCTGAATCTAGATGGTGTTGGCTGATCAGAGCTGCTTTGAATTTTTCAGAGGTGTGGGGAGGGAGCAGGGAGAGAGAGGGTGGTCTTGCCTCTGAAAGGCACTGGGGTTTGTGAGTGAAATCCTTTCTTTTCCTCCCTACCCCCTCCTTACCCCAGTGCTTACATGCTATTTCAGATCCTGTGCTATATTGCTTTCATGCCTGACTTGAAACTCAACTCTGTAGAAAACTGTATCTCAGCAAATCAACCCTTCCCACCTTTGCTCTCCCCCTTTGCCTCCAATTTACTGTTCTTGCTAAGAGTGGAAGTAGCTCTATTTGCATTGCAAATCGCTGTGCAAGGGAAAACTGCTGTCTGGAGTCAAAGTTGTCGGTATTAAAGACACAGTTTATCTCCTTGAATTGATGCCATGGCATCTCCGAATTTCCAGCTGCAGTGGTTTTTGCTGCACATCTTACAAGGTTGCTCTGCCAACCCGTATTAGCATTTCTCTGACTACTTCAGGCAGGTCTGTCCCCACTCCTGCTGCTACTAATTGCTAATAAAACTGGCTTTGTTTGCAGCTATGCACGTAGGTTATCACCAGCAGTATGCAAACGCAAATTCCGTAACAGCCCGGACTTGCTTTCTGCCTCAAGATGTGAAGGAAGCCTTCAGTGGCTTTCAGAACTTGTTTTTTTGCTTTCCCGAGTGACTGCTCACTTTTAAAGGCACAGGATTAGTTTGTGCTGGCTGTTAACTGCTTTATCGCAGAGCTCCGGCCTGGCTTGGTCTGGCCTTCCACTTTCAAAGAACATTAGGAACTGAAAGGGACCTCAAAAAATCATCTAGTCCAATCCCCCTGCCACAGCAGGATCCATTAGACCTTGTCACACAGGAACATATCTAGGCGAGTGTTAAACATCTTGAGAGAAAGGAGATTCCACAACCTTCATGGGCAGCCAGCCTGTTCCACTGCTCTGAGCTTTCTTTTTTCAGGAGAGAAGATTTTTATGGGCCAAGCATAAAACATTTCTGTCTAGCAAATAGAAGTGGTAGGGCATTGCTCAAAGCTTGGGGGATTTTTTTCTTCTGAAGGTATGTTGTAACCCTGTCTGAAGCCTGTAAAAGCAGTAGGTGTGGAACACTCCAAAATGACCTTAGGTTTTCTTCAAAAGAGAAATTAATTCAATCAAAAGAGCTTTTCCTTACAGTGTTCTCCCTTGAGGCAAGAAAGATCCTTGGGTTTGGTGGAAGCAGCTTATCTAAGGAATTCAAACAGTATGTGAACTTGGAAAAAAATTAACCCCTCTGCTTCCTGGAGTAGTAATAAAATGAATTGAACTGCAGGATGTCTGAGGGAAAAGCCTGTGCTGAGAAATGTCGATCTCTCTCCCTTGTCATCCCTGAAAGCAGCTTCTAGGAGCTGTTGCTGGGGTTAGCTGATGCTGCCAGCCGTTTGATTTCAGTAGGTTGTTTTCTGCGCTGGCTGAGGTTCAGCAGTTTGCTCAGCGCCGTGCGTTGCAGATATGTTCCAGCAGAGAAATCATCTGTAATTTAAACCAAACACGTCCGTTGCTCTCAACTGGCTTGATTGCTTCTAAACGAGCAGAGGGGAAATAGACTGTTGGGTTTACCGCCCTTCCCCAAACCTGTCTGTGCTCTAACTGAAAGCACATGGTAACTTGTTCCTGCTTGAGAGGTTACAGGTCTCAGTGGTTTTGAGTCATTTGACCTTTTCCAGATATTTTCTCCTGTTGCAGTTAGACTTCAGGAAAGTTCAGTTTCTGGAGGAGAAGTTAGGAGTCTCCTTCTCTGGAGATGTTTAAAACCTGCCTGGATATGTTCCTGTATGACTTGGTGTAGGTGATCCTGCTCTGGCAGGAGGGTTGGACTAGATGATCTTTCAAGGTCCCTTCCAATCCCTAATGTTCTGTGATTCTATGAAGAGTTACTGTGTGGAGAGAATCCCAGGATCAGGCCTTGGCTGTCCTCTGTGTTCCTGTGGTTGTTTCCCTGACCTTTCTGATAATCTGTGGATCTGGAGAAAGATTAAAGGGGAGGAGATGCTGTGCCCCTGTTGCGTTAGTCCGTGTGTTACGTAGGACCTACAACTGTTTCTCTGAAACCAACTACTTCCAAAAGCTGTTGTGTTGGAGATTGTAATGTCAGTCTATGAACTGCCTGGTGTTTGCTCTGCAATCGATTTGGGCTGCATCTGCAGTGTGTGGCAATAGAAGGTGTTTGGCTACTGGTAACCATCGAGCAGACCACTAGGTCTTCCTGCCCATGAGTTTTCAGAGAACTGATCTGAACAAGGTGTCATTTGGGGTCTGTCAATGGGGAGGTATCTATGGGAACCCTTCACAGGACATGCTAATTCAGTTTTGGTTTTTCTCGGCTGAGTGACCTAAGATGCGGGAAGAAGACTGGTAGCAGAGAGCACAGGAATCTCCAGAGGCAGGTTTTCTAGGTTATTTACAATAGACTGACTTGGCAGCTTGTGTGTGTCTGTAGTGAGAGATGAGGACGTGATATCCCCAGTGACTTGCTTGGTAGCACTGGGTTTCTTTGCCCTATGAGCAGACCAGCTCCTATCAGTCTCTCAGTCCCAAGTTCACTGCAGCCTGAGGTGCAGGTACCTGCTGCAGCCTGGTGCTGAAGGTCTGGTGGGGCACAGCCTGGGCTGGGACTCCCCTCCCAGGCTCAGAGCTACTCGCACTTCCTCTGCCCAGACTGGGACCAGACCTGCATTAAGACTTAATGCTCTCAGGAATTCAAGGCACTCTGGGAACGGTCTGGGTCCTGTCAGCACATTCAGCTTTGGGGATCTGATTCTTTTGGGCTTTCTGGTGGTTTTTTTCTGTTTGGTGTTTTTCTTGCCAGCAGGTGCCCTTTTTTCCACACTTGCTGTGCTCAGGCCTTACGTGAAACCTTGGGTATCTTAGTGACTACAATTGCAGCTGTAAATATCCTTTTGCTCATGCCTTTCCCTCTGTTTTTAAAGTCTTCTTACGCTCTGGTGGGGCTTCTGACAATAAGGCTCATCCGTTTCAGCTTAGCTCTGTGTGAAAAGCAGCTATTGTCTGTGACCTGCATCAGATTACAGAAGTTGGTCTGAAAATGCCTCTGAGCCAGGTGTAGGCCAGGCAGGTGCTGTGTTTTCCCCCGGAGAGGTACCGATAATTCCTTGAATAGCATTAATTCAGATACTGAAATAGCACAACCGCCAGTGAATTCAGTTGCCTCACAAGTATGTTTAAAAATAGCAGGCACAGAGCAGTGGGGATGTATTCATGGCAACCATTTTTGTGAAGCAGATGGGCTGCTGCGCTTTGTACCAGTTTGAAGCTTTTTTTAGGGGGGGGATAGTTGTCTTTGTTCCTAGAGAGATGATAACATAAGCTCATCAGGAGGTTTCAGATCTGTGGATCATCATGAGCAGGAGCATGAATGCCCAAATGAGTGCCTGAAGCTACAGGCTGATGTAATAGGTACATCTTTGGGTATCACAGAAGAGAAGACTTGATTAAATTGCCCCCTTCCCTCGCTGCTTAGAGTGTCAGTTAATGTTGAGTGACAGCCAGATGCTCCTTACCTCGGTGCTGATGGATTCCTGGCTGTGTGTCGGCAGCGAGCACTGCTGGAGCATGATGTGAGGGGAAGTGGAAAGCCAGGTGTTCTCCACAGACTCCTGACACTTCATCCTTCGTTGTTCTGTTAGCGTGCCAACTGTTCTGCTCAGGTATTTTTGCTTTTGAAGGAAGGGATTGTACTCTGAAAGCTCCTGGCTGGCTGTAGAGGAAAGACTGTCATTTGTGAGTTGAGCAACTTTGAGGGCATTTCCCACCTTTCTCATTGTCTTCTGGAGCACCTCAGACTGTTTTTGCTCTGGGACTGGGTTTCTCCAAGTGCATGCAACATTTCAGCTTGGTTTTCTGATCCATTTTGAACCAAAGAACCTGTTTGCGTGCAGGTTGGGCCTGGGAAGAGCTGACCCTGTTAGGGTGGTCCAGCCTCAAAGCACTGTGGTGCCCTAAGCCTGAACCAAGAATGATCTTAGCTGTGCAATTTATAACTGAGTAAGTGTGAAAGGCCACTTCCTGCACGACAAGCTTTGCTGGGATTTTCTTTTTGGTGTAAGGCTTCATTCAGAAAGCCAAAGGAAATGCTGGTATTTGGGGAGGTACTTCATCCTGATGGCTCCCAGTAGACTGAGCTCAGCTTTTGTCTAAGTGTGGCTTTATCATTCTTATGGAGGTGCAGACCTACAGCCACTTGCTTTCCTCAGCTGGCAGGATGCAAAGTATCAGTGTGTTTTAGTGGTATAAGCAACTTTTTCATTTCTATAGGATGTAAGTAAAGGGGGAGATGCATTGTCCTGCTAACACCTGGCTGGTGGTTCTGAGACCTTTGTGAAGAAAGGGGGATTGAACTAGATGATCTTTCAAGATCTCTTCCAATCCCTAGTGTACTGTGATACTGTTACTATGAGGTGTATCACCTCCAAAATGCAGCTGTCAGTGGTCAGTGTTAGAAATCATCTGATTCACAGTTTTTACATAAGCAGTCCCTATGCCTGATATTACAGGACCCTTCAGGTTCACTGTGTTTGGCTCTTTCAGAGTAGAAAATTGTTAACTGTTTGGTTAATCAGAGGTTAAAGGTCTCATTTAGCCTATCTGAGATGTAGGTCTTCACCACTGTCTGCCTTCAAATAAAGGTTAGGTCACTAGCTGCTTTTCAAGTCAGAGTCCCCAAGAGGAAAGAAAATGACCAGTAGTGAAAGGAGAGGATTACTGGCTCAGTTCTTGATTTGAGTGGGATTGCCACTGTTTAGCAGAGAAAGGAAGTTGGCTGTGGCTCTAAATGGTTCTTCCAGTTCCATGTTCTAGGGCCCTGTATGGCCTCACTCTATCCACTGCTAGAGCACATGGTGCGATGACGTATTTTAAAAGCACTTTTATTGCAGCAAGGAAAGTGTTGACCTTCCCTACCTACACATACATCCTAATACGTGGGTTGACAGTGAGTTTCAATGCTCCAGAGCGGCATCACATGCCACCATCCTTCTTCCCTGGCTGAAGCCTTGGGCATGGGCTGTGGTGATGTGAGTGGAGGAGGCATTTGGATACAGCATCTAGAAATAATTTGCAAGAAGACATGACCTACTTCAATATCATAATAAAGCAGGGTACCTTCCCTGTTCACGTTCTGAAACAAAAGCAGAGAAATTAGACAGCAAAGATGAGAAAGAGCTTTCATTCCTGCAGCGTAGATAAATGTAGGTGAAAGTCGTGAGAGCAGAAGCTGTGGATGATGCTTATCTGCTGGTGAGCTGAGGGTGTTAGAGGAATTGCAGAAGTGGGACAGCATGACAAGGTCCCCAGCACAAACCATCTTAAGCTACTCTTTCAGTTTGCAGAACAGTTCTATTACCTTTTCTGGGCTCTGGCTCTACACCTGCAGGGTCTGACCACAAAGGCTTTGTGGGGTGAGGTGATATGCTTCGTGCCAGACTCTGCTCTTCCTGTCACCAGTCACTGCACTGGAGCCTGTCACAAGACAGGCAGAATTACGTTAAAAGCTCCCTGCCATGCGGGACTGTATCCTGTTGAGGAAAGAACACCCTCTGTTTGTGGTCTGACTCCTGTTCTGCCTGCTGTTGCTCTGGCAGGGGCTGCTTTGTTGGCCACAAGCTGTGATGTGAAGCCCCGTAACTCATACGCTGTGTGTATAGCATCTGTAAACACATTCGGGTAGAGCCGGCTTTCAGACTTCCTCCTCGTTACCGGGTCTAGTCCAGTATTGCTCTGACAGCAGGACCTTAGCAACAGCCTTATCTGTGTGACTGAAGCAGCCCTTGGCTCAAAAAAATTCTCAGTGGAAATTAATGTTCTGATTTGAGACTGAGGCCTGGGGGCCCGCTTGGTTTACAGGGTTGCAACGCTGTCAGCTCTGGCTGAGGGTGAGAGGAGGTGGGGAGAGGGTGTCCCCTGCCCTTGACGTTATGTGTGTGTATTTCTGAAGTGCAGTGAAAAACCCAAATAGCTTTCAGTCACTTTATTCTTTGTGCTCTCGAGCTGCTGTTAGTGTTGACTTTAGCTCTGTAGGTGCATTTCTGAGGAATTCAGACGTGCCTTCGGGAGCCTGTGGTCTCGCTGCACAGTGTTTGGTATTTTAATAGGCCATAAGTTGCCAATGGCAAGTTGTTCTGCCACCAGTTTCTAGATAAATGAGGTAGGTACAGATTTGTTTCTTATTATTATTTTATTGCAGGAAGCTGCAGGTTTCGGGAAAGAACCCAGCGTCTCCCTCAAATCAGGATCCTCCCTCACTTCAGGGCAACTCTGTGTGCTCAAGCCTGATGGTGCGGCACGCTGAGATCTTGCAGCATCCACCTGAGCTCGGCTTTGCAAGGTCTCATCCGTGCAAGGACATGCGGATGTGGCTCTGTGTGCAGCCTCCCTTTTTCAAACAGGATGTGTTCTGCATCCTCTGTGGGCTACTGGCTCTCCACTGGGCTTGCAGCCTCCTTTGAAATGGGTCAGAATTATTTTGCAGCTGTCAGTATAAAACAGAAGCCTTTAGGAGGGGCCTTGGGCCAGCATATAGAACTGCTTGTTTCTTTTGTGTTGGCCTGTGAGCTCATGTCAGTAATCTGTGCTGTACAGGTGGTTATTCAGATGTTGTTTCAGATGGCTGGATGTGTTTCTCCACTCTAATCCCAGCTGCTTACTGTGTGGGATGAGTAGCTTTCATTTTCTTGCTGTTTGTTCATATAAAGGCTTTGTGCACATGTGGGGAGCCATGACACACATCGCTATCGTAATCTCGGCCTGGCATCATGATCTCTGTGGTACCATACAGTGAGACTCAGCATCTCATTTCAGTGCCTGGCTGTGCAGACAAACAGTTGTGCCTGTGTTCTTTGACTGAACAGCCTGCTTGTTCGGGGGGGTTTTAATCTGATGAGCAAGAAATGCAATTGTTTGGTGGGATTCAAAATCACTGAGTTTCCTGGATGGTGTTTTCACGTGCATCTTGTGGTCTCTCATGTAGCTCATTTGATAGGGCTGAGGTGAGGAAAGGATGAAGGAAATGCCATGGAGTTCTGGGCATTACAAGAAAATTAAGTACACGGAGAGCAGGGTATTGGGAAGAGACAAGTGTGGAAGAGGTTGGGTGTTCTAGATAAGCAATAGCGTGTACAGTCTGTATGAGTGATGCTTTCCCTGCTGGTAGAAAGTAGCTGAGCTGACAACAGAACAGGCCTGTGCCTTTCCTTCAGCGGAATTTATTGTACTTCATTGGTGGGAGGAGGCCTTGAAGGAGGTCTCATGTTTCAGAAGATGGTGTTGAAGCTAAAAATACTTCTGCAGTATTTTAAATAAGAAATGAACCCTATCTGTTCAGCCTGAAAGCACTGCGGGTGCTTACATGGGGAGGAAGGAAGACGACGTATGGATTTACTGTCCTGGAAGGGCTAGAAGGCTGCGACACTGATGAGCAGCACAGCCTTAAAGACTGACAGAGCCAATGACCCCTGTATGTGGTTGGTAACTAGCCATGCTGGCCTCAGTGAGGCACGTCCCTTCTCTTGCCATTCAGTGAACTCAATGTAGAAAATGAAATGTAAGGTTTTGTTTAGAGTCATAGAAGGTAGTAGGTTGGAAAAGACCTTTAAGATGTTTGAGTCCAACCGTTAACGCAACTGTCCCAAGGCCACTGCGAAGCCATGGCCCTGAGCTCCAGATCTGCAGGACTTTTAGTGTCTTTCAGAATCACACAGCGTTTTTCTCCAGTCTGGCTTTGCAGTGGAAAGCAGATGAAGAAAGCTGTAATAAGGAAACCCTGTGAAAGGGATGTGGCCTCTGGGTTTCAATTTGGGGTTGCCTGGTACCTCCATTTTGCTTCCACAGTAAAACTTTGTATGAAATGACTGCAGCAAGATGTTTCTCTCATGGCTATTGGGTTAATGATCAACAGAGGCTCCCTCAGCCAGCTGCCAGGTGAAAGACTGGTCAGCACATGCCTACCTGTGCTCCTGCATGTGCTCCTGTCTGCTGCTGAAGTTCCCTTTCCTCCTGAAATGCAAGGTGTGAGTAGCACAGAACAGGGAGGCCAGAGTAAGCCCTGCTGAAGGTTTCCCATTGCCTTGTTCTCTGTCCAGTCACTTTTGTTTCCAGTCTCTCCCTTAGGGATAGTGTTGCTCATCAAAATAAAAATGCAAATGACCAGGAGAAGGAAGGAAAGGCTTCTCTGGAAAAACTCGAGCTTGAAGAAGTATGTTTTTCCCCAGCCTTGTGTCAGACTCTTTGAGGTTTTATTCACCTTTGAAACAGCAAAGGTGAGGCTGGGTGTGGTATCAGGGTTTTGTATGTATAGGCTGGGGAGAGGGTTGCCAGTGTGGTTGTGTTTTCATCATACATTTCTGTTTCTCTCGCTAGTTCCTGTTCTTCTCATCATTGCCTAGGCTGTGCCTGAAGCATGTAGTATGATGGAGGAATCTCATATTTATAATTCAGCATTTTTTCCAGGTCTCTTAATGTCCCATTGCCCTGGAACAGAGCAGTAGCATTCACGCTTCCAGGTAGACTTGCTGTACCAGCTCAGGCCCAGCTAATGCAGCATCCCATTTCCAGGCTGAGCAGTAAGAGCTGCTCAAGGGTAGGCAGCTTGCATCTGTTGGAGATGAATTATGCAGTAACCCTTCTGTAGGAAAGCTCTTTTCCTGGCTCCTGTCAGCAGCATGTTATGGTTTATCTCATACTTGGGTAACAACAGGTAATTACATCTGCATAAATGTTGAATTCCTTTCCAGTGCAGTGCTGCTCATCCCGTGCCTTCAGCAGCCTGCAGTGCCCCTGGCCACAGGGGAAACTGTCGCATGGAGGACTGTATTCCTACAAATGATTCTTATATTTGCTGCCTTTCTGCTTTGTCAGATACCCATTTCCTGCTGTTCAGGGGGTAGGTGTTTGCTCACTCTTTTCTTAAGGTCCATTTGTGATGTTTCTGCATGTTGTCTTCCCCGTGGAAGCAATGCACATGCATCCTCAATGTCATTTGCTCTCAGTAGGGGAGACTCAAGGGAACATGTCTGAATGTAGTTGGTAGTGACAGCCACAGAGAGGAGGTAAAAAGACTGGTCCTCAGAAATCAGCTCCTGGCGGAACGCAGAGGGAGCCTTTGCTCACATTTCCACGGGCTTAACCAGGACCAACTGCTGTCACAAAATGCAGAACTCTCCTGTATTCTGCTTCTAACCAAGATGCAATTTATGCAGTTTCCTTTCACTGATTATGACAAGTTGCATCGTGACATACTGGTCTTTCTTAGATAATTGTGTTTGTCTGGAGCTGTGGCTCCAGCAGAGCAGAAGCAGCTCTGACTGCTCTCTTTTGGACCTTTTTTTTTTTTTTACCCTCTTACTGGCTCTGGCATAACACCAGCTCCATCACACTCCAGAGTCGGGGCAGAAGGGCAGGGAGAGCTGTAAACCCCGTCCTGTCACCACCAGTATGGTAATGAGTCAGGAGCCTTTTTGCTGATAAACCCTGGTAAGGACAGGTCTCCATGGAGGGGACAGAGGTTCAGGGAGAGTGTGTTTGTACCTTGTCCTTAAAATCAGTGACCTGATTCGCACTGCCAAGTGGTGCCTTTGGAAAGGAACTGTCACAGAGCACCTGTATTTATCATGAAATGAAAAAGCTGCTGTTAACATACAAAAGGCTTTCTCCTGGATTATTGTATTGGTTCTGAATAAAGTGTAATGTATAGATGTGACTCATGGGGGAACACGTCTGGACACGGCAGGGTGTTACCTCTTAGGTAACTAAACCTCCATTTAGCACCGGGGTTGACTTCAGGCTGCTTATTTACCGAAGGGCTCTTCAGTGTTCTCAAGCCAAATCGTGGTGATGTTACATCACACGGTATAAATGAAGTTATTCCAGAAATGAACTTGGCTTCATGTGCAGGTTAATTTGCACTATAAAGACTTCTGTGGTGCAGCTATATTGGCAAACTCTCCTGGCTGAAACAGGGTTGGAATTGGCATAAAAATGTTCACTTAACTCTTCTGGCATCAGTATCTCTTCACATGCCTTAGAGGCAACAACACTTATACGTCTTGTGTACGTTGCCTGCATTGGAGATGTTGTCCCTAGTCTCGTGTCACTTCCCTTCAATGTCCTCATTTAACAGATTCACTACCCCAGCAGGGCCCAGGGGTACTGAGCTGAGCCACTTGATGTAGGTGATCCTTCTGTGGTGGGGGGGATTGGACTAGACAGTCTTTCAAGGTCTCTTCGAATCCCTAGTGTTCTGTGATTCCACATCTCCAGGGGCCATGTGTGGAATTTTGTCTGTTTGGAAAGGGAGCTTTCTTTTTTCTTCAGGAGAGCATTTTGTGTACAAGCCCAGCTTTCTTGCATCTTGGAGTTGTGTCTCATATCCTCTGTGGAAGGGATGTTACCAGAGTTCTCCTTGCTGGAGTTTACGCTGCTCTTTCTTCACTAGGAGTTTAAACTGAATCAGCAAAAGGCAAATCTGGCATCGCTCAGAATGACAGCTAATGCTTAGGGGATAAATAAAGTTTATAAATACATCAGCAGCGGATCATCAGTGAACATCTTACATCTCTGCTCTGCCAGAAGTGCAGAAGTTTTCTAAGCTGCAGTGTGATACAGAAACATGCACTGACTCTGAAACGTGGTGGATTGAGCTACCTTAATCCTGCCAGCGTCAGCACAGAACAAGCTGTAGCCTTTTTCTGAAGCATTTGGGACCTACTGAAGCTTTAGTTCCTCTATGTGTTAGAATCGCAAGGGAAATTTGAAGCGTGATTTTGTCCAAAGGGTCAACAGACTCTGGAAGACTTGAGTTGGTTTTGGGGTTGTTCTTCCTCTCCTCTAACGTTTGTGGTTTTTACTGTGCAATTTACATCATGAACCTGAGCACTTCCTCACTCTGTGCCCTCCGTCCCCGGGAACGTGAAGGTTTCTGTTTGGGTTTGCTCAGCTGATGTGGCTGAAGGTGTAGGTAAGAGTTCAGGAGCCCTTCTTGGGCGAGTTGTCCCCTGTCCCTAGAGCATATTTGCTTGTTCAGTGGTCATAGTTGTGGAAGATCAGATCTGAAGGATATTTATGCCCAGGAGTTAGACAAGTTCTTCAGAGTGTGCTGGGTGTGAACTGCAAGGTAGCCCAGGCTTCTGCAGCACAGAGCAACCACAGGAAAGAGGAACAACGCATCTAAGGCTCGAGAATGCAGCACCAGCTTGCAGTAGCCTGCGTGTAGGCTGACCAGGACAGACTCCAGTGGAATCTGCAGTGCAGCCCTGCGCTTGTTTCTTCCGTAACTGCAATCCCTGTAAATTTGCTTAGGAGAGGAGAGCACTGATGGTGGGCTTGGCAGCCTGGCACATGGTTTGTTCTTGGCTAACCCAGCTCCAGTGTAGTCTATCAGAACAATAGGAGTTGGTGTGGTGACTCAGTGCATGATCAGAGTTCAAAACAAGCAAATGCGTCTTTCAACGTTCAGTACGCACGTTATTACACACTCGTGTTTCAATAACTGACTCATATCTCCAGTTATTCCTTTCTTTACACTTCAGAGTTTGGCGGTTCTTTTGCTTGTGATGTTTTTGCTCCTGGCACACATCCCTGGCCTCTGACCAGAAGGAGCTTGTGCTCTAGAGATGTGGCAAGAAGTCCTTGGGTATGTGCTACTTGGGGTTGGTCTGTCTTCAGCACAGTGCGTGACAGTAGATGTCATTACACAGCATTTATTGTCAGTCCCTTCTTATCCTTGTTTTCCTGACGTCTGACCTTTTTCTTTGCTCTGAGGTGGCAGAATGTGAATCCGGAACACTTCATGCAGACCAGCTCTGCTGGGCATGTCCTGGTTGTAAAGTGCCACGTACACGTCCCTCACCCCTCAACAGCAGAGCCTGTTAGAATTCGTTCCCCTTGCCTTCTCCCTGCTCCACTGTTACTTACCGTTCCAAAACTCATCTGACTTGTTCTATAGCTTAAAAGTTTTCAAGAATCATTGTTCTGTGACTTTTGTTCTCTGTTTGGCAGAATTTTTATTTCATTGTGCAACTTCTGCTGCACACTGGTTTCTAATAGCTTTCATTGTGTCTCATATTAAACACAGCTCCTTTTAGGAGGAGCTTAAAGGCTTTCATATTTAGATACAAGGAGCGGTTGGAAATACTCTGTTGTAAAACAACCCCCGGTACTAGGCTTTAGATGCCTGGGTGTACTGGAGAGTATGGCTACCCAGTGCAGTGATTAGAGTACATGAGAGAGGACTGTGCTGGAAGGCTCTTGCCTGTGGGACATTCCGCATGAGGTGCAGGATTTCATGTCTATCACTTAGAGAAGACACATGTCTTGATGCACATGGCTGGAGCCCAGGCAGAGTTCCTGCCTTTCAAAGAAGCTGTTAATAAACAACATGGAATGCCGACGCTGGAGGGTTTTCTACCTGTGACTGACTGCCACCCTCATTCTCCAGCAGGTATTCTCACTCCCTGGCTTGTACTAGTGGCCCTTTATCAAGATTGATCACTGCCTTGGAGGGAACTGTAATATGCAGGTCACAAGCTGCACATCTAAGGAAATTGGCTTCTTCTGGAAATGAGGTTAAAACCGTAAAAGGTCAATCACTTGCCTGCTAGATACCAACTTGTTCCTAAGGAGGATTTCTCAATCATTCTGTGTATTCTGTTTTTATTTTGTGCTAGACTCATTGTTTTTGCTCCAGTTCTTTTCCTCATTTGCCTTTCACATACTTGCTGCTGTCGTCATCATCCCCTGTCCCCTAGTTAGTCTTGACTGTTGCTTACCTTGATTTCTCAGCTGTGCCTGAAGTTTCTTCCATTAGCTCTTTTATTTCCTGTACTATTGCTGTTAATCCTTTTTCCTGTATTTGTCTCTTCTCCAGTCAGATAGGCAGCTCTGCAGGCTCTGCTGTTAATTGCATAAGTGAAATCTAGTTTCCTAAGCTCATTTTTTTTACCCTACTCCTCTTTACTCTACCCCCACCTTCCTAAGCACCAGCAAACAGCAGGAGCGGGTGGCCCATCTCCTAGTGGGAGGCAGAAGCATGGTGAAACCCTCCAGAAGTGTCAGAGCTGGCCTTGTTACCCCCCAAAAATGCTGGTTTATGTGAATGGCTTCGTTCTGAAAGCATTGGTGTTCACATCTGACATTTGAAAGGCCCATACTTAGACTTAATATTAGGAATGATTTTTTCACAGAAAGGGTGGTCAAGCACTGGAATAGGCTTCCCAGAGGGGGTGACAGAGTTGCTATCCCTGGATGTGTTTAAAGATCATTTGGATGAGGTATTGAGGGATATGGTTTAGGGGTGAACTTGTAAGGTAGGGTAGATGGTTGCACTCAGTGATCCCAGAGGTCTTTTCCAACCAGAGTGATTCTGTGTGTGATATGTATCCTGCATCTGCTGCAAGCAAAGAACTAAATCAGTGTAAATTGATGCCAAGAGGGTGGTATCGGGAGTCTCCTGCTCCACCACAGGCCATTGGAAGGGGGTTGCTGGCAATTTAGAAGTTAATTTAGTGAGTAGGTGGTAGATATGATGACCTTACTGCTGAACCCTCGTGTAAAACACTCACAGTGAAGCATCCCAGTAGGACTTGTTTCAAATGACAAAGAGTTGCTCAGTTCTCTTAGTTACACTGGCTGCATCATCTCTCCCTGAGCCATTTTTCCGTCATAACTGCTGATTTCTGCTGCACAACAACCAGCACTTGTCAGCTGGAGAATACAGAGTTGTTCACAGTGGGGGAGATGTCCAGCTCCTTGGGTTGGCAGTTGTTCTGGTCAGTGATGTCAGCCCAGTCAAAACAGAGTGACTTTATTGTTGAGAGCAACTTGCAGCCCTCTCAGTCCTTCTGTTTAGGGCAGGCAAAACCCCTCTGTGTAAATAACTTACTCTGGGTTAAACTGCTTTGGGTCTCCATGCATTGTGTATCTAGATGGCTTTTATGATTGTGTTTGGTGTTTCACAAAGGAACACGGTGTGTCACCTCTCATGCTTGGGTTATGTTTCCATTGAGTTTCCCTGCACCTATTGCCACATCATGTTTGCTTCTGCTTTCTGCCCATGTAAGCTTTGTGAGATGTAGACAATGGCAGCCCTAAGCTTTGTTGATGTGGCATGTTCCACACTGCTGTTGGGTGTCCTGTCTGCCAGTGGTGCATCTTGGTCACCGTTTGTCCCTCTCCTTATCCTTGTCAAGCACTGGGATGGCAGAGCCTCAGAGCTGCAGTTCTATTCGATAATGCGTGCTGCAGCCAAGAGCCCTGCCCTAACCTGTTGTTTGGCGATACCTGCAGCTCCTGGATCATACATCTAAACCAGCTAATGGCTAAGTACAGACTCACTTTCAATTACATACAGATTTCTATTCACCCACCTCTGTATTTTCTGTGTTTTATAGGCAGTGATCAGCCCCGTGTTCGCAGCAGGACCTGCTGGGTCTGCAGGACGGTGGCAGTCCTGGCGTGCTGTGAATGCTGCTTACTGACCTGTGCATTGTAGAAAATCAGCTTTGGAGAGAGGTTTTTTAGGGACTCTTCCTTGTTCTTGCCAAAAGGTCTCCCCTACAGCTTTGCACTAGATAACCTGGTTAAAATAGTAACTGTTTTCTCTGGAGCTTAACTCAGGATTGTTCCAGACTCTGCCAGCTAAGGGAGTGTCAGTGATCCTGCCCTAATTCAGCCTTCAGAAATGCTGGGGAGTCGATGAAGCTCTTCGTGGTGGGTCTCTGCAGCTGAAGTGTAAGGAAATACCGTAGAAGATGCCCTTCAGTTGCACTCTGCTGAAATAACTGGATTTTTTTTTCCCCCCCTCTTTCTCCCTTTGATTGAGGGGATTGTACCGGCATTGCTGAGGTTGTGTTACCCTCCTCCCCAAAAGACCCACTGTCAGAGTTTGTCAGGACCCCTTTAAGAGCTTTTCAGTCTGTCACTTAAAGGAATCTGAGCTGGGAGTTCGCTCTGTGGCCTCTTTAATCTTTCCTGTTCCTTATCAGATGGAGATGCCACTTCAGTGGTGCTGCACTCCTGTGTGCAGCGGTGAACCAGCAAGGAGGATGGAGGGTTCCATCTGCTGCGAGCAGGCAGGAGGATTAGTTCTGCTTGGAGAATCTGACACAGATGGACATCTCTGAGAAGGGGGTACAGTGAGCATTGGGCATCAGGAATAGGAAAGGCTGCCCTCTCGCCTCATGTGGATGAGGAGGAGGAAATCTGAATAAGCAGCTCTTTGTGTGCCCTTATCTATGTAAGTCCCATGTAGCCTGAGGTTTTCCCACATCTGCTCCCATGCGTGAAGCATCAGACTGAGACAAGTTGCTCTACTGAAATTAGAAAGCTATTTTTTGTTGTCGTTGCCCTCCCAGTAAGCCTGTGGCCTTTTTGTGTAAGAGTGAAACATCTGCTTTGCTAAATGCTTCAGCAAGGCAAACCAGCTTCAGCGAGTGATGTTTGAAGCATGATACTCAGTTGGGGCACAACTCAGCTTTGAGTCTGTAAATAGAAGTTTTTAATCTCTCTCCTGGTGTTTCATTAGGTAGGTTTTCATGTGGGAGAGAGGCCCACGGTTGCCCAAGATAGCATTGGGTCAGCTACGTGGCCTTTTTTTGCACGTGTTTGCTTTAGCTAACTTGCATTCACAGTGAGCCTTGTGGTTTGCTCTAACAGTGCTGCTCTGTCTGTGCCTCTAAAATCACAGTTGGTAAATATAACATCTCTCAAATCTGTTCGTTGCGTGTTCTTCTGCCTGTCTCCCGAGCTGCAATAAGGGTGTGCCTGAGACCCAAACACCACCAAGCCTTGGTGGCTTCACCGAGCACCATGCTGCTGCTGTCAGTAGGTAAACCAGTGGGTCACTAGTGTGTGTCTTTCCCATTACTTGGCTTCATACCACACCATGGCAAAATGCCTTCTAATTGCTTTTTCTGGTAAATCTTCTCTCTAGGGGTAGGATGAAGTAGACTATCCCTTCTGGCTGGTTCAGGAGCTGGAGGTTTAGTTGCAGGTCCAGGGTTGGAAGACCCTTAGAAGCTCTTTCTGGAACTCGGCTTTTCACAGAAGCTGCCGTAGAGTTGCATCAGTTTATTCTGAGGAGGTATATTTCGGTCTGGAAGAGTAATTACGCAGCTTTGAATAAGTCTCGAGTCAGAAGAGGGCAAAGCTTAGCTTGGCAGGGATTCAACCTTCTGGGAGCCTTTTTGCAAAGTGGTACAGACGGCTTTTTTAAAATAAAACTTCTGAACACCCGTTAAATTGGCACCCAGTGCCAGGCACTGGTCTGAACCTATTTCTGGCTCTCCAAATACAGAGGGAAACTTAAAATTAAACACTTCTGGGTTTAAGCTGTTAATTTCTACTTTGCTTTTAGGTGCCCTGTGATTAGGATGGAAGGAAACGCCTCTCCTGGTGGTGCAATCCTCGCCATGCTTCTGCTTAGAATTGTAGAATAGCCGGGGTTGGAAGGGACCTTAAAGATCATCTAGTTCCAACTGCCATGCAGAGGCAGGGACACCTTCAGTAGATCAAGTTACTCAAGGCCAGGTTGGATAGGGCACTCAACATTGCCAGAGATGGCACAGCCACAACTGCATTGGGCAACCTGTTCCAGCATCTCAGCCCTCTTACAGGAAAGAATTTGTTCCTCGTGTCCAACCTCAGTCTCCCCACTTCAAGTCTATAACCCTTTCCCCTTGTTCTTTCGCTGTGCACCCATATAAAAAGCCCTACCCCAGCTTTCTTGTAGCCCCCTTCAGGTATTGAAAAGCTGCTCTAAGGTCACATAGGAGCCTCCTCTTCTCCAGGCTGAACAACCCCAACTTGCTCAGCCTGGCCTCATAGGGGAGGTGCTCCTGCCTTCGCATTTGAGTTGCTCTCTTCTGGACACGTCCCAGGAGCTCGCTGTCCTTATGTTGTGGACTCCAGAACTGGACACAGGTGCAGTCTCACAAGTTTGTGTTGATGGTTCCTAATTGCATCAGAATATTCTAGAGCCAAATGCAAAACTGCTGCTCCTCTGACCCCTCTGTTTTCCCCTATTTTAGTTTTCTCTAATTATCAGCCTAACTGTAGCTTGATGGGAGAGGGATAGACAAAGGCCATCGCTTTTCCACAAGCCATCTTCTGGAAATGTGGAACTAATTTTTTAGAGTTGGGTTTGAAACAATAGTGCTGTCACTCGCATGTCTAATGATAGAGCCCCAGCCCCTGTCCCTAAAGCCACTCGTTAAAGTAAAACAGAAACTTTAAATGAACGATTGTGAAACTTGTGACTGGAAAGCAGCTCTGCATTTTATCCTATAAACTCCTCCTCCACCCTGTTCAGACTGTTCTGAAGACATAAAAAGTCCTAAGCTATGTGTCCACCAGTAGCTTGACTTCATGGAGTAATGTAAAACCCCGTCCCAAATCCTTTCCCTAATCCCTTGCACCGTGTGGTATCTACAACAGGTTTAGAAAGGCAACATCCAGCCTTCCTAAGAAGCAGAATGTCTCTTAGCAGAGCTTATGCTCGCAGCAAATTAGCTGTGAAGGAGCTCTTTATTACTAATCAGGACTTTTTGCTGCATTTTGAAGTAATTAGCCTTCATTGGACTTAGGATCCAGCAGATGTTTAATTGTAGCTGCATTGTAATAGCTGGAGATAGGAGCCAGAACTTAGGAGTAAGGCAGGTTGCACGCTAGAGTACTTCTTGCGCGTGTGCTGCTGAAGCACGTTCGTTTGTGACAGGAGTTGGAGCTCTGAGCTGCGCTTGTGAATGAGGTTTGCAGCAACATGCTGTTGTACCTGTCGGATCTGAAAGCCGTTTGCTTTCCGCTTCAAGCTGTGGTGTCATGAGCAGAAGCACCATTAGCTTTGCTCTCTGGAAAACAGCCCTTCCTCTTAGAATCCTCTTAGAAGGCTACTGAAATATTGGTGTTGTCTGAAATACTCAATGTTGCCTTCCTCATGTTTCTGGGGCACCAGCGTCTGCATTTTTCTACTGAGTTCCTTTTTTTAATCTGTGTTGGAGTTCTCCTTCCTTTAGGTCATCCAAAATACCTACTGTTAAGTCAGGTTGAAGGCACCTCACATCTGAGATGTACCTCACCTATTTCAGCTGGCTCAGTGGATGTTTATCATAGGCACAGCCTTTTAAATCCCTCTGGGAATGTTTCTTCTGCTCTCCAAAAGAGCCGGAGAGCAGAGCAATGAGAACCAGATCTCATCTTGATTTAATCCCAGATTCAAAGGTACTTTCAGCATTAGAATGTCTCGCTTTACAGTGACTCCAATAGCCAGGCTGGAAGAGGTTTAAGTTCACTGCCTTGAAAGAATTGCTGCCTTCTGTTTTCCCACGTTTTAGCCAGGGATGATCAGCCCTTATCTGCATTACAGGAGATTAGAGGTTTCAGTTATTTGTTAGTTACTCCCCTTCTGTTCCCTGGGTTCCTCTTGGCCAGCACATTCACTTCCCACAGCTCAGAGCACTGCAGGGACCTCCTTCCTGGGTCTGGATCAAGTCCTGTTGGGCTCACCTCAAGGTGCAGAAGGGCTTGTTGGGCTGTTTGCTACCCCTTCTTCCCAGAAGGGGAGGTGAAGCAGTGCCAGGGCTAACTGTTCTCCCCTTTGCCACCAATGCCTTTAGCTCACACCACGCCCGGGTCAGATGGTGGGAAGCCTCGCTTTCCCTGCTGAAGCAAACACTTTATTGGGTGCCCTTGTCCCTTTGTCCTGTGCTAAGAGGAGAGATAAGAACAAGATGCAAACTTGCTAACTCATGGCTGTCAAAAGTGCCTTCCCTCCCCTTCCCACCCACCTCATTACTTTGAGAACGTTATTGGATGAGGGCCAAGCTCTGAGCCATAAACGGATCAGGTCATGCAGATGATCAGTGGGGTACCAGATCCCTTGGAAGGACTCAAATACCTCCTCTCCAGGCTCCTTTAACTGGCCTCCTTTGAAGGGTGGAATTCAGCTTCCTCTGAGGGCTCTGCAGAAGCCAAAGCTATAGCTGAAGTGATTCCTGCACTTGGGAAGGCTTCTTCTCTTCCTCTTGCGGCTCAGGGTGCTGGAGCCATACACTTCTCCATTCTTCCTGGAGATTAGGCTAGGCTGGTGAGAGGTTGAGCAAGGCAAACTACCTCCTCCCTCACTGGGCACCACTTTACAGTCTGTGCCCCCCTGATTTGAAGCACAGAGTTTGCCTGGGAGGGCCCTGTCTGCACAGAGGACTGTTTTCACGTGTGTTTTTGTCCTCCGTCAGCTGTTTGTCCTTACTGGCTTTGTCCCAGCGTAAGAAGCAGGATGGCTGCCTGGGAAGGACAAACTGTCCAGGACACACATTTGCTGTACAGAGACCATACAAAACAAGCACCTTGCAGATAAGCTGAACCTTCAGCCCAGTTCAGTTCCACAGGTTGGCTCTGTCCAGGCTGGACGATGAATGAGCTAAACCAGCTAAGCAGGAAATGTCAGAGCTTGTGAGAGTTTTTAAAGGCAAATTTTGCTGATGAGATGATTAGTCTTCCGTGTAAGCTCAGCAGATTTTACCTGTATTGACTGGGGAAGAGCTTGACGCTAACGTATCGCCTTTGTGTGGTGCAGTTTCAGGTGGTTTGGACCAAGCTGTGTTGCAGAGGATCTTTACAGGCCAGAAAAAGACATGTAATAGCCAGGATTGACTTGGCTGTGTACTTTTAATTGAAGTCTGTATTTTTAAAAATACTTCTAATTTTTTTGCATTCCCAGAGAGGAAGTTCAGGAAAACTGTGTCCGCTGGAAAAAGAAATTCACCTTTGTGTGTAAAATGAGTGCCAACCCAGCCACAGGGCTCCTGGATCCCTGCATCTGCCGAGTGTCTGTCCGCAAGGTGAGCATAGAGCTTCTGCTTCTGGCAAGTAGGACCACCAGTGTGCCTGTGTTGGTTACCGACTGCCTTTTTCACAGCAAGAGCTTGCATGGGCAGTGGTGGGAAGGAAGGATTGCTTGGGGCAGGATGTGAACTGGACAGAGCCTCTCACTCCAGCAGTGGGGTCTGACGGAGGGTGGGAGTGACCCAGGTTGTGGTAACGTCTCTGAAATCCTGAGAGCAAATCCCAGGATTGAGTAATGGCTTTCCCCCTGTTTCCCCAGCACATAGAATAACTGCTTTTCCTGTTTGTTTTGTCTCCCATTATAGGAGCTGAAGGGCGGAAAAACCTACTCAAAGGTAAGAGCACAGAAAGGGCAAACGTGGCAGTGACGATGGTCTTGTCTTCTGTTAGTACTTTACACCCATTAGAAACCAGTGGCTGCTGCCTGAAGCAATCTGGAGAGATGGTCATTAGTTGTTTAAGCCTGACTTAAGTGATTTTCCGAAAAAATTGACTTGCTGGGACAGGATCCAGATTGCACTAGATGTGGATTGGAGAAGGGTTTGGAAAGATGATCTGCGTGTCCTTAAACTTTGGGGAAGTTCTGAGTCAGATGTGAACTCTCTGGCTTCTGGCAGTGTCTCGCTAATAAAGAAACACAGACTCCAGCTCAGTTCTCCAGAACACAGCAGCCAGCTGTGGCTGGAGTGGGCACCTCACAAGTACAGGCAGAAGCCTACAGCAGAAATCGCTGCCTTCCAAAGCTCAAGGGACACTGAGGCAGAAACAGATCAGCAGGGAGGATTGTTTTGGTTTGTTCCCTCCTGGTTTTTTTGCCTGTACCGTGGGAGAGACAATGGGCCACCCCCTTCTCATCTTTGTTCTGGATCAAGAGACAATGTTGGCTTAGAAGTTGAGCTCGTGCAGAGCCTGAAACCTTGTTTTGAAAATGAGTCACTGCTGCTAGTTCTAATAAACAGATGTCTAGGTCATGCACAACCTTGTAAGAATTTGGTCCAATCAATACCCTTCCTGAATCCATGAAGGGAACTGGCTCTGAAGGGTGAACTGCACTGGCTCCTCTTTGTTGTGTGATGGAGGAGGGTGTTGCTGGCCCCCACTGTTCTTTTTGATTGCTAGAGCCATTGGTTTCACTAAATTCCTCCATCCTGAGGAGCTGCCTTCCCAGGGAGAACGGCATAGCTGGAGGAAGACACATGCCTCTGAGACAAAGTAAATGCATCAGCCCATCCTCAAGTTCCCCACAACATTTGGAAATGCAGCATTAGAGGAAGCCTGAAGGCGTGTTTCCTTGGAGGAGTTAACCTGGGCTCTTATTCAGGCCGTGTTCTAACCTACTTCCCTTTCGCTCCATCTCCAGCTGTGTTTAGTGACATTTTGAAAGAGACCTAATTGCTGGAGACCAGAGCTCAAGTACTTGTCATCCCTTGGGCTGCTGTTTCACTTGGTCTCCTGTGAAGAGGACAGACACATTCTCCTAGAATTAAAAGGAGATGACCTGTGTGTTTTGGCAGCTCAGAAATGAGGGAAGTCACACCAGACAGGGTGATTAAGCCTTGCAGTCTTGCCATGAGGACCGGACTTATTCCAGGCAGGTCCTCACAGCAGAGCTGACTGACTTGGGATCTGTAACTCTTCTGGCAGAAGTCAGTGGTGAATGTCCTTACAGCTAACTTCCCATTCTAATCAGTGAGTCCTCACCTTTTCCTCATATCCTGAATGAATGTAGATTCATTCAGCTGGAAACTCCTGCTGCTGCAATCATGGCACCAGATGTAGAGGAAAATGCAACTTGTGAACACCCTCTTTACTTGGTCCCCCTTCACCAGGGACCAAGGGATGGAGCTGTTTGTGCGCAGGACCAAGTCTCCACCGACTGATGCACCTTTTGGTCTGACGTTAATGTCACTTCAGTGTCAGGGGTTATAGAGCGGAAACCAACAGGAAGGACTGATAAAGCGGAAACTTCTTCCCCAAGCTGGAAGAAAAACCTTCATCTGGCTGGGAAACTGAGGAAACTATTCTGAAAGGTTACATCTGAAAACATCCTCTTGTAAGGGATCCTTCCTCTATATACTGGGAGCCCGCTTCCTGAGAAGAGCTTCTGACCTCAGCACACCATATGGGTTGCTGGAGGCTTCTCCTGCGCTGTGTGCTCCAGTGTCGATCTTTTTAGAGAAGCCAGTGCTGTGAGGGAGGAAGAGGGATCAGAGTCTGGGCTGTTGCTGTGCCACGTTACTCTCCTGGTGTGGCCCTACCATGTCTTCTCTCTGTCCTCCAGTTTTGTCACAGTGATGGATTGCAGCTTCCACTGTGGCTTTCTCCTGTCCTGTTTATCTCAGAGAGATAAAAACTCACTGTTTTTTCCTTATCGGTGAATGTTCAGCAAGCAGCATAGCCCTTGGCTAGAAGAGACGGAGGAACGTCTATGGCAAGGGCTGGAGGAACATTTGGCGTTAAGGAAATTACTAAGAAAGGAGAAAAAATAGGTTGTTTTTTCATTTATTTTTTGTTCCTGAAGGAAGGTTCCTGCTCTATCCTAGACATTTTTTCCCCCCTCTTTGCCATCAGCTCTTGTTCCCCTTTGAGACTGGGATGGAAGAAGCAGCTATGCTAAACTTGCTTATATCTTTCCCTGAATCATGTATCTTGTGCAGACTGTGGTTTAGACATTTGATTTGGAACAGTGGGAGTCAGGGTTCATGTGACAATGACTGTAGGTTGTGCTGTGATTCCCTATCAGCTTCCACAACTGACTGAGCATCACATTTTCTTAGAGCAGTGCTGCTGTCTGGGCCTCCCTGGTCAGTTGTCTGTCAACAGCAGGGCAGGAGAAATGTTCTGCAATGCACAGAGTAACTGTTCTCTCTGAGCTGCCGCTTCACCTCCTCTCCATGTTCTCATGAAAGCTGCCCTGTGTGTTGAAGTGACACAAACTTTCCGTGCTTGGATGGTTTAGCCAAACATGGGGTACAATCACCTCTTCCTGATTATATTGTTTATGAAACACAAATGACTTTTGTTGCTAAAGCTCTACATAGAAGCAGTGTCACTGCAACACGATTAATGCACCAAGAATTAGAGCAGAGAAACAAAAGTTCTCTTCATTCCATTTGTCTTTGCTCTAGAGGCATCGGTACCCTCTTTGCATTTGCTTGTGATCTTCAACTTTACCACCTTCCCTATTTGTTTTCCCTTTGTTAGAGAGCGTTTAGAGAGCTCACCGCTAAATCTCTTCAAATATTTCTCTTCCCCTCTGCCTGCCAAACACACAACTTGCTAGTTAAATCTTAGTGGTGTTGAGGAAACTCTTGCTCCAGGGGTTCCCCGGCTCAGCAGCTGCATCTGTGAGGATGAAGCACTCGCGTTGCTCTGTGGCTCTGGGCTGCCTGATTGATCTGCTGAGAGTATCTGGTTTGTTTTTTGGGCCGGTGTCACTTTGCTCTGCAACAATATCCTTTCATCTCCCAGTTCGCATGCTCCGCTGCATTCTGGGATGGCCCGATACAAAGAGTGCCTTATTATGTTTGCGTATGTGTGATTCTGTTTTTTCCACATCGTTGACCTAGTGCCTTCCATGTCCTTGGTTATGCAACGGCTGTGGGCTGGTTAACACTGTACTGGCCAGGACCACAACTGTACATCCTTCTTCTGAGCCGATCTGGCTTCCTGAAGGCCTCCAAGCATCCACTTGGCTTGAGATTAGGAATCGGACCCTGCCCATCCTAGAATGTAGGGAGTCTTTGCAGCCACAGCTCTGTCTACTGGCTTCTGTTTCTGCTCCTGGTCTGTGTGACCCCATGTATCCCTTTATTGAGTAATTTTTGTTCTCTCCCCTTCCTCTCCATTGTTTTCTTGACTACAGCTGGGCTTTGCTGATCTAAATCTGGCAGAGTTTGCAGGCTCTGGATCCACTGTCCGTTGCTGCTTGCTGGAAGGCTACGATACGAAAAACACCCGACAGGACAACTCCATCCTAAAGGTACGGCAGCTGGTACAGTCAGAGTGGAAATCCTGCTATGGAATTTGGAAAGATGACAGCCAGAGTGCAGTGCCAGGCCTGAGAGGAGGTCCTGTGATGTGGAGGCAGTATTTTGTGTTTATGCTGCTAGTCTGACTTGGGAAGCTTCCCGTTGTCAGAGCTGCCCTTTGATATCTTGGCACATCCATTTATCAAAGTGATGACCCTCAACAGCGTTCTGGGTCATCAAAGAAACCATCAACAGGAGGAGGGAAGTTCTAAGTGCATTGTCAGGGTAGTCAGGTTGGCGTCCTGCTGAGCCACTGCAACTTGGAGTTACTGACACCAGTGATTTGGGGCAGGGAGGGAAGAATCTTGTGCTGAATCACTGTAGCTGATTTCATAGAATTGTAGAATGCTTTGGCTTGGAAGGAGCCTTTAAAGATCATCTAGTTCAACCCCTTCCCTTTCAAAAGGAGTGAGGTCTTGCTGATCTTCATACCCAGCCCTTGACCTCCTGGCTGTTATGAAGTGAGGAGCTCACTCAGCATGGCTAACGATGTGCCTTACCCCCTCTCTCCAGGTCACCATCGGAATGTCCCTGCTCTCAGGGGACCCTTGCTTCAAAACGTGAGTTTCTGGTTGCTCTCCCTGTCCTGGGCAGACCAGGACACCTGGTGGGTTTTGCAGTTCTCAATGGAGGGGGGGAAAGGTGCCCTTGATTTTGGGAAGTACAGGGGAAAGCTTGAAACCAGTAGTCTGGATTGTTGTAAAAGCTGGAGTAGTGTAGCCAGCCTGTGCTCTTAGTTGGTTTGTCCTCTGCCTCTGCTCTTCCCTGCTTGGTTATTGGTTGTGAACAGTATTTTCTCTGCTGTTCTGGGTTAGATCCTGGAAGCCAATGGACATTGATGACAAACTTCACATTTTGCATGAAGAACAGCATCTCTCTCCTGGGGGTGGTTTCACTGATCTGTGAGAAGGGAAAGGGCACTAAGGAAAACAGTGTTGGAAATGGGCAGACCTCAGCACAAATCTCATAGGATAAAGATCTTGATTTGAAACAGCAACAAAAATACCACAATGATGAAACATTGTCATTCCCCTCTTCTTCTGCAGGGACCTGGGTTCACAATTTCTATTAATTGGCAGAGAAATTGCAGTTGTGGGTTTTTTAATGCATTGTGATAGGAAGGAAAATAAGTACAATTAAGCAATGAAGCAGTTTTATTGCTTTAAGAATTGTTGGGGATCAACTGACAAATAGACCAGCAGCTTCTACCTTCCCACTCCAGTGGAGCATTGCAAGACCAAGGCAGCAGTAGTCTGTGTGACTGCCTTGTGCTTATAGAGAGCACGAGAGGAGAAAGCTTTACCTTGAGGCTATCTCTTGTAGCAGAGGTATTCTGGGCTGAAAGGTCTAATTTTAGAGCCAACTTGAAGTGTGTAAATGAGGCTGTGCTGCATCGTTTCAGGAAGGTTTATTTTGTGAATGGCTTTGCATAGCACTGCAGCATTTTCTGAGGCTTTTCAAATCCTAAGTGCAGTGTCATCTGATTCTGAAACATTTCTGCTGCAGAAGGAAGTCCAGTACAGTTATGGCTTAAGAGATCCAAAACTTTATATCAGGAACAGATGTTTTAAATCTAAGGTACTAGGATTAGGTTGGACAAAAATACCTATTGCTCCTTCAAGATGGAAACTAGTTCCACTGTCAAAGTGCCTGAAAATTATACAGAATGGGATATAAATACCAGTTCAATCTAAGTAGGGTCAGTCTGAAAGGGAAAACTCTAAATTTTCTTAAAGGGTTTTTGCAGTCATTCTCATTTTTTCCCTAATGTGTTGACGATGTGCAAACATCTAAAACTGGCAGCTTTGCGTGTAGAATAGTCCTTGATCAGTAGAGCTTCTGAGAAACGGCGCTCGTTAGAGGATTAGGCAGGAATTAAGCTGTGCTGGGAAATCACTTTCGAGCGCAGACTTTCTGCAGCACTCGGATGAACCTTCTCCTCCTGGGTGTCGTAGAGAGGAGGCAGAGCAGGCTGAGCAGCCTGAGCTGACAGACCCACAGGCTGCTCCAACAGCTGCTGCACGAACAGTTTGCTTGATTAAGGCAGTAAAGGCCTTATTAACCTGCAGAGCAAAGTCCCCAAAGTCCCCGGGTGCATGTAAATCACTGATAACGTGATTAGGGAGGTTTTTTCCCTGGTGAAGGCATGCTGAGAGTTTCCTGAAACCTTTACAGCAGTCTGGCTCCCTGTTGAAAATACTCTCAGTGCTTTGTTCTTCCTCCCCAAAATATTGCAAAAGGTCCTCTCATACAGCATCTTCCCTCAGAGCTTCAAGTGAGACACAAACAAGCTTTGCTTTCTCACTCCTCACTTAAAAGGCATAACATGACCCATTAGTTCCAGTTGAGGCTTGGGGCTCCAGGGAGGTTAGGGCTCTCACAGGAATGTTCACTTTGCCACACTGCACATGCCGTGGCTTCCACCCAACAGCACTTCTGCCGGAAGGGAGGGGGCTCCAGGCGCTCGCAGCTCTACCCTGCAGTCAGCAGTTACAAAAGGATGTTGGGAGCACGCGGAGTAACCAGAAAAATAATTCTGACAGCTGGAAAAACACTTCAGTATCACTGAAAAGGCATTTAATCATCAGTTTGAAAACGGAAAGGTTATTTGATCATTGTAAAAGGATTCACGGATGAGGAGGGCATTGCTGGCATAAAACGGGGGGTTTCAACCCACGTCAGAAAGGTGTAACTAAAGGGTGCTGGGATTGAGAGCCAGACAACAGCAAACCAGTTCCTGTTTGTGAAGCAAACTGGCCACATGTTGGGGGAAAAGGGCAGCTCTGGATGGTTTTCTGGAGGGCAGTGCAGGCTCTGAGCCTATTGTACTGTGCAAATCTTTGAATGTTCCCTGTTTGTCAGCTTCAGAAACTTGCTTTTCCTTGTAATGCAGTCCAGATGCAGTATGAGGTAGGGAAGACCTGGGGCTTGTGTGTAGGGAAACAAAATCCAATGTCATGCTGTCACAGAGGACTGCCAGCTTTCCCCTATCCCAAGGGGTAGGGGCAGGAAGGGGAACCCTCTTGGTAGAGCAGAGTGGGAATTGCGAGTGCAATGGGATGGGTGATTCCCAGTCCCTGCCTGACAGTTTGTAACCACCTTCTCTCCTGGTTACAGGCCTCCTTCCACCGCTAAATCCATCACCATACCAGGACAAGACTCTACCCTGCAGCTGACCTGTAAGGGCGAGGGAACCACCAGCAGCAGCAGCAGCAGTTCAGCCACGATTGGCTCTCTGCGTCAGAGCAAGCCAAGAGCTGCCATTCTCAGCTCGGGTATGAATGTCCGCCCTGGAGTCGTGCAATGCTTGGCTGTGCCTGGACACTCTTTTGTTTCTCCCAGCAGTTGCAAGTATAGAAATGCTTCAATTTTTCATGTTTTCCACACCCATCCTCACCCCTCTGCTCATTAAGAAAACAGAGAAAAACAAAACCATCTATTAAGTGCAACTGAGGAGAGGCAGGATGAATCTTTGCCACACGCATATTTCTGTTGGTGGAGACCAAGCAGACTGTTCTTTTTGCTGGACATTTAATAATTCATGCATTGTGCTCATCCCTGCTCTCCATTGTGCTCAGTGACAACATTGTTCTCCACTTGGCTATTCTGTTGCCTAGACTTTATCTTCTAGAGAAGTTCCTCTGAAGGTTTTAGAGGTTGGTTTGAAGTCTAATGGCCTTGTTCCAGCTGCTGATGCAGAGCTCTTTGGCTTCTGCATGAGCCCATTTTCAAGGACACTGCATTTTCCCGTAGCGTTTTTCCCTTCACAGCACAGTGCGAATGTGCCAGCAGATCCACTGCACCAAAATAGCTCTCGAGTCTCAACACCTCGGTGACTTAGCGCTCTGTGCGAGCGCTGTTCTTAAAAAGCTGGTTAGCACGTTACACTCATGTGCTTTTGGATACGCTTCTGCAAGAGAGACAAGCAGGGCGACAACGAGGGAGCAGAGGGTTGTGCTGAGGGTTTGTATCGGATTCCTGTGTTGTGTAAGTGGCATGGGCTCACAGAACTATTAGAAGGGAAAAGGTAGCGACAGGAGAAGCTCCCAAACACAGGTTGCAATACACTTTGCTGCCAGCGGCCTTTTGGTGCTTTCTTGGTCTTAGCTTAATGCTCCTAGCTACGGAGAGTTTTAGACACTACCTGCCCTCCTAGCGTGCCCTGTTGTTCCTTGGCAGGTGTCCCGGAAGAACCAGATCAGAACCTGTCCAGCCCAGAGGAAGTCTTCCACTCGGGGCACTCGCGGAACTCCAGCTACGCCAGCCAGCAGTCCAAGATCTCTGGTAACTATCTGTGTGCCCACACTGACCCTGTGCATTGTCTTTGCTGCAGTGAGCTCCTGTGAGTGTGGTTTGCAGCCATCTCTCTCACCTTGCTCTGTAATACCAGGCTCCTGGTTAGTGTCAGTGCATGAGCTCATAGATGTACATCTAAACCTCTGTATATGGGAGCACAAGTGCTGGTCTGAGGCTGCCCAGGCTGTTAACTGTTGCCAGGAAGAGAAGATCTGGTAAGTAATTGCTCTGTGTTTGCAGGTTACAGCACAGAGCACTCCCGTTCTTCTAGTATGTCTGACCTGACCCATCGCCGAAATACCTCCACCAGCAGCAGTGCGTCTGGAGGGCTGAGCATGACAGTGGAGTGTCCTGAGGGAGAGCGGGATCACAAACTAGAGAAGCCACCTCGCCCCCCAAGACCAGCCCTTCTGCTGGACAGACCCTCCCGGTAAGGAGCTGTAGAGCAAAAGGCCCTTTTACTCCGAATCACAGAATTATTGAGGCTGGAAAAGCCCTCTGAGCTCATCAAGCCCAGTCCGTGACCTAAGATCGCCACAGCCACCTAGACCGTAGCACCAAGTGCTACGTCCAGTCTTTCCTTAAGCACCTCCAGGGACGGGGACTCCACCACCTTCCTGGGCAGTTCATTCGAGTGTCTGAGCACCCTTTCTGTGAGGAACCGCGTCCTAACATCCAGCCTGACCCTCCCCTGGTGCAGCTTCTTTGTCTTCTGGGCAGCAGTAGATTGGATTGTAGCTTCTGAGGAAGAGGCTATTGCCAGGAGAAGCAACATAGTGCACGAATGTCTGTCTTGAAAAGCTGAGTAAGTTTCCCCTTTATTTTTTCTTAGGAGGAAAAAAGATTCAGTGGAGAGTCACCCAACCCGAGTGGATGACACCAGGATTGATGCTGATGATATAGTGGAGAAAATAATGCAGAGTCAGGACTTCACAGATGTCAGCAATACTGAAGGTGAGAGCTCTTGAAGGGGAGGTCTTGGCTGTGCCTTCGGCGAGGCTGCCGAGCTTTTGCGGTCAGATGTGCTGTGACAGATCTAATCTGCCATGGCCTGCCTTGCCCTTTAGACAGCAGTTTGCTTTCTCTGCTTGCTAGGTGTTTCTGTGGTAGATAAACGAACCACGTGGGTTTGAGAGCTGCACATCCATTAGCAAATAGCACCTGCTGCTGTTTGATGCACAACAGCAGAGGCTGAAGAGCAGCTCTAACATGTGAGACAAGGGGAAAAATACTGATTCCTCATGCAGTGGAAACCGGTTACATCAGCTGTCTGTGCTGTTCTAGTGGCCTTCATCCAGGGTCAGCCCAAGGGTGTTCATTAAAGGAGAAGATCACAACTGGAGGGGAAACAGCATGTCTCTGCAAAAGGATGGGAAGAAAGATGAGTCAGTGTGTTGGTGATGAGGTCTGTGAGAGCCTACAAAGGAGTGTTCTCCATTGCAGGCACAGTGTCTGTTGAAAGAAAAGGAATAAAATCAATAGTATTGCTGCATTTGTTAATAATTTTCTAGTGTAGCCTAGGAATCGGGTTTTTTTATCTAGTAGAGGTTTTTTAAGCCTGACTAGCGTTTTATTTGTGCTTCTATAGTTTAGTCATCTAAATCACCGCACCTGGCAACGCTGGTTGAGGTTTACACCTCTCTGTGTTGCCATGGGTTAAAACTAGGCTGAATGTAGCCACCTCTTGCCAGCAGAACAGGCTGTTTCTCCTCCAGTGAGCCTACAAAAGCAGTGTGAGGCCACACATCTCCTCTCTTCAGATGTGTTTAAGCTGACCAAGAGCTTGAATCAACAGAATTGCCTTAAAGAAAGCAGCTGGAGGAATATCACTGAATCAATTTATCTGCATTTATTCTTCCAAAGCTTAAAGCCATGGTTGGTTTGCACGTGAGGCTCCCCCTCAGAGCAAGAAGAGGAGTCTCCAGGGGGCTGTTTCACTGTGGGAACACCAGAAAGCCTGTATATGGGCTCACAGACAGTCTTGTTCCCAAATTGACTGACTAGTGGGTCTGGGAGGGCAGGAGAGAAGGAAGAGACCACCTGGCAGCTGTCAGTGGTTCTGGATTTTGATGTTTTACCTCCTTTGCCATCTGCAGACAGTAACCTGAGGTTGTTTGTGAGCAGAGACGGAACAACTACATTGAGTGGTATTCAGCTGGGAAACAGGTAAGCTTCTGGAAAGGTTGGCAGACAAAGGGGCTCCAGAGAGATTAGCTGGCTCGTTGTACCAGGAAACTTTCACCTTTTGCTACAGGAGAGATTTCTAAACATCATGTGCTACACGGCGGCTTTATTCCCACATTAACACCCCTGGGATCCCTCCGGTGACAGGCTACAGCTGTACTGGAGTATGAATACAGCTCTCAGCAGGAGCTCAGAGATAATGTGATCCTAGTTGTTCGATCCAAGAACAGAAGTGAGGAGGAAAAGGACAAAATGGTAGAGGTTGGATCTCGTTTGAGCTTTGCCTCCTCCTGGCCTGCGGCAGAACTGCAACAGCCTGGTTTTATTTGCCGTTCTCCCTGCCCGCTCCCTCATCCTGGAGAGCTTGTGCTCTCGGGACAGACTTCTGAGTAAATAAAGCCTTTTCTTGCCACTAATGCTCTTGGCTACTTGCAGTTGAGCCTTTGTAGCACCTTTTGAGAATAAAAAAAATAGAGGCAACAGTGGTAACGCAAAGATGGGTCAAGTTGGTGACAAAAGGAACATCGGCGCTTTGCTGGAAAGAAAAAGCACAGCCAGGAACACTGGCTCTTTGCACAGGATACTCCCCCTTTTCCTCTGTCCTTTTAGAAGGATTCATGTGTTTGACCCAGCGCTTTCAAGTGCTCTAGTGTCTGCTTGCCACGTAGCTGTCTGGTTTGTGTTAGGAGAGTTGACGTCGTGCCAGACCGGCTAGTTATTTCAGTATTTAGTGTGGGGTTACAGGGCGATGTTTGTGAGTGGAAAGAGGGCTCTGAATAAGAACTTGCTTGCTCTGACTGAGGAAAATAACCTGGCTTTTTTCATCTTCCTCCCTTCTGCCTCTGCCTCCCCAGGGTCTCTTCTGGAGTTTACGAGCCAGTGGTGATTGAAACCCACTAAATGTGAAGAACAGGGTAGAGCTGCTGGAAACAGGCACCCTACCCGGTCTGCTGCCACAATGGATGCCAACCTTTACCTCTCTTCATGCAGCATTCCAGAAGGGATTTCTCCACGCCCCTCCCCATACATTTGCACTGCAGAACTACTCCGAGACCACTCCAGATCATGCACTTTCCCTGTGTTGGCATTACCCTTCTCTGCTTCCCAGTTCTTCCAGTGCCTGCCTTGCCCCTGTTTCTGGTCAGATGCAACGTGTCTGTTGGGCTTGTCCTTAGTCCTAGAGGATGTTGCTCATCTGCATCCCTCACTCCATCCATTCACTTGCAACAGGGGACTTCTCAGCTTCTGTCTCCCCAAAACATTGGGTTATACCACTGTGAACTCCTCAAACCACTGGGGGAGGGGGAAACCATTCTAACCAAACCAAGAGCTGCTTGTTGGTTACAGGGTGAGGTGGCCACTTGCAGGATGCTTTATTCCATTGACTCTGCAAGGGAGCGTCGCCTCCCGAGGCAACGGTTGTACTGAACAAGGTATGCTACGGTGTGCACTTCACCTTCCTCGCCCCCACACCCCTACACGTCCTCTTCTCATAGGAAATGATTTCCCAAAGTGCGTCTCACAAACTACCGCAATCCAGATGGGAGCTGACGAACGGTTGAATGCTAGTGCTTGTCACACCACTAACTGCATGGAGCCCTTCCACTGCTGGGCATGGAAGGGCAGTGCTCATCGATTAGCATTAGCAGGAGCACTTTAGAGGTTCCAGATTTTACCTGGAGGAGGCTTCCACTTGCTGTTCCAGGAGCGTAATCCCTGTTTGCTGGACTGATTCAGCAAACAGTTACTGTTGAAGCTTGGGATACAAAGCCTCTTGGGTTTTTTTTTTGTTTAATCTCTTGTGTTTTGGCTCAGGAAGGGAACTGCCCTTCTTGGACTGTGAAAAAAATCTGGTTGTCTGATAGCTCTTCCCTGGGCCACAGCAGGATGCAGTGAACTGCAGTGGTCTTTCTGTTGTGGTGGTGGTGAACAGTTGCTTCTCTCGGCCTGGGCCAGTAAGGGGATTGGTGTTGGGTTGGCTTTTCTTGCCCTGTCAGCAGGAATCTGTGTCTGAACTGGTTTCTTCTGGGGCTGGGGAGAAGCCCCTGTCTTCGCCTTCAAAGGTAGAATGGGTGTTAGCTGCTGTGTTAGCCACAGCAGGTGTTCTTACCCGCTCCGTGGTGAGTGAACTCTTCTGACAAGGCTTCAAACTGTTCCCTGTTTCTTTCAATTGTTGTTCTCTGGGGTTGGTTTCTGCAGTTTGACACTTTAGCTGCCTCTTGTCCTTGCATCGTGTGGCAGAGATGTTGGTCCCTTTTGGCTCCCACTTACATTCTCTTAGCAGCCGGGTTGCAAATGAGGATCTGGGCAGGCTCACGCCGTGGCCATCAGCAGGCTGTGCTTGCAGCCCTTCCTGTAGCCAGGCTCCGAGGCGATAAGCTATTTCTGTGTGGTGCCCTTTCCTCTTTTGCCACTGTCCCACAGTAGCACCCCACAGCCATGCACTTGGAGCAGCAGCAGCTCCCTGGCACGGCCAGGAACGTGCCCTGCTCTGCCACACGTGTGTGCGCACACTCATCCTGTTCAGCAGGGGAAGACCTGTAACCGATCACACTGTTGTTCCAGTTCCGAGTTATTGTACAGCCTCTTTAAAGGAGAAGAAAAGGCTGAGTTGTGGTCTCAGTGGGCAGAACGCATGCAGATGAGCTGCTGGAGAGGGGAGTTTGACAGAATGAGAACCAAGGAATGAAAGGGCCTTGATTTATATCTCTTTTTCACCCTGCTAGCTAAGGATGGCTGCTTGGGAGTGCTAGGCAGTGCGGCAGAGCTGTACAGCCTGCTCTGTTTTGACAGTGTCTCTGTCAGTCAAGAGGTTTCTTTCTGCACTTGGACAGACCATGTATAGGATATGGATCTTTTTCAGCCTTGCCCTTTGAAGGGAATTAAATGTGGATTAGGGTAAGAAGGGGGTGCACACAACACCTTGCTTTGCTTTAATATAAGGAAGAAGTATTGGACCTTTCGAGTCTGTCTAGAACAAAAGCTCTTTCACACTTGCGGGGTTTTTTAATGGTGATCTGCTCTTCATTCAGTCTGGGTAGGTTTGGCACTCGCTAGCAGGCTGGTGAGCATCCTGCCCTGTTTCTGGGATGCTGTGTGTCTGCAGGAAGAAGAGAACTGCTCACTGTTCTCTCTTCCTGGGGTTCTGCCAGAAAGCCAGGCCTGGCTTGACCCTCTGTTCAGGTCTGGGTGAGGGCAGAAACAGGCTCAGACAGCAGCAGACGGCTGTGAGGAGCTGCGGGTCAGGCTGTCCCCAGCACAGAGCACCTGCAGCTACCCAAGGGCCAGCAAAACCCTTTGGGAAATTGGGTCCGACCAGAACTTGAGCAAACATAGACCAGGAAAGAGGCCAAGTTCCCAGGAAGAACAATGGCAGTCACTGTCAGAGCAGTTGGGAACCCAGGGCTTTCCCCTGGCCTCCCAATGGCAAGAGTTGGCTGCTCCAAGGCACTGGCAGCTCAGTGTGTCACAAAGTCCTCAGTGGGACAGAGGGAGGGAGGAAGCAAGAGGAGAAGCAGTTGAACTCTTCAGAAAGCTGGTCTCATCTTCCCAGGCTGGCAGAGGCGTGACCCACTCCATCGTATAGCTGTGGCCAACCTGGACGTGTCTCTGGCTTCTCTGCCAGCAGCTTGGCACATCACTGCCTGTGTTTCTGGTAACTGTCTCACAGGGTATCTCTTCCTTGTCTCCATGTTGTTCTTGGCTCTGTGGATCCTGGTTGTTATGTAGTTGTTCAGCTGTCCTCCCCTCATCGTGACTAAGAAGCAGCCCTAGTCATTCAGCCTGGAGCAGCACAGCCAGGCCTGGAGCAGACCTGGAGGGTGGGAGGGAGGAAAGAGGTGCCCATTCCTATTTCTGGATCCCACACAGAGCTCTCACTGCAAGTCCATCACAAGCGATGCCCTGTGGTCCCTGGCCAGTGGTGGGCAGAAGAGATGGTGGTGGTAGTGCAGGTGGGGTCACTTGTCCCACAGTCTCTCGGGGAGGCTGCGTCTCGTGAGCACTTTTTTCCTTGTGGCGTCGTTGCCGTCTGTTCCTTGTCAGACTTAGAACATTTAAGAAGTGAATCAGTTTCCAGACCCAAACCGCTGGCTAGTTTCTTTTGGGATTTCTTTTTGTTGTCATGAAGTTTATTGAGGTTTTTTTTTATAAACCCAGCAGGCTGGTGGTTTGGTTTTTTTTTTGACTGCATTATTGTTTCATTGATATTTTATTCCTGGGGTGCTTGGGGGGGGGGGGAATGTTCTTCCCCACATTGTTCCCGTTCTCAGGGGATTCAGAGGTGGCTTAAACTAGTAACAAGTCCTTATTGGCAAGACTCTGCATCCCTTGGGTCTCTGATGCAGGTGAGCAGGGGCTGCTCACACCTGGCTGATCCTGGAGACAGCAGAGCTGGCTCTCTGCTCCAGTCTCGGGGCCAGGTGAAACGCATGGCCTCTGCTCTCCTTGTTTCTGGACCTTTAGTTGGTGGAAGTTCATGGCAAAGAGTTAGGAAATTCAATTTAACTTTTTTACTAACTTTTCTTTCTTTTAAAACCAGTATAAGGGAATAGCCAAGAAAATAGGCTTAGTTGTGACCAGGTGAAGGAGATATTTTTCAGCTAGAAATCATGATAGGAAAAAGGGGGAGAAGGATGTTGCTCCTCCATCATCTTTTGTATGGTTGGCACTTTACATGGGGGTTGTCATGCTGTCCCGAGTCTCGGTGAGATGGGCAGCAAGCGTGTGATCTCTCTCCCTGCCATTGCCACATCACTTTGCCCCCTGCAGAAAGTTAACAAGCCCTTTTAAATGGTTGCTTCAGTTTTTAGAGGGTTCAGAACCAGGCTGAGACCTGAAGAAACGACCTGTTTCGTCCTCATCTTAATAGGAGGGGTTGGCGTTTTATTTATTTTGTCGTTGCTGTTTCTTTTTAAACCAGTGGCTGTGCAGCTGGCCTCTGCACGCGCTGTTTGTGAACCTCTGGGAAAACCTCATGCCAGGTACGCTAGAGCACCCCATTAAAACACCCCTCCTGGAGAGGGGACCCCGCTCCCCTCCTCGCCGCCTTACCCTGGCGTTACAAATCCACCCTCCTGCCCCATCCCCTGCCACGTCCCTAGTCTCTAGCTGAACAAGTTCTTCCTCTGGTGACTGAGCCCTGTGGACAAGGCTGGTACCCGGGGCAAGTTCTTACAAACACTGCCTGGTCGCAGGAGTTTGTCCTTGAAAAGCCACTTCCTCGCTGTGTGTGGGGTGTTGATGAGCACAACATTTGCCCCCTGCTTCCCTCCTTAGAGCTGCGTCACCCCTCAGCCCACCCCGCCATCCGAGCCTGATGCCCTCACCAGCTCCTGCCCCATCGGGAGAGAGCAGACGCGGAAATCTGGGGAATAACCCCCAGAATTTGGATGAAGCAGTGAGCAAGAGATGTGGCTGAGCCTCATGACTTGCCTCAAACACAAGGAGGAACAGTAGAGCCCATATTTTTGTGGGGGGAGGGAGGGGAAGGGGAGATCATGTTTTATTTTCTTGAGAGCGAATCGAGCTGGGTGATGTCCTGACGAAGCACGCACTTGATTTATATCAGATTATATAGAGAGAGAAAGAGAGATGGCCAATTATTTTTGGAAAGGGAAAGGCTCTATGCAAACTTCCAAATTTTCCTTGAAAGATAGTTTAACTTTTCTTTGTTTTTTTACTTTGAAATCTAAAAGAGAGAAAAATAAGTGAATCTAACTTTTTTCTTAAAGCAGAAGTGACATTTAGAAAGAGAAGAAGCTACTTCCACTGCTCTATTTTGATGATGATTCTTGGAAAGTTGGGGCTGGAGGGAATGACTATTTTTCACCATTTTTATCTTGCTCCTCTAGTTGGTTGGGGGTTTTTTTTGGGGGGAGGGATGTTGTTTGGGAGGGGTTTTTGTTTCTTTTTCTAACGGAATGCCGTGCTGTCTTTTGATTCAACAGATCGTGTTTGTATTTTCTGTATCTGGTTCCTAACGTAGAGAAATAACAAATATATGAGAAAATCAATATAATGTCCAATGTTGTTATGGTTTTGGGGGAAAAGAATAAAGGTTTTTTGGTACTTCACGCTGATTACTTTTGTGTTGTTTGTGTGTGTTTGTTCTACATTTATTATGCACTGCAGGGTGAGGGGGTTATTGTGGCCAATAACCCTCCGCACCTACAGACTAGGAGATGAGTGGCTGGCAGTGGCCTGGTAGACAGGAACCTGGGAGTACTGATTGACAATCGGCAGGAGCCAGCAGGGTGCCCAGATGGCATGAAAAGTTGCATCCTGGCTTAGATCAGAAGTAGTGTGACCAGCAGGGCTAGGGATGTCATTCTACCACTGTACTGGGCACTGGTGAGGCCTCCCCTCAAGTACTGAGGGTTGTTCTGGCCTCCTCACTTCAAGAAAGAGATTGAGGGGCTGGAGCAGGTCCTGAGGAGCAACAAGGCTGGGGAAGGGACTGGAGAAAAAGTCTGACAAGGAGAGGCTGGGGGTGTTTAACCTGGAGGAGATTCAGGGGCTACCTTCTCCATCTCTACAATGCTCTGGAGGGAGGTTGTAGTCCGGTGGAGGTCTGGCCAGGACGATTGCTGCCTGAGGGTTAGGTTGGATGTTAGGAAGCCCTTCCTCACGGAAAAGGTGATCAAACACTGGAATGGACTGCCCGGGGCAGCAGGGGAGGCTCCATCACTGGAGGTGTTGAAGGACAGACTGGCTGGGGCCCTTAGTGGGACTACAACTCCCAGGAGGCCCCGGGGCGAGAAGCGCGGTGCCTCCTACAATGGCCCGGGGAACAAGACTGCTTCCGCTGATTGGTGGATTCATGGAGCTGGGCGGGCGGAGTTGGCGTTCAGCGCGCTAATTGGTACCCGTTGCCGGAAGGGCGTGGCTGTCGGGGAGGAGGCCGCAGCTACCGGTAGATATGGTGAGTGGGGTCGGGAGGGTACCTTGGGCTATCTTCCTGAGGCGGCAGCGCGTCCCTGCTAGGCCTGTTAACGCGGTCGGGAGCCACAGAGGGTCTCTGTCTGCCCCCGCCGGGCGGGGCCGGGTCCAGCCGCCTCCAGGCCTTTCCGGGGCAGCGCCAATGCTGGTGCCGGCAGGACCGGGCCGGAGCCGCGGGGAGTGAGCTGGTACTGCCTGGCAGCAGCTCCGGGATTCCCCAGCGGTCGGCCCGGTGGTTGGTGCTGCAGAGGCTACGCCCTCCTCTCGTCTCCCGGTCCTTTTGTGAGTCCGACAGCGCGGTCCATTACCCGGGCTGAGCCAGCAGCAGGTGCCCGTTCACCGTGCCTGCACAGACCCCACAGCGTGCAGATCCCGCACTGACTCACTCTCCCTTTGCAGGCCACAGCAACAGACCAGGTGGTGGGATTCGGCTTGGTTGCCTTCAGCCTCGTCCTCTTTGTTTACTACACCCTCTGGATCATCATACTGGTACGAGGCTTCTGTTACCGTTACAGTGCCAGGCAGCTTTGTGTAGGTGCTGATGTGTCCCTGTGCCTCAGCAGCCTCCCGGTTAAACATTTCAAGGCAGAGGTCCCTCTATTTGCTGGCCCAGCTCTTGGCCCTTATTGGGGCACCTCCCTTTACCTGAGTTAGTCCAAGTGTTGGCTGTGCTCCTGCCCTGCTGTGCTCAGACAGGCTGACCTGGCTGGTGTAAGAACTGAGACTGTTTCAAGCCACAAGTGTGAGCTGGTGCCTCCGGAGGTGGTGTCTTGGGTATCCACATTTGCAGCCCCTCACATTCCTGGGTCTGGTGGGAGATCACAGGAAATGCAAAGTGCATCTTTTTGCCAAAAAATAAAAAAGACTCTCACAAATCTGGAGCCCAGCATGGAGGAGAAGAGTTTAGGACGTGCAGAGCTCTGAAAAAGTGCTTGTGAGGCTGATGGTCTGCCCACTTCTAGGGCCACATCAGCTGGGCTCACAGCACTTTTCTTCCTGGAAAACAGCATCTCCTCGTGAGCTTTCCAGGCCAGAGAGGCCCAGTTCAGCCCGAGACTGCTGTCTGAACTCCAGGCAGCTTCTCTAACCTCTGAGTATTTAATTCCCCTCCTGCTGTTGCCTACTCTGCTGCCTGGTCGGTGTCAGTGTACGGCGTAGCCGCGAGCATTGGTGGCTCTGTGGGAATCCCTACACTGCTCTCTAGTGTCCGAACCTTCCTCTGGCCTCAGCAGAGCTAACCTGGTGGCATCGCAGTGAAGTGGAGCCTGAATCTGATGCTCCATCCTGCAAAGCAGAGTCTCGGGGGTTGCTGTGTTGAGCACCAGGTGGGGCTGTTAGCTGTGTCCCCATCCTGACACCTCAGAGCTGTGGGACCCCGTTGCGGCCTCCTGCAGCCTCCCCTCGTTGCTGACCCAAAGCCTTTGCTGTCACCTCCCTGCAGCTGTGGCTGAGCCATGGGCTGGTCTAAGCCTTTTTTTAGCTGCCCCCTCACACCTGATATTTCCATCCTACTTTCAACACCATGAGTCTTCAGGCATCAGAGACTTCCCCGCCTTCTTCCAACAGCCCTTGTTTGTCTCTTGCAGCCCTTCATCGACAGCGACCATGGCATCCACCAGTACTTCTTGCCTCGGGAGTACGCAGTTATCATCCCCGTGGTGGCTGGGCTGGTGCTGCTGCTATTTATAGGTGAGTGGTATTTTCTTGTTCTAATTAGAAACTTCTAAATTAGGAAGAGAGAAGAGGGTTGTGAACGTGTGACACTCGTGATACTCTCTCTGCGCCTGCTGCTGCAGCTTAGCCTGGTACAGGCTCTAGGGGCAATGTGTTTGTGTGCAGCTTGGGCTCTTTGAGGCTCTGGGCAGAGTGCTCACTCTGCTGAGGCTGTTTCTCACTACGATGCATTCAAAGTGCTCGTAATTACAAGGTTTCTGGCTGAATCTGCTCTCTTTCTCGTGGCAGGGATTTTTATAACGGTTGTGATGTGGAAGAGCAGGAAACCTGCCAAGAAATCGGACTGATGCCCAGCTGGGCAAGACAAGGAGACGGTGCCCACCCTGTGGCAGCGTAGCCAGGAAAAGACTTTGCCAGCAGCACCGGCCATTTGCTCCATCTGGAGTGGCTGCACTTTCCCACCTTCCTTCTACAAGAGGCCAGACCACCTTTAGTTTACAACTTACTGACCAAAGGGAAGCAAAACTGACCCCTGGGGCTCAACAAGGGAGAATGGGACCAGAGCTCCAGCCACGAGGGACCTGCTTCCCACTGGAGCTCCTGGGGCCTTGCTGGCTCAAGGAGCTGTTGAGGTCCAGCAACCACTGGAGTGCAAGTCGAGCCCTGACCCACTGCTGGTGACCCTTCCCCTCTGCTCTTGCTGTACCCAGTAGTTTGGTCCTTCTGGGGTTTTTCTAAGCATTTCCATACGGTTCCTGAGGAAAAAAATGAGACTTCAGGTTTGGAGAAGGTGGGTTTGTGTTCTTCATTTGCCTGATGAAAGGGCTGATGGTGGTGCTGGTGAGCTCTTGCCTGTCTGAGGAGAGACCTGTTTGACAGTGGGTGTGCAGGAGGTGCCACCACTGCCCTCCATGTCCCCTCCTGCACTCCTCCAGCCGAGGGAGTGGTGATGAGATACCCTGACTTTCATGGAAGTGTTGTGGATGCAGTTCCTGTTGCAGCTGTAACCCAGTGTCTGGGTTCCTGTGTGCCAGTGGCTTGGGCAGTGGGCAGACAGAGTGACACCCTGTCCTTCCTCCATGGGGCTTCCTCTTCTGGCAGCAGCTGCTGCCCTGAGCCACAGTGTCCTGGCAGCTCCCCAGACCACAGCGAGGGGGATCCCCTGCAATAAAGCTCCACAAGGTCTCACTCCTGTAACCTTGTCATAGAATCATTAGGGATTGGAAGGGACCTCGAAAGATCATCCAGTCCAATGCCCCTGCCACAGCAGGATCACCCAGACCAAGTCATAGAATCAGTCTGGGTTAGAAGGCACCACAGGATCATCCAGTTCCAACTCCCCTGCCATGGGCAGGGACACCCCATCCTAGACCAGGCTGGCCAGAGCCTCACCCAGCCCGGCCTTAAACACCTCCAAGAATGGGGCCTCCACCACCTCCCTGGGCAACCCATTCCAGGCTCTCAGCACTCTCACAGTGAAGAACTTCTTCCTCACATCCAGTCTAAATCTACCAATCTCCAGCTTTGCTCCATTGCCCCTAGTCCTGATGCTACTTCATATCCAAAAAAGTCCCTCCCCAGCCTTTTTGTAGGCCCCTTCAGATCCTGGAAGGCCACAATAAGGTCACCTGGGAGCCTCCTGTTCTCCAGACTGAACAGCCCCAACTCTCTCACTCTGGCCTCACAGGAGAGGTGCTCCAGCCCTCTGATCATCCTCGTGGCCCTCCTCTGCATTCTCTCCAGCACGTCCACATCCTTCTTGCAATAAGGGCTCCAGAACTGGATGCAGTCCTCCAGGTGGGGTCTCACCAGAGTGGAGCAGAGGGGGAGAATCACCTCCCTCGACCTGCTGGCCACACTTCTGATGCAGCCCAGGATCCAGTTTGCCTTCTGGGCCACAAGTGCACGTTGCTGGCACCCCCAAGTCCCTCTCCTCAGGGCAACTCTCCAGCCAGTCACTGCCCAGCCTGTGTCGTGCTAGTGGGGTGCCATCAGCCTGCCAGAATGGTTGCTAGTGCTCTGCCCTGGCACTGCTGAACTGTTTGCAGCCTGCAGGTGATCCAGAGGTGAGGCTCTGGCTGGAGGTTTGTTCCCAGCTCTCCTGAAGCCTGTCCCACTTGCCTGTCCCTGTGCCCTCCCGGAGGCTGAATTCAGGATCTCCCTGGTTTTGTATCTTGCTGCTTCCTCTCCTCTCAGTGAGGAGCCCCCTGTTATCCTGCCCAGCCCTGCAGTGCCCAACGAGGTGGGTTTGAACAGGGGTGAAGGGAGGCAGAAATGAGGGAAATCGTGTCATTTTTCTGAGCAACTCCAAGGACACAGCAGAGTCCACATCACCTCTTTCCTCCCTGACTGCAGGGAACGGGGCTGGGATCAGTTTCAAGTTTACTTCTAGTGTTTGTGTGTCCACAGAGCGAGAAAACAGTGCAGCCCCATCCCTGGCAGCAGAGTGGGGAGCAGCTGGTGCTGGGGATGGTTCCTGAGGGCTCTGTGGCTGGGCCCTGGCATGGGGGGCTGTGGGTGCTGGGTGGACATCCCTAGAGACCTTTCCCAGCCCCACTGCTGGGCCATTTTGGGTCGTTTGGGTCCCTGGGCCATTCACCCCACACTGAGCAAACCAGTGCCTGGCCCGGCTGGAAGCAAGTGACACTCGATGGGGAGGGAAGGGCTCTGGGACACCCAGGCTGGGGGGAGCCTGAGAAGGCAGAGCAGGAGATGGGGGTAGGATGCGAGTGCCGGTCCCGGGGCACGCAGAGGCACACAGAGACCCCTGCAGTGGGTGTGGGGGTCGGTACTGGAGCAGACGGGGCGACTGTCAGCGTCGATACCAGGACACAGGGATGAGTCCCGGTGCGCTGTACCCAGGGCCGGTGCTGTGCTCCGGTACCGGAACCAGGGGAGCCGGCTGAGGGGTGGGGGGGCGGAGCGGGGGCGGTCCCGGTGCTGGTCCCGGCAGTGCCCGCTCAGCTCCGCCCCCCCCCACCACGGCCAGCCCCAGCTCGGTGCTGCCGGCAGGGATGCGGAACCCGGTACCGGCCCTTAGGGCCGGGGAGCGGAGTCGCCGTTGGGGGTCCCGGCGCGGTGAGTAGGGCCAGTACTGAGGGGGAAGCTCCGGGAAGGGGTCTGCACGAGTGAGACAGGAACACTGGGGAGCCCCGGGGGGTCCGGGGCGTGGGGAGGTCCTGGACTTGGGGGGTTGTCTCGGTATAAGGCTCGGAGGGGTGGGGGGACCCTCAGCATTGGAGCACTGGGGAGCGGGATTGTGTCCTTGTCCCCCACCCGCCCGGTGCCGCTGCTGAGCCTATCCCACGTGCAGGGTGTGACCCCTCCTGCTCGGGGTGACTCCCCCTCTACCCCGGACCCCGCCGGGAGACCCTACAGCCCTCGAGGATGAAGACGCTGGTGAGTGCCCAGCGGAGCGGGGGTGAGGGGGGTCCCTCCAGCATCGAGAGGTCCCTCCAGCGGTGCTGGGAGTGGCCGCGGCAGCGGGGCCATCGCTGCCGGCGGGAAACGAACGGGGCACCGGCCCCGGCCAGCCTGGAACATCCTGCGCGGAGGTCATCCCGGAACCGCTGGGGTCCGGTGCCCGTGTGCAGCTCTCGCTCTGTCCACAGGTCCGGCTGTTGCTGTCGCTGGCGGTCGCGGCGGCCCTGGCAGTCCTGTACCTGGGGCTGAGCCCCCGCGGGTGCCCACAACCCCCCTGCGTGGCCTTGGGGCAGCTGCGCGACCCCGCGGCACCCACCCTCCGCAGCTTTACCGGCTACAGCCGCGTCCCCGACGGGAAGGTATGTGGGGATGGGGCCACTCCACCCGCTCGTGCCTCAGTTTCCCCTTTACAGGGAAGGGTGGATGGGGCTGTGCTGTGTCCGGCTGCTGTGGGGAAAGGGAGAGCTGGCAGAACCTTGGAACCACAGAATCTAATTTTCTTGGTTGGAGAAGACCTTTAAGGCAACATCAAATCCAGCTGTCAACCAAGTCCCTCAGCATCACACCGGCTACATCTGGTGGGACTCCAGCACTGCCCTGTGTAGCCTGCACCAGGCCTGGGCAACCCTTTTGGGAAAGAAGTTGTTCCCCATGGCCAACCTAACCCTCCCCTGGCACAGCTTGAGGCTGTTTCCTCTTGTCCTGTCACTTGTTACTTGTGAGAATAAATTGACCCCCCCACCTCCCTCCAACTTCCTCTCAGGCAGTTGTAGGGAGCGAGGTCTCCCCTGGGCCTCCTTTTCTCCAGTCTACACCCCCCACCTCCAGTCTACACCCAGTTTCTTCAGCCACCCCTCAGAGCACTGGTGCTCCAGTACCTTGGGACTCTGTGTTCTTGGGGTGAGGGTCCCAAAACTGATCCCAGCATTGGGAGCTGTGCCCTCACCAGTGTCCAGCACAGTGGAACAGTCCCTACCCCATGTCTGACAGTGCATCTCCCCACAGCCCCTGGAACGAGCACTGTGCCACCGCTGTGCCATCGTCTCCAGCTCCGGGCAGATGCTGGGCTCGCACCTGGGACAAGCCATTGACGAGCAGGAGTGTGTCATGCGCATGAACCATGCCCCGACTACCGGCTATGAGGAGGATGTGGGGTCACGGAGCACTGTGCGGGTGGTGTCACACACCAGTGTCCCACTGCTGCTGAAGAACCAGACCTACTTCTTCCAGCAGTCCCAAGAGACTCTCTACATCATCTGGGGGCCAGCAAAGAAGATGAACCGGGAGAGGGTGGGCTCCACCTACCAAGCTCTGCTGAAGGTGATGGAGATGTACCCCCACCTACAGATCTACACCCTGACTGAGGAGAAGATGATGTACTGCGATGATGTCTTCCAGAATGAGACGGGGAAGAACAGGTACCACCAACTTCTGAGGAGTCCCTGTCGGGTCCCCCTGCTGTAGCACCACTGGGCACCCACAGCCCAAGTGGTAGGGCAGCACCATCCCCCCATCCCAGCAGTGCTGTGGTGCTTTTCAGGATGAAGTCTGGCTCTTTCTTGAGCACGGGCTGGTTCACCATGATCCTGGCCATGGAGCTGTGTGAGCAGATCTCTGTCTTCGGCATGGTCAGCGACAGCTACTGCAGGTGCATTGGGGGGCAGCAAGTGTGGGCATGTGGTGGCCTGTTGTCTCCCCAGGTCCCACACTTACCCCATTTCCTCCCACCAGGGAGCAGAACCACTCAAGTGTGCCCTACCACTACTTTGAGAAGGGCCGGCTGGACGAGTGCAGGATGTACCTGATGCATGAGCAAGCCCGCCGTGCTGGGCACCGCTTCATCACTGAGAAGACGATCTTCTCCCGCTGGGCCAAGATGAGAAGCATCACCTTTGCCCACCCGTCCTGGGCAGGCGGGTAGGATGCCAGCCATTGGGTTTGGTGGCCCCCAGCAATGACACATCTCAATTCTGCCAGTGGTGGAAAAGCTTTTGCCAAGCCCTGGAGCAGGGAGACTCCATCTCTGCAGTGGTAGGGCTGGTTCCACCAGCTGGTGGGTGGGCTAGGACTCCTCATGTTGGTGCACAGAGAGCATGAGCTGAACCCATGGAACCCCATCGGCTCAGAGTAGCTACCCTGATAGATCCAGGGTGACTGGTTTTCTGCCTGTTCTACTGGGATGTTTAATGCAGGACTAAACAGTGACACTGTTGGGCTCCAGCATGACATAGGGTGGGAGAGCTTGGCCTCTACAGAGCCATGAGTCAGTGCCTCTACAGGGATGAATCTTCACCGTGGTCCCTGCCCTCAGACCCAGCATTGGGTGTGGTGAGCCAGGGCCAGGCTCCCCATCCTGCTGCCCCTGGGCAGGTCCCTACAGCCCTGGCTGGGAAGTCCTGGGGCCATGTGTGCCCAAGGCATCCCATTTGCCTTGTCACAAGTGCCCTTGGATTCAGACCAAAGCAAACATGGCCATTAAAAGTGTTTTTATCTCAGCAGTGCCCTGTGCTGTGACCCTTGCAGTTGCAGGACATTGGGACAGGGGACAGCAGCTGGTTCTGCTCCCCTGTCAGGTTATAAATAGGAGCAGGAGGTGACAAGGGGGTAGAGCTGGGCCTGAGCATGGAGGAGGGTGCCAAGAGCTGACAGTTGGGATTATTTGAAACCAGCAGCTGCATCCCCGTGGGTGTGGGGTTCGTGCTGGGTCCGGGTGATGCTCAGTGCTGCCTGGCTGCAGTGGGGTGGCAGCAGTCCCTATGTTCCAGGAGAGGTGGGACACACCACACATGTGCAGCCCTGAGCTTTGAACCCAAAACTGGATGCCATGTGTTTGGGTAGTCCTGGTGGTGTCTGGGGGGCCAAGGGTGAGCCCGGGGGGCAGAGGGAGCTGCATTCACTCCAATTTCAGCCGAGGTCAAGCTCTGGGGTCAAGCAGGATGCAGGACATGGGGCCAGGTTCTCACAGCAGAACCAAGACCCCTGTGGACAGGCATCAGTAGGTCCTTGCCTTTGCCCCACGAAGCCCCCCAGCCAGGGGCCCTTGGGTTGCCCAGGCGGCGCGGGGGAGGCTGCGGCATCTCAACAACGTGGCGCTGCGCCCGGCAGCGGGTCAGGACACCGCGGGCTGCGCCTGGCACCCGCTGCCAGCGCCGGTGCCACTAGGGGGGACACACGGGACGGGGCCAGGGGCGACGGGACGCGGGGACTGCCGGTCGCTGAGCAGAGCGGGCGGCGGTAGGACCCCACGGGTTCCCCGGGAGGCAGCGCGCAGCTCTCGGCGATCGGTGCGGGCGGCACCGCCACCGGTACGGGTAGCGGCATCACCGCGGTTCGCAGCGGAGCGGTCGGCGGTCCTGGCGCCTCCCCTCCGGGCCTTTGAAGGGGTGCGGGAGCGGTCCCCGCCCCGCGGCTCCGGTGCGCGGTGCATGGAGGCGCGAGGGTGGGGGGTGAGGGGAAGGTACCGGCTCAGCTCAGCGGTGCTGAGCGTGGTCGGGGGAGGGCTGAAGGATCCTAGGAGGCGGCAGCTGGGGCGGCTGCACCCCGGGGTGGGGGCTGTTGCATCGCCGGGGGCGGGGAGGAGAAAGAGGATTCGCGCGTAGGAGCAGGAGGCGGTTTGTTCGCAGCCCGGCGGGGGCCGGGGGCGGGTTTTCACTTCCCGGGAAGCAGCAGCGTTCGCATCCGGGGCCGGGGGAGCTCCGGCGCGGGGAGGTGCGAGAAGCGGGTCTGGCTCAGCCCTTTCCCCCGCAGAGCAGCGATGTGACCCCGCTCTCGCCCGGCCCCGCCATGGCCGCCCTCTCGGGAGGGGCCCGGCACCCCCTCGTGGGGCTCACGGGGCGGGCGAGATGACGGACCCCCCCCACCCGCTGCAGGTGAGACACCCCCACCCAGGTAAGGCCCGCGGGGTCCCGCCGGGGGTCCCCCATGGCTCGAAGGAGCAGAGAGGGGTGGGGAGGTAGAAACAGCTGCAGGGGCTGCCCCCTAGCCAGGGCACCACGATGCCCCTTCGCATCACCAACCCGGGCTGTTGCCTGGGCACAGGGACACCTCCCGGGCATCGCCACCGGCCCTAAGAGCCCCCCCTGGGGATCCCCGTTACCATCCCCCCGCCCCCCCAGGGACTGAACTCGGGCTGCTGCGTAATTTTCCGTCGCTGCCCTCCCCCCGGGCGATTAGCAAAGAGGCTTCCAATTTCTTCCTCTAATTTCCAATCGCGCCGAGTGCCCCGGGAGCGGCCCTGAGTCCCTAACGGCGGTCTGGGAGCATCCAGCTGGGTCAGTCCTTTTCGGGCGGCGGGGAGGGTTCAAGCATCCTCGGGGTGTGGGAATCCAGGGGCTCTGCGGAGTCGAGCCCGTATGTGAGCTGAGCTGGGCCGCTTTCAGTTCCTTTCCCCCCAGTTCAAGCTGGTTGCTTTAATGGGATTTTACCGTGGGAACGGCACGTTCACCCACCCTGACCCTGCAGGTCTGGGAGGCTTTGGCTTTGTTGGAGGGGATAATCCCTCCTGGGAGCCCGGGATCTCCCCAGCACGGGTTGTGCCCAGGTTTGGCTGCTCCACAGCTGCCTGGCCTCTGCCCAGGGCCATTCCCTTCCTCACTGCGCCTTTGGAGAGGTGTCCAGCTGGGCACCCACCGCATGGGGCTCAACTCTGGCAACAGCCGAGCGAGGCATCCCAGACCCCTGCCAGCCCAGCAGAGTGGAAACAGAAGCGGGACCACGGTGGCCAGGTGGTGACCATGTGCCTTGCAGGTGCTTACGGGACGCTGGTGATCACCGCACGCTGAAGGTGGGCACAGAGACATGAGTGGCAGTACGGTGAGTGTCGAGGCAGCACCCTACAACAGCCAACATCCCCCTGGGGACACCAGACATCCCGCTGGAGGTGCCGTGGGGAAAAGAACTCGGTGCTGACACCCATGGGGTGGGGGCAGCAGCTGATGCTCTCCCCTCACCCGCAGAGCCAGCGTGCTGCTGCCCTGGGAGTCCTCTTTGCCCTGATCATGTTGCTGATCATCTACAGCTCCAGCAGCGGGAGCGAGGTCTTCCCCTACAGCCGCCTGCGGGGCAGAGCCCGCCAGCCCCCCAACCTCAAGAAGTGGGGGGTGAAAAGCGGGTACCTGCCTGTCTGTGGGAACAAGGTATGAGTGGGGTGTCAGGGTCCAGCCTCGACAACAGATGTGGGGTCCAGCCATCTGCTGCTCTCCAACCAAATCATCCCCTGCAGCGGGACAGTGCCTTGGCAGGGGACAGCAGTCTCCTTGTCCCAGCTCCATCCCTCCCTTCTGCATTATGGTGACACCAGCAGCCACCTGCTCACAGCATTTGTCACCACCAGACCCTGACTGCCCGCTGCCACCAGTGCGTCATCGTCACCAGCTCCAGCCACCTCCTGGGCACCCGCCTGGGCTCGGCCATCGACGGGGCCGAGTGCACCATCCGCATGAACGATGCTCCCACCACGGGCTACGAAGCTGACGTGGGCAATAAGACCAGCTTCCGCGTGGTGGCCCACTCCAGCCTCTACCGCGTCCTCAAGCGGCCCCAGGAGTTTGTCAACAAGACCCCAGAGACCATCTTCATCTTCTGGGGGCCACCTGCTAAGATGCAGAAGAGCCTCCTGAAGATCATCCAGCGTGTCAGTGCCTCATTCCCCAACATGACGGCCTACGTCATCTCCCCCAGGCGCATGAAGCAGTTTGATGAACTGTTCCGGGGGGAGACGGGGAAGGACAGGTACCTCCAGCCTCCTCCTGCAAGGTGTCTCTCCCTTATCCCAGGTCCCTAGGGAGAGCTGCCTCATGGGATGGGCTGCAGCACTGGGCTGGGGGTCATTGGGGACCCTAATGGGGGGGTCTATCACCCAATGTCATCTCACCCCCGTGGGTCCCCACCCCATTTCTCCTCACCAGGGAGAAGTCACACTCATGGCTCAGCACTGGCTGGTTCACCATGGTGATCGCAGTGGAGCTGTGTGACGCTGTCCACGTCTACGGCATGGTGCCACCCAACTACTGTGGGTAAGGAGACCCCCTGTCCTCTTCACCTGGTTCCCCTGGCCCCACCACAGGGTTCACCCCATGCTCCTGCTCCCCGCTGCAGCCGCCGGCCCCCACCGCACCGCCTGCCCTACCACTACTATGAGCCCAAGGGCCCCGATGAGTGCACGACCTACATCCACAACGAGCGGAGCCGCAAGGGCAACCACCACCGCTTCATCACTGAGAAGAGGGTCTTTGCCAGCTGGGCCGGCCTCTACAACATCACCTTCTCCCACCCCTCCTGGCCCTAGGGGCTGCCCCACAGCCCTGGCTGGGCAGAACTCTGGAGTTGGGGTGGACTGGGGTTCCCCTGCATCCCCCTGTGAGTGGGGAACAGTGGGAGCCGGTCAGTGGGAGGCACTGGCTGCATCTCATAGGACCCATGAGACCACTGCTGTTGTGGCTCCTCACACCTGGGATGGTGCATTTTGAGCTGGTTTTGGGGAGGAGACCAGGTGGTGAGTGCAGGGTTTGGGCTCTCCCCCTGCTCCCTAGGTGGGAGTGTGGGGGTGACATCCTGCCCTGTCCTGATCTGGGTGTGTTCCAGCCCCTGTAGGTGCATGGTGGAGTTGGTGCTGGGTCCCCTCGGCTTGGTTTGGGGTTTCATCACTTTGGGGGCTGCCACAGAGATTATTCCCCTCAAACTCACAGGATTGGGGTCCCCCTCTTGGGGCTCAGTCCCTCTTTGGACTCCCCAGTCCACAGGCATCTTCCCTCAGCAGAACCTGTGGGTTTCAGTGACATCCCAGCACCCCCAAACCACCTGCTGTGCCCCACATCCACGCTGCCAACTCCCTTTCTAGCCCAGCGATGGGATTTTGAGGAACTCCTGGGGACTTTTGGGTTTCTTTCCTCCCCACTTCTGGTCCCACGGTTTGTATTTATGTTTCCTGGTGGAAAAAATGAGTGAGGGCTGCTCGTTAGCAGTAACAAAGGGGCTCAACAGGGCCCTCATTTATTAACTGCTTATAAACCCTTCAGAGATGGGAACATAGTTGGGGGCTGGCAGTGCCCCCCAGCACCCTGCAGATGGGGTTTTGTTACTCATTTCTCAGTGGCAGTGATGTGGGTTTAGGGCAATTGTGCGACTACAGGGTGTTGGGGTGCTGAGCCACGGCAGGGCTTCTGCCTGTGTGTTGCTCTGGTGGTGGCCCTGCTGAGACCAGGGGTCTCATTGCCGCGGGAAGCCATGGGGCACCCGTGTTTTGTAATGGTTTGTACAGGAATAAATATTGCTGCAGTCTGTTGCCTTGAGCCCTGGCTCCCTGCTGGGTCCTTTGGGCTGGACAGGGGGTGCTGGCAGTGCCACTGGGGGCCCTTGGGGACCACATCAGGCTGTTAACCCCCTCAGACCTCCCTACCCCACAGCAGTGCTGGGTGCTCAGGAGGGTGTAGGAAGGGGACCAGTATGTCCAGGAGGGACCATAGAGTGGGAACGTGTGTCACCCCCAGCCAGCTGCCTTGGGGTCACAGATGCTTGGGATGGGGGTTGCAGCCGCTGAGGAGGAAGAAGAGGAGGAGGAAAGGCAGGTAAGGTCGCTGCACCCCCAGGGCTTTACCCCTCACCCAGGGTTGGCAGGGTGGGCTGAGGTTGCCAGCCAGGGTGTTGCAGGGATGGGACATAAGGATTGGACACGGGGACGAGACATGAGGACAGGGATGGGATATGGGGATGAGTAGGGGGACAGGGATGAGATGTGGGGACAGAGATGCAACACAGAGCCAGAGATGTGGTCACGCCTCTCTCCCGAGGGGCTGGAACAGGAGACGCGGGGGACCTTGAGGATACCTCGGGGACCCCAGATCTAGCAAGGCAGAGGGTGCGTGTTCCCCCAGATGGGGAAACTGAGGCACGGCGGGGTGTGTGTGTGGTGTCCGTGAACGTTGGGGTTAATAATCACATCTCGGGCCGCCCTGAGCGGACTAACGGTACCGGGAGGGTAGTGCCCCCCCCGCCAGTACCCCGCTGC